>OY735211.1:50771228-50978728 GCA_963457665.1 Thysanoteuthis rhombus
CCAAAAGATTGATTAAAAACAAAAATGCAGACATATTGCATAAAAAACGTCTATATGCTTTAGAAATTTATTTCTTGTGCAAAGAAACATTTGGGTATTCAATATTCCTTGTAAGCACAACTTAACATTGCTGCTAGAAGTGGAAATGGTAACTAGATTTCTCTTATGAATGGAACTCATTAGTTGGATCTGGCCTGTATAAACAGAGGGATGTTCCAAAGTCTCAATGATTTACCTCTGACAATGAAGTTGAAAGAGTCATATATATTAATTTGTGTCTATCTGTCTGTCTCTTTGACCACCAAATATTTCCAAAAGTTCTCAATGAATTTCAATTACATTTCAGGGAAGGGTGGGCCATTAGTTGAGGAAGGAGTGATTAAATTCGAAGGTGGATCCATTGATTTTTTTACGGGTATCATATATGTCTGACCACACAATATCTCAAAAACATCTCATTGTATTTCTTTTGAATTTTCTGGAAGGTTAGGCTTCAGGCTAGAGAAAATTTGATTAAATTTTGGGGCAGATTCAGAAATTTTTCTGAGTTACCCCCCCCTGTATTCCAGCTGAAAATGAATGAAAATCACTTTATATATATATATATATATATATATATATATATATATATATATGTATGTGTGTGTGTGTGTATGTATATATATATATACACACACACACATGTACACACACACACACACACACACACACACATATATATATATATATATATTTATATACACACATATTAACTGATTTTCATTCAGTTTCTAGTGACAATAATGTTGGCAGAGGTATATACTCTCTGAGGAATTTCTATTTGACAACTGCAGCCTGTAGACAACTGTTACAGTTTCCCAGCACTCCTGGCCATACGGTTTTGTCAAAAGACTTTAAAAAATGGCATCAGTACTCCACTAGACTTTTGAAAAAATTTTTTTCTGATGAAAGGTCTCTTACATTTTTTATCCTTATTTTGATGAGTTCATTAATAACATCTATATTCTCCTGAATCTAAATGTTTGTAGATGTTTTTCAACTCTATTCTGTTTCTTTCCAGTGAAAAATACCAGTAATGTCATTAATAGAATTTGTTCTAACTATATTTATTCTTTAATGGAATTTTTTTCGCATGATTTCAAATTTTGATGCAACAGTGGTTCAATTATTGAACTGAGATAGTGACTTCTAATTAGATTCATGCAACTTGGAAAAAAAGGTAAACAAACTAAGAGAAAACAGTTTTCAAAAAAATACCAATAAAGAAAACCAACTTCCTTTGTGATGGTCGTGAATAAAGTGGTCAGATTAGAAACTGTCAATCTAAACTGTCTACAGAGTTTTCTTCAGTTTTTAAGTTGGTCAAGCCAACACGCTGTTCAGCTATCCATGTATGGATCTGTCATGTGTAGAAGTCATGGAAATGGAGCAAGGGAGGTGAACATATCAACATTTACTCCCTATTATGTTTAGAAAAAACATTTTTTTGTTTTGTAAAAACTCCCCTCATAATAGGTTTTTGTAGGGGGTTCAACTTGCAATGTAAGTTTATTCTAAATTGACCTCATAGTTTGTGTCTGGCAGCATTCATGCTTGTTTTTTTGAAATTTTTTAAATGATCACTGACCTATAAAAGGCGAGAGAGGTTACTTATTCATGGATCACCCCATTTTTCAATTTCCTAATTGATCACACCCAACACGACATGTTGGCAGGAAGTGTTGGTCACATGACTATTCTTATTGAGTGACAAACCAATCCAATCTTTCTTTCAAACGATGTCGATTAAGCTTTCTGTTTCAGTTCAGTACCACCGGTGACTTAATTTTGAGATGACAAAGGATTTCTGACAGTTAGGAATATCAAGTTAGGAATTTTTAGAAGATGATGCATTGTGAATATTTGGAAAATACCAAAAATATGGCCCTCAACAATGAGAGCAATGTTCTTCTCTCTGAATCAGAATCCATCCATTGTAAACACAAGGTGCACAGCCATGATCGCCATCCAGGTTCACGACCTTTGCATCTGCCACTTGAGCCAGATTTGACTACTAGGACAGATAATCTGAGCTTTATCTCTGAGACTTACACAAGCATTGGAATATTGTCAAATTTGGGAATCGAGTGAGTCTGGAGGCAAGAGTTCAATACCAGCCCACTTGGTGGATTAGATAGCAATATCTGGAAAATAAAAAAACAATTACCGAAAGTTCAATGAGGCATCCACTAAAAAGTTCAAACGTCATTATTGCCAGATCATGTGGCCCTGAGTAGCAGATAATCATTGGTAAGAAACATCTAATCAAAGAATAAGCATCAAGTTTCATTTGAATCTGACTTAGAACAGCTGAAAAAATTGATTTTAAAATAAAGTTTAAATTGACAGATCGAATGACCATGTGTTGAAGATATTTTTAGGTAAGGAATATTTTGTTAAGACACATCTTTCTAGTTAATCTGACTTAGAACAGCGCAGAAAATTTACTTTAATTGATTTTAAACAAAAGTTTAAACATTATTATTGCCAGAAGATTTTTCCAGGTAAGAAGCATCTTATCAAGGGATGACTTTCTACCCAGTTTCAATTGAATCTGAGTTCTGAAAAACAGTGTTGCGACCGACCAACCTACGAATGGACAAACCAAACCCCTTATAGAGAGGTGAGGATGCCTTTAAAAAATATGGAAACTATGTCCCCCAGCAAGGAGAGCAATGAATCATAATTTGTCCGTTTGTAAACATGGCAAGGTAGGGAACCATAATTACATTCAGTCTCATAATCTTTGCAACCAAGAATAGAAGATCATTGACAAGGAAAATTGGAAATTAAGAACCATTTCAGACAAAGAAAAAGAACAACAGGTCAGGTTAGTCACTCAATAGAAACTGTTACATGACCAATGTCTTTTGAAAGGATCAATGAGGAAATTTGGAAAAAGTGGTGATCAATGAACAAGTTACTCTCCTTGCCTTTTGTTGGGTGGTGATCACTAAAATAATCTGATTTTTCAAAAGACAGGTGATCAATGTAACAAACTTTCATTGTGAATTGACCCCACCCCCACTAAAAACCTATTTAGAAAGAGAATTTTTGAAAAACAGAAATAAATCTTTTCTAGACATTATAAAGAGTGAAAGCTGAAATTTTCCACCTTCTGCATACATACATAGCCAGTTAGACCACCTTCAAAACTGAAGAAACCTATGATGACAGTTTTTGTTGATGGTCTCTGACTAAAAACAAGTGCTGGCGCCAGGGTCCTCTTGATTTTCTTCTTTTTTAGGTAAGGAGGGGAGGTGCTGCATTCCCCCCAAATACTCTTTCTGTCAGCAATTTTCTTCCCTTATTCAGCCTGCACGCCCACTTTATAAGCAAATAAGAGTCCTGGATGCCTGCTTTGGTCAGTGACCCCCCCCCCCAAAAAAAAACACTAGTTATTCTTCAGTCTTCAGGTGCCTTGCACATGGCACACTTGGGTGATCATCGCACAGTTCTTCTGCGTGCCAATAATGTCTTGTACACTTACTTTTGTCATTTCTTTCACTTCATTCATATATTTTCTTCTTCTTTGTCTTCCACTTTCATACTTCTAAGACTGACAGCCTGATCATGAAAGGCATTTAATATCTCTGTTTTTATGCTAATATGGACAAGGAATTTGAACTTCCCCTCATTTAATATTTTTTTTAAGAGCTGATCGGAGTACTGCCTCATTTTCACCATTTTTCTTCCTTGATTTCATGTTTTTTTAAAAGCAGAAAGATTATGCCCTTGAGGAGAACCATAATCATTTTGTCAAAGATTTTCTGGGTCAGATGTTGAACGGAAACTGAGACAAAGAATTGCAGGCAATGAGAAAATCCACTGAGCGTAATGCCTCAAAGGTTCAATGTTGACAAAAGCCGAGGAAATATAATTATTTCATGATAATAAATCACAATGAATTAACAACTTCCCCTGGTTATTTACCTCTGTCAATGAAGTTAGAAAGCTATATGTATAACCCCGTATCTTTCCTTCCGTCCTCCAGTCTTTCCTTTCAATTATCCATCTGTCCACACAATATCTCCAAAAGTTCTCAATGAATTTAAGTGGAAGAGGAAAATAGGGTGAGGAAAAGGTGATTAAATTTTGGGGTGGATCCAGGAATTGTTTTTTTATCCCCTACATTCATGTATTTGCTTACGTCAGTTAACCCAATATTTTCAAAAGTTCTGAATAAATTTCAATGAAATTATGTGGAAGGGTGGGCCATGAGGAGGAATTGATTGAGTCCTGGGATTTTTTCAATTGAGTTAGTCTACAGCTTTGGTAAAAGTATGTGCTCCCTAAGCACCTTATAGTTTATATATCTGCTAGACCAATGTTTTTTAAACTGATGAAGGATTCACCAAAGGGTTAATGAAATTGCTTTGGGAGTGAATGAAGCATGAAGGGTAAATGACTTGATTTAGTCAGATATTTATGATTTTCTAATCTCAAAAAAACAATTTTTGTGGCAAACATATACAATAAGAAAGTTTCTAAATTCTTACACAGTTTTTTGCTGACTTTATGTAAACCATGAATATTTCTAATCATCATCAGTCTTTTATCATCCTTCATTGGACCTTTCCCAGGATTTTCCAGACCTCTCTATCATGGATGTCATGGAGCCAATACTTTTTGAATTTGTCTAGTTTGTCTTGCCATCTTGTATTCGGCTGGCCATGGTTCCGCATGGGATCCCTCTAGATCCATGTCGTGAAGTGCGATGTCCAGTAGTTACAATGAATTCTTGCAATGACCAGCCCATTACCATTTGAGTCTTTTTTAATGGATCCTATAGTGTTTTTTTCCCTTTTTTTGATTTTTGTTATCACCCATATTTTTTGAAATCTATTTTTAGGATATTCAAATAAAAAAACCCCACTTAAACAATTAAGTCAATTTATGCTTTTCAATCATGACGTAAGATGAATTATGTATAAAATTATATACCAGGGCGGATAAGATGTAAATGATCAAAAACATAAGGAAATTTAGTCACAGGTGAATAAGATTTTGTTATAAAGACTCACAGGTGAATAATCCTGAAATGATTTGAGAAACACTGTGCTACACTATTGAAGTCAAAGAAGAAAAAAATAATGGAAAGAGCATGAATGGTAAAATATGTTTGTAATGAGATCATCAGTAAGGAGCCGGGGGCGCATGCACAATGACACTTGCACCCCAACTATTGATATTGGCAGTGCCCACCAATACTATAAAACAATGTTTAACTTTTGTAACAAACACACTTGGTTCTCAGAATAAATATTCAGTAATTGAGTTGTTTCTCTGAGTATATCAAGTTCAGCCAAATTTTATTTACTTGTAAAAAGAATAAGTAAGGGAGACAGCAATTAGCATGTAATGGTTGTCTCCTTTGACAGGCAAAAAATATAGATATACATATAGCATATAGTAGACTTTTATCGGTTTGTATCAGGGGAATTCTCAAGCCAAAGATAAAAATATGTTTAGGGTGTAAGTTTTATCAACTAATAGCATCTGTCAGTTTTCAAAAATAGATTCTCAGATATTTGAATTTGTGATACTATTCTACCTTCATTCTTATTCGTAATCTGTTTGGTTCTTTTATAAATTTGCCTTCATGAAATATAAACTATTTGAGGTAGTTTGTCGCTATTAATGATGGCATCCTTTATTTCTCATGGAAGAAAGGAAACCTGTCATGAGAGGAGATTTTGATGCTGGAGGGGCAGTACACACAACCAGCAGCACTATCAGAATCTGATGGCATGGAAAAACCCAAGACCACCAAGCATTGTGAAGAATTGAAAATATAGTTGATACTCAATAGAATGGAGTTCAGGTTGGGGGGTGAATAGATAGCCAAAATAAAAGAATGTTGTCAAATGATGGAAAAATATACTTATACACCGGGTATATAACACTGCTTTGTCTATCTTGTTTCTAAGAAAAAGCAAAGTTGAGTAGCAAAGCGAGACATTCCTCACCTCATTCCCAACAGTTTCCAATCATTGCTTTGATTTGATTATTGAGAATTCAAATATGTTGGATTTGCTGTTTCCATGGTAATTCTCCATTTAGGCTTTACAGATACCACCAAGGTTTCACAATCACCTCAGCTGCTAAACCATTTCTTGGATTTCTTATACTTTTCCTGTCTTTGAAAAGGAAGAACTTCAACAATTCATTTGGGGTTTAGGTGTTATATCTAAGCATATTTTTGTAACAGCTAGAAATACCTGGCATCATAGGCGTCTACTGCTATTTTCTGTGGTGGGTGGGTGATGGGTGAAAAAGGGTATATTTCCGCAGGGGTTGGAGCAAAAGAATATGCTTGGAATAGCATTCTTTGCAGCAACCCTGTTACCAGCAAATAATAATACCATTGTAGCTGCCCATCTATTTTAGCCAAAATAATTACAAGACTAACTAATTATAAAGCTCTAATTAGAAAAGCCAATATTTGCTGTCACTTCCTTTTAACCCTAGCTTCCATTTATCTTTGCTCACTTCTTAACATGCAGCCCTGGTTTATGAACCAGTAACTTCTGTAAAGGTTTTGATTCTGTTTGGTTTTGACCAACATATTCCTTTTCTGTAATCATAACTAAATATTTTGTCTTTTTTTAACAATCCTCCTTGATGTGAGAATTAGTGGGAGCTTGCTGGTGTCTCAACTTTGTCCAGACAGCATCTGCCCTTACAACTTACATACTCCTAAAATTGAAACAATAGCTTGTGAAACTAGCATGGTTGATTATACAACACTCATTGAAAGCATCACTAATTAGCTTACATCAATAGATGAGCCACACAACATTAGACCTGTTATGTCCCATGTTTATTTACTCCTTCAATCATAGTTCTCTTCTATATTCTCTTCTCATTGTATTGGAATAACGTAATGGCTAACTCTTCCCTCAATATCTCAGGGCCTATGAAATAATTACTTTGTGATTATGCCAGCTAAAACAATCATTTATAAATGTTTTAATGATCTTTCTTCTCAGCTTTTAATTGTACCATTTATAATTGTTCCTTTTGTGTTTTTTTGATCTTTCTATGTTTGCCTGAAACAACTGCATTTATTTTCATTTCTCATCTGATGAACTATTCTCATTTCAACCATTTTATCAATCATATCCATATATTTGAACTGGCAATATGTATGATTGATATATCAATGCATGGTATACAACAAAATGGTGAACCTTTCCTGGTCCAAACTTTTCCCTGTGATTTCGGAGTTTAAGGCAGCAACCAGAAAGAGCATTTCATGTGAGTCAACACAAATGGGAACCCAAACATCTTTCCTCTATGTTGAACCATTATTATTATTATCATTATTATCATTATTATTGTTGTTATTATTATTATTATTATTATTGTTATCTTCATTTTAATACAGAACACTCTACCAGCATAATACTGGTAATAATATCTCTGGTAAGCACCTTTGAACTTACACCTTATCCTTTATTGACTACAAAGTTCTAACTATCAAATGCTCTTGCCTTACGTGAGAAAGCCTGATTGAGGGGTGGTATTATGGTTACTTTTTATCATAACATTCTGGGTTGGTACATTCAGTAACCACTAAAATAAAAAGCATGGAAATCAGAAATGAAGTAGCATCCTTTGAGACTTGAATTAACATCCAACACTGCAGAAGTCTGTCTTTTATGTACATTGCTTTAACCATATTGAGTGACTGAGAGGAGTACAAAATCTCTTGTCATTCTACCATCCCTTCATCTATAATTCTTTGAGCCAAATTTATTTTACTGTCAAGAAATAGTAATTTTAAAGTTTTAAAAGAAGCAGGGCTAGGTTAAGCTAATGAGAAGCCTGTCATTAATGCTGTGAAGGAGCCCTAAATTACTCATAAATATCAAAGGGCAAACATTTTTCCTACCATTGAGAATAACCCAAATGAAAGGAAATGGTAGGTTAAAATTACCAATCTTAAACACAAAGTTGTTTATGAAAGTTGATTGCAGTTTAGTACTACGGTCATAGAGTAAGTGAGGAATCAATAAATTAGTATTGATTTTGCGTGAGACCAATAGTATATGCTACTTTTGCCATATAGTTGATCCAGCACTTGAATAACGTGGGTTTTTGCTACTCTCCAAAATACTCAATAAGCATTTAGTGAGTCAACTTAGCCAACTGATAATACATTTTTAGATAAAAGCATATAATTTGATATACTTGCATTCAAAAAAATTTGGATATTGAGCCATGATGAATTTCCAATAAGTCACCTATGGCAGCAATTTCACAAAATAGCTGCCAGCGACAATTGTTTTCAGATCAATTTTTCTATCAGCTACGGATCTAGTATGATATTGAGAATATAATTAGTTGAATTTATTCACCATACATATTTTGGGGGAATAGCCATTTACCTAATACATGCAGGTCATTCAAAATTCAAGATGGCCATAATTTTTCAAGATAGTGACCATGATACAATTCCAAACTCAAAATAAGTGATAACAATAACTGCTTAATACAACCTTTCTTACATTTGCAAGAGACATTACTGAACTTTCCTACATCTGGTCAATCTTGTTTGAAATATTAAGTGTGCTGTTTTATGATTTTCATCATCATATCCATCTACACCATCACCATCAGCATCGTTATTATTATCACCACCATCACTACCAACATCAACATTATTAATAATAACAAAAATGATAGTTCTTCATCATTAAAAAGGATAGCCAGAATAATGTTAGTGTGCATCTATGGGGCCCTAATTAGCATTTCAAGCTTATCTCGCAGACCATTATCCTTACACTTGAGGTTGAAAATTCCAAGGGATGAAAAGTAAAACCCAGATTAAATATACTGTGAATGAATGCAGCACATGTATTCATTCATGAATTAGCTATAATAAAGTAAACTGAGTATATTACAAAGAAAAAAAATGGTTGCAATAGGTGACATTACAAATTCATAATGGCTCAATGCCAAATTATTTTGAATGGCTTTTGTTTTAAGTGTATCGAATTATATCCTTATATCACAAAATGCACAATTGGCTTGGAATTTTCAACTAAGCTGCCCCACTATTTAGAAATAACATGACTCTAAGCTACTCACCACAATGCTCAGTTGTCATTCATATACCAAGATGGTTCTTAGCAACTCAACAAAATTCTCAGTAGGCATCTAGACATAACATGACCATACTTCTCACCACAATACATAATATTTCATTACACTCATAACAGAACATTTTATGCTTGAACATTTTGCTCCTGGATGAACTTCAATCATGGACCACTTGCAACTGCTTCTAATTAACAGTGGGTCTCTCCAATGAATAGCAAAAAAAAACAATGGAATCTTCTGTGAATTGAATTGAAAATTTAAAAAGAATTCATCTAATGATCAAAGAAGATAATTTTCCTCAATGTCAACATTTGATTTTTCTTGAATGAATTTAAGATTTGAAAGAGGTATCTAGTGAGCTTATAAAGAACACCTTTTTTTGATATCATATTTTAAACAAGCATTTTCAAATCACTTGCTTTTTCATTATTAGGCTGTGAACTTATTGACATACCTACTTATATATAAATTTGATAAATTCAATACATTTCTCTCTAAATGATTGTTTATATAAGCGTGATTCCTACAATGTGTCGCGTTTCTTGCATGTGAAACACTGTTTCCTGAGACAATGACCCCGTCAGAGAATAAAAGAGTGCGCTGTAAGGGCTGCAGGAATCAATGAAATGATTCCAGCAAACGACTCTATCAATTCTAAAGCTTGTCTGAGGAACTGCACAGCTCAGTGGCTTCAGGATATCCTGAGGAGGTGGAGCGATATTATTGTCCACACAATCAAAATGGATGCTGATGTCAGATGTATACATTTACGGAAGACCCACATTTTGGTTTATGTGTACGTGTATGTATATGCACACAGAGCCAAGGAGGATTTAATTACATGTGTTTCACAACATATTACTTAAAAATGGGCATATATATATATATATATATATATATATATATATATATATGTATATATATATATATATATATATATATATATAAATATATATATATATATAAATATATATATATATATAAATATATATATATATAAATATATATATATATAAATATATATATATATAAATATATATATATATATATATATATATATATATATATATATATATATATATATATATATATATATATATATATATATATATATATATATATATATATATGTATTTACATATATATATGTATTTACATATATATATGTATGTACATGTATATACTTTACATTTACTGGTTCAGAGAACAGAATCAGCTGACTGAATTCAAGTTTCAGCCAAAATTGTGAACATTCACTGATGACCTTGGGAAAAAAGTAAAAGAACTCATACTCTATAACAATATAGAGTATGGTAAAGAAAAGGGGAGGATTATACCATTTTTACTTCATAATGTTTGATTGAGTAATGGTCAGCAAGTTTGTAATGCAAAGCAATACTGCTGATGCTTTGGGGGGGGGCATGTTTAATCCCACGATGGATACTATTGTGGCAAAGTTCTCAATAACTATCAGAATGTGTACACTTCTGAAATGTTAAACAGGTGGTCACCTTGGGTGTCCACTATGAGGGAGTAGGGGAATGAGACATAGGTATCTGAGTAAGCTGAAAAAAATCACTTTTTCACTGAGGGCAAAGGGCTTTGAAAGTTGGAATATTGTAGAGGCTAGAGATTAAGGGGTCACCATGAACAGCGCACAAAAAAGGATCATGCTCAACCTTACATGGAAAGATCACAAGACAGCACAGTATATCAGGAAGAAAATGGAAGTCCAAGACATTATAGAATCTACTAAAAAACTTACATGGCAATGGGCTGGTCATGTTGTAAGAATGGCAGACAACTGATGGACATCACAACTCACAACATGGAGATCACATGCAGAACCAAAGCCGATAGAATACAAGATGGAAAGACAAACTTGACAAGATCCTGGAGAACGTCTATGTCCAATGACAGACTATAATAGATTGATGATGATGATGATGATGATGATGATGATGATGATGATGATGAACAGTGACAGCTTGAGATGAGTCACTGCTTAAGCAACCCCTAGTCCATCCATACGGCAACCAACATCCATATCTATTTTTTTGCACCTTCTTCTCTCTTGGAAAAATCGCAACGGACACCTATGTTAATGTGACGTTGAACAGCTTGACAGTTTGTCCTCGGACCAGAATACAATATTGGTAAACATAATCTAAACGTTAATGCCTGAAACTTAATGTTACTGTTCTTGCAATGGGACAATCCTATGGACTATATGAACATTATTTTCTCCATAATTTTTTCTTCATTTTTTTTTATCAAACATCCAACTTCACTCTTACTTCTATTCTGACTGAAGATGATTACGGCAACTTTTGCATATATAATTGATAAATAATTAGAACATGAATTTTCATAGATACATAAGATATATCAGTTTGGCTCAGTCAGTAAGGGACATGTTTACTGATCACTTGATTACAATTTCAACTGATGGTAGGGATATTTCAATTTTATTTATCAGTTTGGTTAAATGTGATGGGACAGACACACAAAGAAAAGTTTACCCAAATTAGGTGAGGATTTTTCTTGTTCTTGTCACCATAGAAAAACAAAATCAACTCCAGCTTTCAATTTGGACTGGAATTTGACAAAAAACTGTTGACAGGATTTTCCATCGAACAAAAAGAAGCTACTCAAGCACTGACCATGTCTATTTAATAAATCAACCAAAAGAGAAAGGAGAAGAATATGAAATGCTACTCTTCCAACTTGAAAAGGGAGTAAGATAAGGTGATACCAGCTTATCCAAACTCTTCATCACCTGTCTCAAGGGGATTTTCCCAAACCTAGTCTGGGAAAATAAAGAAATCTGAAAAAATAGTGAATACTTGAGTAACTTCAGATTTGCAGACAACATTGTCTTTTTTGCATGATGCTAGACAAACTGAGCAAGAAAGTCAGTCTTCATATGAACTTCAAGAAAACAAATGTCATTTAAAACAAACATGTTGAGGACAAAGACAAAAAAATCAAAATTGAAAATGCAGACCAGAAAAAATGTAGATCACTGCATTGACCTAGGACCACAAATTCCTATGAAATCCTCAAAAGAAGAAAAAATAAAACAAAGATTCACTATGACGGCAATCTTTTGGTTGAACATTTCAACCTCCGAGAACAAGAAAATCCCACTAGTCTTGAAAAGAAGGATCTACAACTAATGCATCCTCCTGATAGTCACCTATGGAGCTGAAACATGGAACCTTTTAAACTTTAACAGAATACATGGAGGGTCTGCATAGATATATTTATGTTTCATGCAGCAAATATCAAAATTGCGTAGTGTATTCAATGTATCAAAATTACTTTGAAAAGCATATCAATAAGTCAAGAAGATATTGGGTTACTTGAATTAGAAATTCACCATTCAGCTTGATAGCTTCATCAATTTAGATCTGGCAACCCTGTTTTAAATTGTTCTAATTCTTTTATTCTATTCTGTTACTTGTAAGTACATCATATACACTATGTTCATTTATACACCCATCCATAAATCATATACATTTTGCCATGATTACAAAAATACTTAATAAGCATTTTGAAATGGGGGCTACATTTTGTATCTGGCCTGGGCCTATTGTTAGCTTTGCACTGACCTGGAATATTAGCGTTAGATTAGATTGGAGTTTCAAAAACAAAATAGAAAAAATTCTCTAGAGAATTGTTTCTTTTGTTAATCATCCACAGCTCATTTGAAAGTCTAATTGTTTTTCTTTAATGGTTATTTTCATTTTCTTTTCCTGATTGAAATTTACATGATGCAAAAAAAATTTAATTATGTAAGAAAAGGTGAAAATAACCCTCAAAATTAACAAAAATGATGATAAATTCTAGAACATTTTGTGCCTTTGGGGATTTTTTGGTCCAAAAAATTTTCATCAACCCATGAAGGCAGTCAGAGGAAATACACCAACTGCCACATTGATGTTGTGGTTAGGTTCCTGAAAACCCTAACTCTGACTGAAACAATGTAAAGTGAAATGACTAATAGGAATTTCCATATTATGTCAGAAAAATCATTTGAATTGCAATTCCCACTACAATATAGAAACTGTCAACAAAAACTGTCAACATATTTTCTTCAGTTTTCAAGTGATTCTGGCTGACTGGCTTGGCATGTGTGGGTCTCATGTTCAGGTTGCACCAATGGAATTAGAGGTTGAAAATTGAAACATTGACTCCGTATTAGATCTAGAAAAAACATTTTTTATTTTTTAAATTCTCTTAGAATATGTTTTTTTCTAGTGGGGGGATCAATTTAAGACTATTCTAAATTAGGTGCTTAGTTTGTGTCTAGCAGCATTCATGCTTGTTTTTTGAACATTGAGATTTTTTAGTGATTACCACCCAACAATAGGGAAGAGGAGTAACTTATTAATTGATCACTCCTTTTTCAAATTTTTTACTTGATCACCCCCAAAATGGCAACTGCAAGAAGATGCTTGTCACATGATTGTTTCCATTGAGTAACTAACTGGACTTGCCAATATCATTTCTTTTCTCAACAACAATTAAACAAAATGATCTTAACATTAATGTGGGAGTTTGTGTATTTATCTTCTTGAATTTTTTGCAGAAACACCCGAGCCTCTAAAGGTGAGAAGGGGATGGGAGAATGCTACCTGAATAACTTAAAAGATAAATATTGTCCAACTGCTGAATCTAATTAGGCTTAATTGTCTGTCCACTGACTTTCACACTAATTAATTGAAGCTGTATAATGAAGTAATCAAGTAAAGAGAATTGGATCGAGACTGCCAATCACTCCAATCAATCGAGGAGGAGAAAAAAAAAACATTCCCTCAATTTTCAGTGGGCGTAACTATGGCAACATCAATCCAAATGCTCAGAGACACAACGGTGGTGACAAAGTATTGCTTCTTTTCTCCCTACGTCACAATCACTTATATTACTTGGCAAACGTTACGAAAACTTTCTTTCCTGAGACAATCAATAAACATTGCACCTTCTCAGTAAAATGTTGTCAGCCGAAAAGCAAAACAAAAAAAAAAATTCTAATCATGTGTCCAGATATTTACTGAAGACCACAAAAGAATGTACATGATAAGAAATTACAGAATTTTACCTCTTAAACATACAATCTACACTATTTGATGAAGTGTAGTTTACCCATGCCATAAAGAAAATGACAGAAGTATTTAAATAATTTTGCATTGTATTTGAAATATGTCAAAAACATTATGTTGCTCTGCCTTGTCTTGCAGAATAGTAGTTGCAGTATTTGCATTTAGTAGCTCTAAAGCTCTAGCGAATACTCGCATCAAGGAAGATAAGTGATAAGACAATATATATATAGTTACAGTCAAAGAATAGAAACTATGCTGACTGCAAGTTTAGCGAAAAAAAAGGAGGGTAACTGGCTCGAGATGCTGGGCCAAGTGACTGACCATGTGCGTTCAGGGCTTTTATAGGGAGTCACTGTAGGAAGTGACATTTTAGATATCAAGCTAAAAGTAAAGTTTCATATCTAATTCTTTACTATATAAAATATTTAAAATTCATATGCATATACTGCTATATGAATAAAAAGGCTCCAGCCAGCTAAAAATCTTAACCTTTTTCCAAAACTGACAAATTTTCTGAGGAAGTAATCAAACGCCCTATAACCTCAAAATTAAACTATTTTCAAAACTGACAAATTTCATCAGGGAATTACAGCCTTATGAATTGTAAACAGAACGTTTTGAAATTTTTAAAGAGGCTGGACACAGCTCATCCAGTAGTGCCTTTGTAAGCTGCAGAAAGTTAATTTGTTCATCATTGGTTGCTTCATGAATCTGATGTAGTATGAAAGTTGGCTTACTTCAAGAAATGTCTCATATTGTTTCCTTTAGAATGATATTTTTCTAGTTGATATTCAATGAATGATTTGCAATGTCATCATCTTTGTAGTAGCTTTAGTTTGAAACGTTGAGTTGAGTGATTGATGGTAATTTTTAATGAATACTTTTTTTTTTAAATTGATTACTTGGAAATTATTCCTTACTGTTTTTGTTTGGGGCATTGAAATCAATTGTTGCCACAGGTTTTATTCAATGAAAGTTTGGAAATCGCATTGTCTCTATTCTCGTTCCTTTCTCAGAATGAGATGAGTTGTTAATATTCAATGAAGTTCGTTTTTTTTAATTAACTTTCTGCATATTTATTGGTTTTGCTTGTGATTTTTGGATGAAGTATTGTAAATATTCAAATAATGCTTTGAACTATCTTCACACCTATTTCTCTTTTTAGACTTTGAGATCAGTTACGTAAATATTCACTGACTTTTTTTTGTAACTCTTCAATATATTTGTGAATCTTCTGCCCATGTTTGATGGTTTTATTATTAGTTGGTTGTGTTGACACATTTTTATCTGTTTCTATCTTACATGTTTATAATTGTCACTCATACACAGATATTCATAACTGTCTTCCTTACCATTTTAGATAGACTGTATATATATAATAATTGGAAATCATTTGGGCCAATCATATCAGTTGTAACATCAGGTTGATCCAGGTGGTAGGGTTGGTCAATTGGGCTGATCAGGTCTCATCAGTTAATTCAAATCAATCAGTTGGCAGATTTTTTTGTCTTTTTTTACAATAAGAGTCGTTTTTAATGGTTGATGTCTCTCTTGAAAAATGTTTCAGACAAAAATATAGACGTACATACGGCATAACCTCTAAGTAAGCAGAAAAAGGATATTAGTATTTATCCTAATTCTTATTTCATTTTAGAAGATTCAATTAAATGTAATTCATGCTATGATTTGGGTATTTTAGGGTGGCATGATTTTTTCTTCGATGAAGTTCACAGGAGGAATCTGATTTAATTAAAATCTTTGATAATAGAATTACTTCCTGCCATCAAATCCTAATGTCTAAATGTCTGAGTGGCATTGTATCAAATGCAACAGTCCATTGTTCATGACTGTTGAATGCATTATTAAGTAAACAGGTGGTTTAATTCAATCTACTCTGCAACCAAGAACAAGAGAGCAGGAAAGAATTTAATTCAATATACTTTGGAGTCATAATTAATTTACACCAGAGAATCAAAGGTAAAACCAAGTCAAAATCTAATCTGTGCACTAGTTGACTTTTTTTTTCTTTATGGCAATAGAATTCAATACACCTGTTTCCCTTTACAGTACCTGTTAGAAGTAATTAAAGAAACAGAAATTTTGCATGAATGGCTTGGTTTTGAGAGTTTGAAACAAGAACTTTTTTGCAAATGTTGTTGCTATCAGTACAACTAGGCAGGTTCTCAAACTTAAATTTCATGGAAAGATTAAAAATATTGAATTGAGTTGTTATATTAATTGAAACAAATAATCTTTTCTATCCTGCAAAATTTTTGTTCATGATCTATTAGCAGGAAAATTGGAAAGGCTGACTAAATTGTTATTTTGAAGAGTTGCCATACTAGTTGGTTAAATAACCTTGAATTACGTCAGTAAATTTATTGAAAGAATGCAATCATAGGCAAAAAACACAGAATCTGTGCTTGTGAAAATACTTATGAGCAATATATACATAAATATATATCATGGCTTAGATTTTGCAAACACATATTGGATATTTCACTTATTTCAAGCCCTTAGGTATCTGTACGTGGATAGCACAATGGTCTACGAGATGAATTTCTCAGTTGGAGTACAGCATTTATAAATATATATATACATAGTAATGCTTATAAATACCTGAATAGTGGTTTTTGACATTTTAAACTTTGTGGATTCTGATCTTTTAGGATCCTAACATTCAGGATTATTGCATTTGACACTGTTTCTTTCTGAATTATGACCAAAACCCACTTATTACACTGTTTGTTTATAGATAATAGGGATTCTAATGAAGTTAGATAAACAATTTCTCTAAAAAGTGTCAAAAGATTTTATGATTGGAAAAATGCAGACACTAAGTCTATTTTCAGTTTCTATAATCTAACCAGGCAATTAGCAGCTCCATGACCCCAGTTGACAGGCTCCTTTTTGGAAATTCCTATGAAATATTCCATCAATTCCTGGGACCCATTATAGAAATAATGTATACTTTTATGTCTTCCAATCCATCCTAGACTTCCTTAACCATCAAGAGAGCAGCTTATTCAAATGTTAACTAAGAGCCTTTGTATGTTCTTGTTGTTTTCTGGTCAGACAAAGTAACAACTGACTTCTGGTTACTTGAACCATGACTCCAGTTCACTATGCGGTGCTCACAAACAACTTTACTCTCATTACTGAACACAACAATTTTTACCACTGATTCCAGACTAAGGCTCACCTACGAAATGCAACTTCACACAAAAGCGATACTTTGAGGTAAATGTGAGATTAAAAACAAAGCTCATCAACAACTCGACTGTACTTTGATAATAATTATCTAAAAATCTTACATTTGTTATTGTGGAAAATTGTTCCGATAATGGAATATACATATGACCTTTACACAGATAGATACATACTGTTTTACAACAAAGTTAATTGAAGGCCTTAGTTTCAATGGTCACACAACAAAACCTGGATATTACAATCATAAACCTGTGAAATTCTGCAATCATTTTTTCTTAAATTTTTGTCATTTTTCCTGCCTTTTTAACAAGTATCTATAAAAACTATGGTTTGGGCACAAATATTGATCCTGTCAGCTTGGCATTAGAATTTGTAAAAGCCTTCGTCAAAGCAGGCAGAATGTTTTGCGAGGAATGATTCAAATCATGATTTTTAACCACAGAATCATGAGATTAAATGCTGGGTTTCGTTCAGGGTTCAGATGTATAGAGAGTGCAGTGGTCCAATCTCTGGGATTTACTTTTTAAAAAAAAAAGATGAAAAACAAAATGTTCAAAAAAATTCCACCAGTTTTTTGCGTAAGATAAACTCTTAACAAAAAAGAAAAATGATACCTGGAAAAAGATTTATCGGACACTCATGGATTCAAGAGATCAAATCAGCTTAGAGATTGGAAATAAGTATGTGATATACAGGTTTCTAGCAATCTGAAAGTACAGCCTTACTATATAAACCTTTCGTAAGCTGGAATGACTATAAAATGAAGAAGTGATTACCACTAATTTATATGGAAGAGAATTCTTAAGGATTCCATGACTCAACAAATGGTTATGATGGAATATTAGGCTGAGTTGTCAGTTGTTGGGATGGGCGGAGGTACACAAGACTGGAATGTAGAGGAGAGAGAGGGAAGAAGAGAATGTGCTCTGCTTCCATAATGGCTTGTTGCAAATTAAATACTGAACACTTTTCAATTTTTTGTCTTTTTTAGTGAAAGCAATATGTAGCAAAAATCAAACTTTTGAAAAAGGAGCGATACCTATTTTTGCAAATGCTAGAAAAATTTGGTCTCATAGATTAACAGTATGGGAATTAATGGAAGATTATTGTAGAAATATTGATGGTAAAAAGATTGAAAATAAAATGGTAGGAATTAATTAAAGATGTCCCCCATTATAACACTGATGTTGAGGTCCAAGAAAGCCAACTGCAATATGATTGAGCAGCAATAACCAGTATTACCAATTCAGCTATTTTGGAGCTAGATCTAGCTCGTTTGGAGTCTACCATCCCCCCACCATGTATCATAAACCATGTTATAATGGGAGAACCGTGTACTGAGTTTTTCCAAAAATAGTACTTTAGAAATAAAAAAATTCAGTGTAAGACCAATTTTCTAAGACAAATTTTCTGACGACTTCTGCAAACAGCCTTTCCATTAAAAGTTGTAGTTCATACAATTATCTTCTTATCTTATTGATGGATTATAAGTCTGGACCAATGTCTGAAGAAAACATATAAAAATCTCTAAATAGCATGGAATCTCTTTGGAATTGAATCTTAAGATGTTAGTTAATGGTCACTTCAAAAAACATTAGTTTATCCTTCAAACTCCTAAGCCCAATATTTTGGTCTAAGTGCTATTTTATAGGCCCGATATTATCAAGGATCTAATAGTGACTGTTCAAATGTTGAAGTAGTGGTTCTCAAATTTTATTGTATGATGGAAAACTAAGAAATATATTTGACTTACGATGTACACTAATGGTAAAAATAAATTAAATTACACTAAAACATTCCAGTATTTCATGAATGATACTTTCATATTAGTATACCGATATCATACTAATCACCCCTTTTCCTTTTCATGCTTCACATTTTAAGTATCATTTGTTATTGTTTTTCTCGTATAAATTGAATTTTTCCTCTCAAGAGTTCAAGCACTGAGTTTCTGAGAGCCAAGGGGTTAATATATATATCATGATCCTAAATAATTCATGACTGTTATAGTAAGTAATGATAATGACAGGGTCAGTTGATGGCTCCCAATGATACTCTAGGTGAGAGAGACATGGTAGGAAGAGAGGGGAAAAGAAAGTTAGGTAGTTTTATTAGAGTCCTCCAAATACATTAGTGAACCATTCCTCGTATAGTCAAGAATACAGTTTTATGACATTTAGGAGGAACAAGATAATTGTAAAAACCAATATTCAAGATACTTTAATATCAATGGAAATTTACTATGAATATAAATTTCTTTTTCTCCAGTCTTAGTAGCTGAGAACTTATAAGAAGAAATCAATCATTTGATTAAATTGAAATGGAAAAGAGAAGTCGACCTGTTTTCCATTTCTTGAATTTACATCTTGGGAATCTGTAGAGATGAGTGGAACCAACCATTATGAGGAGGCCAATTGAAGATACATCAAATGTTTAGCATGAAGCAGCCATAACAAAGTTATTTCTAAATCCACTTGCTGAAAACCCAGTCACAGGATGGGATTTTCAGTTGGTTCTCTTTTGATTCTTCGTTTGTTCCTACCAGAGATAAAAGATCAATTGATTGAACAATGTATCTATTGAAACATATCTTATTTGGGAAATCATCACCATCATGAAGTCTTGGATCATATTTAATCTAAATATTTAGGGAATGAAATAAATATTTTACCAATACAATTTTTTTCCCAAGAAATCCAATAACTCAATAATTTGTAACCTTCAAGAGACTATCGAGTATGGATGCCAAATTTGGTTGGGTGAATCAGACTTTTAGTATTATATACAATTAGCTGGAAAGCTGATCATAATCATTGGGTGAATGCAAAACACAGAGCTGACACAAAAATTTTCTCCAAAGATCTAAAAACATCTTACTTGAAAACCATTCCCAACTGAATATGCATGTTTATGTTCTGGTGGTTTCTAGAGTGTTGCAGACGGTTTTCACATACACATATGCATGCATGGATGGATAAAAAAATGCATAGAAAACATTTTCATTAATCATTCAAACATTAAGATATAAATGGATTTGTGGCATTCTCCACAGACAAATGGCGGCAATTTTAGAGCCACATTTTCTTAATTCACAATGCAAATCTGAGTTAATTCAGTCAAAGCAATGGAATATGAGATGCTCGGCTTTCATATAGGCAGCATAGAAAAAAAAAACTCGTAAAAGTACTAAATAGTTAAGGATTTTATTAGAAATAAATACAAAAGAGAAAATGACAAATGATTTTGAAAAGAACTTACATTACTATGAACTGACAATTTTGTTAACATAGATATATGTACCAAGGTTTTCATAACTGCTTGAATATACAGTGAGTTCAAAAAGTGTTTTAAACATTTCAAAAAGTCAATTTCAATATCCTTATATAGCTTTGAAATTGGTAGAATTTAGACCAAAGATCAAAATAATTCAAAGATCAAAAAATAAAGAAACAAAATTGAACACTGAAAAGTTTTACACAAAAATCAGAAATCTTTGGTCCAAATTCTATCAATGTTTAAGGTGTATTAGGATGTTAAAGAAAATCTGATCGCAATGAATCAGATATTTGATTCAAACACTCTGCACGTCCCATATATCTTTATTAGAAATCTACTGAGATACATGTGTAACAAAAAATAAAGTAAATGAGATATTTGCAACTTTTACAAACACAGACAATGATGCTATCGTAGTATGAAATCCGTATAGGAATTACTTTGCATTATATGTCTGAAGTGGAAAGATAAGTATGTCACGGGTATATCTATGCACTTTAGGAAGACAGCAATAAGGACTTGTTTCATTCAAACATATAGAAAAATAAAGTGATGTTATGTCGAGTTTAAAATAAAATCTTTATCAAAGTTTCCAAAATCCTTTCAGTCACAAAAATTAGAGTATATTCATGCTTGTAAATCGATAAAATTTCAACTATCTTGAAATCTATGATTGAATCATTATTATTACATTAGTAGAAGCCCAACTTATCCAAAACTCTTAATCCAAGTCACTTATTAAATTAAGTTTTTGACTTCTTACAAAAGTACACCTGGCAAATTTTCTTTCTCCAATAAAAATCTGGGTTATGTCAGCTAGTACTATGTATGTATGTATGTATGTATGTATGTATGTATGTATGTATGTATGTATGCACATATATGTATATATATATATATACACACATATATATATATACATATATATATATATATATATATATATATATATATATATATGTATATCTCTATATATATATATATAAATATATATATATATATATATATGTGTGTGTGTGTGTGTGTGTGTGTGTGTGTGTGTGTGTGTGTGAAACTCCTGGCCAAATTGAAGTTGACTTCATCCTCCCCCTATCAAAGACAAGAACTAATCCTCACCTATTTCAAGGGAGTTAACTCCTCACAGTTTGTCCCTGAAAAAAATGTATATAGCAGTTTGATGTTGGTTGTGGTGGAGAGGAATGGGGACAAGAATCCTGGGTGAGGGTAAGAAGAGGTCAAACTTGAGATGTTTGTTGTCAACATCAACCTGCTATATACTTTCCAGTTCAGTATAATATCCGGAAAAATGAAGAACTGCATTCGTTATACTCTTTCTGCTTTGCAAAAGTGCTTCTTGAAGACTCTGATGGAATTTCAGCAAAATCCATCAAACTTTTCACTTTAATATTTCAAATAACAACCACAATTTTGTTGGACTGAAACTGGTTATCAAAAATTGTTATACCTTGAAACCATAACTACATATCTAAAAAGTTTGGCTTTCATTTTTTCACAAATTTATTCAACCCTTAATGCAAAATTTATCTACTTATTTTTTTTATGAATACGTATATATATATATGATTAGTTTGTGGATATGATATATCCAACCATATGTATCAAGATGACAAAAAAAGAAAAATAGTTGTGTTTAGATTTGATCTATTATACTGAGATATTTCACCTTCTGACTTCGTCAAAGTAGTCATTTCACTTGAAACTGTATTGTAACATCTTTTGATATCATAAAGTGTGAACGGCAAACACCAAGTATTTAAGGATATATAGAAACTGCATTTCATCCATAAATTTGAAAATTCATGATATACTATGAAAAAATGGGTAGATAATCTGACAGAATAATTTTAAATGTGTTATACTTATCAGAAACATTTTTTGAACCAACATCCCAATATGCCAGTTGATCTAGATGGCATAAATAAATAAACATGAAGAAATGGACCGCTGTAGGAATTGAACCAGCATCCCACAGGTAAGACAGAGACACGAATAACTGCTTTTTCACCACGTAAAAACAGGATGTTGGTTTGAGAAGAGTTTCTAATAGATAAAACACAATTATAACTTTATATACTTGAGTGTGCATGTGAGTGACCATTGGAACTAAGGTGAAACAGTACACATCTACAGAAAATAACGGTGTAAAAGTCATATGGATATGACTTTTGAAATAAGGTTGAAAATAACACATACATTAGAATTCTTACCATCACACAAAGTCTGGTCAATTCTAGTACTGACTAGATGACCATAATAAAGTGAGGTCATCTCCCACTGACCAAAGACAAAGAAATCAATCTGATTTGTCAAACCCCAACTGAATAGCAAGCAACAAATTGATATTTCTGACTAAATGTGAAGCTGACAAAAGGATGTAGCTTGTAGTAACAGAATAGGAATTTAACAAACTCAGGATTTAATAAAGTTGATTATTCTTGAAGGCTGCTCTAGGCAGATGAGCTATATTGACAAAGTTAGAATTAGCAGGGTCGGATTGAGTTTGGGGCCTGTAGCGTATGATATAAAACAGCCCCAAATTAAGAAAACATACATAAATAGTAAAACACATCAAAATATAATTTTTACTTGCAAAATAATTTTTTTTCGTTTGGTATACAGCCAGATATTTGACAAATATGTGTGACATTTCAGTGATTGTATCACTTCTTTTTGTTTTGTTCTTTCTGCAATAGCAGTCGCTTCAGTTTTAAATAACTTTGTATTTACGTGCCATACATATAAATATATATCTAATAGATACCACATTCATATAAAACTGTTTCCAATTTATTTCTGTTGTTTTGTATATCCAGGTCGAATAATTGGTCCAACTGAAGAAAATATATGTGCTGCTTACTTCAGTTATCATATTCTCCAATTGTGCTCCCTAATTGGCTGAACTATCAATTTGCAATGTAAGTTTATGCTAAGATGATCCCTTGGTTTTTGTCCAGCAGCATCCAAGCCAGTTTATTTTTTTGACTTCTGACCTTTTTTATTGATAGGTGAGAACAGTAAAATATTCATTGCTCACCCCATTTCTCAATTTTTCTATTGAATGACTTACCAAACTTGTTTGGTTTCTTTCCTGAAAAACATATATTGATGAATTTTTCATGGGTAATAACTACTAAAAGCATAATCTCCACAGTAGTTTGGATGTCTTGGATTTGGAGAAGATGAGTTAGGAATCGAATCCCTGGTGAGCAATTCCATTCTTTGGACTGCTGACCATTTCCAGGAAAGCAGACATATCATCTTTCTGATCAGCACAGAATTCCCTAATCACACCAAAACTCATCACCATAAAAACCTGTTCTTAGCTCCAATTACATTACAAACAAGAATGGTTAGTTATTCAATAAAAACTATCACCTAACCAGTGTTTTTTGGCTGCATGCTATGTTGGGGCTGATCAACCGGTGAGAGAGGTAATCAACAAATAACTTACATCTTTTGCCCTTTGTTTGGCAGTGATCACTAAAATATCCAAATTTTCAAAAAAAAACAAGTAAGAACACTGCTGGACACAAACTAATGGACAAATCTAGCATAATCTTGAATTGACCCCCACTCCCTCAGAAAAGCGGTGCAGGGGAGAATTTTGTAAAAACAAAAAAATTCATTTCTTCTATTCTTCATAAGGAGTTGATGTTCAAATTTTCAGCCCTCTAGTTTCATTAGTATGGCCTGTATATGTATAGCCAGATCAACTTAAAAACTGAAGAAACCTATGCTGACAGTTCTGGTTGATGGTTTCTAACAATATCACAGAAAGATAGAAGTTATCAATCCAGTAGTTTCCAAACTTTTTTCACTCATCTGCAATTTTGGAATAAAAATTCACTTATGCTGCTTCAAATTAATTATTGATGTAAAATACATTAGAAAACGACACCCCACTCTGCCAACTCTTTGAAATGTTTGATTCGCAACATAAAACACAACTACTTTATAATATGATCGTGGGAAATCCAGATAATATAAAACAATGCTGCTACCTAAGAATATTATTCATTCTTATATGTACTTATAGACAAGCATCTTACACATGTAATCTAAAGTAAGTATACAAACAATGAGAAGAATCAGATTGTTTTTGTGGGGTAATCTCATTTATATCAGGTCTAATTTGAAGCAAACAAACATCTCATCAACACAAAGAAGCCTTTCTCTTCTCTTGTCTTTGATATTTGTTATAATCTCCCTACCATACTTGCTTTACTCTCTTGTAGCACCAACTTGCTGCACCTCATCCTTTGGGAACCAAAGCATTTGTCCATATGCTAAGATTCTAGGCTTAAATATCAAATAAAAAAGGCAGAATCAGATCATCCTTTTATTGCTACTTTCATCCAACCAGTTAATACCGCTATTGTTGCCCCCATCTTCTTTTGGGGGCTCTTGATCTTTCCATTATTCCTCGTCTCTGAGGGATCATAAACCAAACTACAGTGGAGCAATATTTCTAATGTCCACTTCTGAGACAAGATTATTTTCTTCCACCTTTTGAAGACATAATGCTAATCAAATTTCCTCTGAATAAAAAAATTGTTCAGGAACGCTATGAGTCTTCATTGTTTGTCTGATATCTCCATCTTGAGTCGTGGAGAAAATATAAAAACGCCATTTTCATTGTTTGGTATAATTTCAGCTTAGCATTAAAACCTTATACATGGAATAACGCCTGTCTGTCTGTTAGTAATGTAGTAATGCATTTATGTTGTACATATAATAGCCCAACTCAGTCAGTAATGTTGGCATTAATTCCCAATCAGTAATACTTTATTTACTTGAATAGGATGCAATCTCTGTGCCTTTATCTCTCACTTTAGACTTTACAGTGTCACCCCTGACTGGCACTACACAAAATGATCGGACAGTGTCTATAGGAGCTTAGAAAGAAAATAAAAAGCCAAAATTTATTTCTTTTGACAACTTGACCGTAACTTACGGATTTTTTATTGCATTTTACACAAGTAAATGTGGTAATCCCTTCCTTCAAGATTTTCAATTCTTTTCTAGATGAAACTCATTACATTATACATACAAGAGTAATTGATATTCCCTCTATTTTTTGTGGTCAGTGTGTATAAAAACTTTACGTTATGTCATTTTTTCCTGTGTCAAAAATGTAGATAAACTTGTGAATTTGACATAGTGAATCAATGTTTTTTCAATAAAAACCCTGTAAGTGCAGATCTACAGAATTTGAAATCATACATGTATTAATTTACCTTGTGCGCTGGTTGTAAAACACACGCACACAAATTAGAGGAAACTTTGTATAAAAGCCCTATTCGATCAGAATTGCTTGCCTAAATTCCTGGCAGCTGGCAATCAAACATAATGATGATATGAAATGACAGTTTATACTTTATCAGAGTTATATGTGTTTCATACAGATGACATATTAGTATCATGTATCCACTGGTAGTAGTACACCTGCATATATTGGCCCGGGGCCTAACACATGGGGTATCATCTCTGGAGTCATGGCCTCAGCATGACACCCGCTTTCCTGATGGCCAGTGGTAGAAAGAGAGCGAGACAGACCTGCATGAATGTATTCATATCTTGTGGTCCTTGTGACCATACAATGGGGGGAAGGAGGAACTTGGTTTCTACTGTGATACTACGTAATATATTTTGTTACACATATCATTGCCTAGTGGTTCCCAAACTTTTTCAAATCACAGCATCTTTTGTGTATGAAGATTTTTTCATGCCATCCAAAGGCAAAAAATACTGAACTATTGCATTTACGTTAAGTTTGATGGAAAAAAATAACAAATCATATAATTTAAAAGCATAAAAAAGTTATATATTTGTTTGCTCTCTTAATAATTGCAATTACTATTGGGAAGGTTGAGTATTCCATTCACAAGTCAGTTTTCTGAATCTTAGGATCAAACCCTCATTTCCTCTTGTATATTGTTTTTTGAATGATACTTGCTTTTTATCATGGCTATTGCCAAAAACCCAGCTTAAGAAAGATAAGTCATAGCAAATTGAATTAGGATTTGTTGAGCCATATCACTTAGCAGAGGATATTCTTATTTTATTCAAATCCAAAATTCAGTTAATTTTGTGTTGGCAAACTTTTTTTTCAATTCATTTTTGCAAGACAACTCAATAAGTTTTCTTCTTTTATAGACATAAAATTTAATAAAGATTTGGCTCTGAATGAGTCTTGAATCCATGCAAAGTGAGTGTGTCTTCTTGAAAGTGTTTTCAAAACCAGTTGCTGAGCCAAGATGAATGTTCTTTAAAAACAAATCTTTTATCATGAGAGAAATCAAATTCATTGAAGGTCAGAAACTGCTGCAATATTGAATATTCCTCAGTTCCCCTGGGAGCCAAGATGCACACTTTGGGAATCATTGTTATAGTCCTTTTTTTTTTCTCAGTAATTCTAGCATTAGTTCATGACCACTAAAAATCCCTTCCTTGCAGATTTTTGATGCATTTCTACAATAAAATCATTCACAATGCATTTTATAGCTCTATTTTGTCAGTAATGTTTTCATTAATTTTTGGTTATCAAATTGAAACCCAAAAACCTACTCAAGCAAATTTCGAGTTGGAAATTGTGAAATTTTACTACTTAATCTGCAGTTTTTCTCACCTCTGTCAGATATAACTGGTTGACAACCAACATGTGTCATTGATTCATTCAAATATATATCAATGTTCCTCATGGCAATATGAATAAGCCTCCTATTACTTGTAAAATCATTAATCTCGATCATTATATATACATATATATATACACATATTTTTTTTGTAATACTTTTCAATGAGCACACAGATACTACACTCTGATCCTAAGTAAAGGTACTGGAAAGCAACACTTTGATACTAGATAGAGTGTACATATCACTCTGATCCTAAACAAATGACGAGGGAGTGATACTTTGATCCTTGGCAGAGCTCACAGATACTGATTTTAGGAAAATGTATCCGTCCACTCATGAAAAATCCTGTCATTCTTATTGGTGCAAAAGAATCTTCAAAGACAAAGTTCATGTGAATAAAAAAACATCAGTATCAACATGCCTGGAGCCTCAGAGCAGCACTTCTCCCTGATTTGAGACAGAAAAACATCATATTGTGTAGAAAAAAATAAAACTGTGAACGATTGCCTAAGGTGATGAATTAAGCTTTTCAAGGAAAAAAAAGAGCTCACATGGAAGGTGAGACTGTTTTGTTAGTCTTTATTGTTTATGCATTAACGAAGCATTGCTGTCTAAAAGCAATATACTTATATATATGTATACATACATACATATATATATATATATATATATATATATATATATATATATATATATATATATATATATATATATATATATATATATATATATATATATATATATGGTTAAATACGACAGACAATGCAAATTTTTTCATTCATTTTTCAGTCTTTCTTGTTAACGTATAAACAAAAGATTGCTGCCTAAATACACTACGCACACACACACCACCACCACCACCACCACACACACACACACACATGTATATATATACATATATCTTCTACTTCCAGTTCAACCAATGACTGGATGCCATGCTAAGCCCTACCCCTTCATCACATTCCACTGGGCCAAGGGAATTACATAGAAGTGCCCACCTCCTCTCCAAGTAATATTCGACAGATGGTACCAGCTTCAAGTCCTAGACTAGTAGCTAACCAAGGATAAAGAGTTCAGTCTACCTTTCTATTTGCCCAGAGCTGGAGGACTGCGAGGATTCATGCTTTTCCCAGGGTACCAGTATGAAGCAACCTCATACCGGTTGGACAGAATTTGAACTTGTTTTACTGATTTTGTTTTCTATGCTGCAAACTGTTTGGCCACCCGCACCTCAAACTATCTTGCAAAATATCAAATTTCACGTTGACAAACTCATTTTATCGCGGGGGAAGCAGGATTTGTGATCAGAGAATAACAAAGGAAATATATCTGTTCATTCTGCAGAAACCAAAAAGGAGGAGAGTTAACATTTTGAAATCAAAAGAGAAATCCAGAATATTGTCTTGTCACCAAGAATGTCTCATATTTTTGAAAATTCAACAAAGGAACGTTTCCAACATTCCAGAATTCTGTCTAATTTTTGTTAATACTAGAAAATGTCACCAAAATGTCAACACAATTTCTCCAGTTTTCAAGCTTGTCTGGCTGGTTGGCTATGTATGTAATGTTGCATGTACAGGCTGTACCAATAGAGCTAGGGGGCTGAACATTTAAACATTTACTCATTTTGTCTGGAAAAAATGTTTTTTTGTATTTAAAAAATTTTTCCCCAAAATATACATCTATGTATATAT
Source organism: Thysanoteuthis rhombus (assembly GCA_963457665.1). Taxonomy (NCBI): domain Eukaryota; kingdom Metazoa; phylum Mollusca; class Cephalopoda; order Oegopsida; family Thysanoteuthidae; genus Thysanoteuthis; species Thysanoteuthis major. The sequence continues at coordinate 50,800,320 of OY735211.1, forward strand.
ATGTATGTATGAGAAAATGGATATATACAATCCAACAGAATGATTGTGAATTGCATTATATTATATAGAAACTCTTATTTGAAATGATCTCCCATCATTTCATGGTTAATGTATCACTTAACCTAGACAACATAAATTGAATAACAATTAAAGAAAGTGAGGCTGTTGCAGAAATATATATATATATATATATATATATATATATATATATATATATGTCTACATATTTTTTTAAGGAAGTTTCAATTTACAATGTAAGTTTATCCTTAATTGGTCACTAATTTATACCCTCTTGTTTTTGGGAAATTCAAACAAAATGTGAGAGAAGTAACTTGTTCATTGATCACCCGTTATTCCATTTTTTTGTTTGATAACTCAACATAGCATTCTGGCATGGTTTCCATTGAGTGACTAACCAGACTTATCTTTATCTTTGTTTTCAATTTGTAGGATTGGGAAATTCCCTTTAATACTTCTCTGAACAATATCAGGAGAGGGAGAAAAATGGGGGAGGGGAAAAGAGAAGCGAGGATGAAGAAGAGAGACAGAAGAGGAGAAAGAGGGAAAGGAGGAGAAAGAGGGGAAAAAGGAGAAATAGAGGAAGGAGGAGCAGAATGACGGGGAATGATAAAAAATGAAGCAAAATAGAGGGAGGAAGAGAGTGAAAAGGGGTAAAGAGAAGAAAGCGAGGAAAAGAGACGGGGAGGGGTAACAGAGAGAGAGGGGTGAAGGAGAGAAGGAAAAGCAAAGGTAAAAAATGAAGGGACAGACAGAGAGAGAGAGAGAGAGTGTGAGAGGGATAGAGGAAGAGAGAAAACAATTAACAAAACTAAAAGATTCTGAATAAAACTGAAGGAGGCCCTTATCAAATAACAGCACATTCATATGATGTGTGGAGGCTGCATTACATAAAAATCATCTCATTCAAGTTGTTGATTCAGTTTTTATCAAATTACGCCATTCTCTTGAAGAGAATGTGTTAAAGGATGTGGGAAGATTGATTCCACCAGAGGAACTGAAGATCTGTTTGAAATTGATCTGATGAAGGACAAAACAGAATCTCAGGAATATTCACATTCTACAGTACGGAAATGGCTTCATTAAAACATTAACCGTTTAAAAAAAGGCAGAGACATGTAATGAGAATGCCCGCTGTACCTTAGAGCAGGGGAGGTGAAAATTGGATAATAGTGCTTTACAATTGATTTGTGTGACCCCAGCTGAATTCACCCAGTTTAAACTGAACGAAGAAAGTGTCAAAGTAGTTCACATGAACTTTAGAAAAATAAATTTCATGCACAACAAACACGCAGAAGACAAAGACACAACAATCAGAAAAGAAAACTTGGAGCTGGAGAAAGAAGACCACAACATCTACCTACGACAATTAATCTCCATGAAATCCTCAAAAAACCAAAGAAATCAAACTAGAAAACACTCTAGGATGGCAAGCTTTCAATTGAGCATACTTAACCTTCAAGAACAAGATGATTCCATTGGTCCTCGAGAGGAAAGGTTTACAACCAATACATCCACTTGATAGTCACCAAGGGATCTAAAACATGGAATCTTACCAAAAGATTGACCCTCAAACTGAGAACTATGTGAGAAAGAATCATGCTCAACCTCACATGTAGGTATTAGAAGACATCATAGTACATTAGAGGAAAGATAGATGTCAAAGATATCATGGAAACCATTAGAAAACTCATAATGAGCTTGGCATGTTGAAATAATGGCAGACAACCACCGGGCAACCTGAGTCACAACATGGATCTCCCGAGATCATATGCGAAAATAAGTTTGGCAAAATATAAGATGGTGTGACAAACTAGACAAGTTCAGAAAGTATTGGCCCTGCGACATTCATGATAGTGAGGTCTAATGAATCCTTGGGAAGGTCTATGTCTGATGACAGATGCTAAAAGGCTGCTGCTGATGATTATACTTTGATGGTAATGGGGTTGTAGCTAAGACATATTCAGATTATATGTCCTTTTGACCCACACCCAAAATAAAAAATACAATCCCTATGCACGCCAGCCAGATCTACGTAGAAATTGGAGAAACCTATGTTGACAGTATTGATTGATGGTTTCCAATTATGTTGACCCACATCATGAGTCGTGATGGTAGGAATCCTTGTGGATGAATTCTACACCTGACGAAGTTTGAAAAATGCATCCATTAAAAATGTACTAAAAGCATCATGGAATTACTTGCTAAGAATCATTTTGATTATTCTTGTGATGTAATTGTTTTGTCATTCTTTCCATGAGAGTTGTCCAAAATTGTGTGGTTACCAAATTCCTGTCATCATGATGGTAATTTGTAATTCAGTTTGGAAACAGGTCAAAATATTAGAAATAAAAATTGAGTAAAGTAATATGTTGGCCGAAAAGAAAAATATATCAACTTATCATCATGCAACTGAGGAAGTAATTAAAACTTCATTTATGCTTCATACTACACCCATGTATCATCAATACAAAACATGCTGGGATCTGGCTTATTGAATTTCCATTGACCTAAAAGTAAGACCTGCAAGTTACTGATGTTAAAATAGATAAGAATGAATTCTTATTTCATTAATAAATAATAACATATCAATTATGATTTTTCTAACAAATACAACGTTGGTGGGGAGGGTACAAATTAATCTAATTGCCTCACAAGCAGGATCCACCTATATTAATTCATTTAAGCAGATTCTTATTATGATTATTATATAAGTATATTTTTTAAATTAAATAATCAATAATATCACCTTGATGGAACAGACAATAGATATGATATTTATTGAACAGACAATAAATATGATATTTATAGAACAGACAATAAAAACAATATCTATAGAACAGACAATAAATACATTTATAAAATAGACTATAAAAATATTTATAGAAAAGACAATAAATATGATATTTATAGAATAGACAATTAAAATGAATATGATATTTATTGAACAGATCTTAATTCATAAATATAGTATTTATTGAATAGAAAATAACTCATAAATATAATTTCTTTGAATACTCTTTGGTGATTCTATTGAGACTATTTCTTCTAATACTTATTAGATCTTTTTTCAGAAAAATTTCCATGAAATCATTCAAAGCAGGTGTTTCTTCATGTAGGATATAATTTTTTCCATGTTTTTCTGTATTTATATACATTAAAAAAAAAGAGCCTTTTGATGACTTTCTCATATGAATCATTTCTGTAAGAAGAGTGAAAAGTTTATTAAAACTGCTTCGAAGTTTTTGATCAAAAAATATAAATTCCTTCATCATGCCTCAAGACATTAGATCTAATTTTTAACCTTGCATTTCTGAACATTCTCTCTGTCTATTAACATTCTAAAGTAGATATTTTGGAACATTTATTCAATGAACATTCTCTAAAACCCATGCAGACTAAAGAACCTTTGTACTCAGCAAAATGATTTTTGACACATTACATTTTTTTTCTAGAAGAGTTTTTCTAAGATTTCATGATATTTCGTATGCATGTACAATCAATTGTTATTACCAATTATCTCTTTGGCAAATCTTGTCGCATGATTTGATATACTTTCATTTATCTAAATGAATGTGTTAGACAACATCAGTTTTTTTCTCTCTAATTGATAGATGTATTGTCATGTTTGCATAAAAATTTGCATTGATATGATATTTGCAACCTGCTTTTTTCCATTGTCCTCTTCATTAAATGCTTCTTACATATTCCCTTACATGCTTCTATCTATTATTAAATATTAGAAACCACCAACAAAAGCTGTCAATGAAGGTTTCTCCAATTTTCAAGTTGGTCTGGCTAGCTGGCTATAAAAGTATATATGTATTATGTGTATAGGCCAAACGGATGGAGCTAGACCGTTGAAAGTTTGGACATTTACTCCTTATTATGTCTGGAAAAGAAAAAAAAATTGTTTTACAGATGTAGATTGGTCCTTTATTTGTACCTGGCAGTGTTCATACTTGTTCTTTTTTGTTTTTTAAACTCAAACTCTTTCAGCAATCACCACCCAACAGAAGGCAAAAGAAGTAACCTATTCATTACCTCTTTAATCGATCACCCCCAACATGGTATGCAACCAAAGTATATTGGTCATTAGCTGATTTCCATCAGGAGACAAACCAGATTTGTCTCTGATCATTAGATAAAACCTCATCATTGAATATATATTTGTTGTATATTCTTCACAAGTTTGTCCGCCCATTCTGAAAATGAAGAAGAAAATAAGTGGAAGGTGATAAAACGAAGAAAACTTTTCTATGGTAAATCTCTTTCACATTGCTCTTTCAAAAAAAGGAAAAACAAGAAAGAGTGAGTGCAATGAGAATCCGATATATTTCAACATCTTTATAGATCATGAAAACTGACAAAATGTGGACCAAAGATTAAAAAATGCAACAATTTTGATAAATATTGGAACAAGATTGAACATTGAAAAGTGATGTATAATAATCAAAAATTTGGAAGCCAAATTCTGTCGATTTTGGAGATGAATAAGTGTATTAAAATGTCTTTTTCAAAATCTATCGCATACTTCTTGCACTCACAGTACTTTTTATATCATGAATATTTGATATTTAATATAGAACACTGGTCACTTTTGTCTCTGTATAATAAACATAATAAAATCCACCTCTAGAATCCCTTTGAGAATAGGACAGGAATATTGGAACGTGATAGGAATAATAGAAATTGGCTTGTTACTTCATTTTGGTTCGATAGGTGAAAAGAAGGAGATGCTTAGTGTGCATGTTTGAAAATCAGAATCTGGTTGGTGTGCATTGGAAAGAAAAAATCTTTCATCTTTATTCATGTCAACTGCAAACTCTAGCAGGACGTCTTCTGCACTGGTTAATCTGATAATGATTTCAAATTTCAGATTTTCAGCAGTTCAAGATTGAACATTGAAAAGTTCTGTGCAAATGTCAGAAATCTTTGGTCAAAATTCAGTCAATTCTAAAGGTGTTTCAGGATGTCAAAATAAACATTTTGAAATGTATCATATACTTGTTACACTCACTGTATTTGTCCTGTAGATCTCTTTTAGATGTCAACTGGGATATTTCAATTTAGGCCTTAGGCTACCTTAATAGGTTAGTCTTGAAAGTGTTAAAGATGTTCCCAATTCTTTTACTTGGAGACACCATTGTATCAAATGATTTTTTAAAATTTGCAGAAAAATTAATCAAAATTATAAAATTTAAATCCTAAAAATATTGAAAAAGAAAAAATATTAGAATATTCCACCTAATACAGAGCAAGCCACTTACTGAGACCCCTTCGGTTCAGATAACAATAATCAGCTGATAACATTAAACAAAACATGTAAAAATCATAACAATTTATGATCATAGTTATAAATGTACATTCATCATAGAGAACTCCTCATTGTGATCCCTTTGGTATAGGGGTTTTTAGATGACAGTAATCAGCTGATAATATTAAGCAAAAGATATAAAAATTAGGCCAATACGGATTTGTTGGTTTGAAACACTATGTGAGTAAACACTCAAATTTACTCAGAAGGTCCACAAAGGATTCGAGATCACATTCTTGGAAGAATGTCAATGTCAGTAACCTAGACTTGTTGAAAAAACAGTGGAAGGTTAATCTCAGATCCTCCATCAAGATAGCTGAAATGATATTACCAGTGGTAAAAGAATTTTGAGTCCTGAAGATTATGTCATCGTGTTCAATCACAAACACTGGTTGTAGTTAATGTTTCAAGACTGGCATATTGTCATCATGATTCTTCAAAATATTTCCAAATAAACTTATAAAATGTGACATATTTTGTTGACTGAATGTTGTTATGGCCTGACAAGCTGAAATATATTCATTGTTTATAAAATTTGCTAAGGAGAAAACAAATTGAATGTTGCAAACTTCAAGTTTTTATTTCAGTTCTATTATAAGTGTACATTCATTGTTATCAATTTTTATAATGTAAAGTTGTTAATAATAATAAAAATAACTTTATATGAAATTGATATAAAGCTTTTAATTCATCTTAAATAAAAATGTTTGGGACTGACAGATTTTGATTATAATAAACATCTGATAACAATATTTGGCTTCCTCTGTTTACAAAAGAAAAACTGCCATAGGCAGCACAAGCAGATGTGATAAGTCCCATCTGTTACAATTTTAATAAAACTAAGTTCTTGGTCAAATACTCTTAAACCAGTTGAATAGCATGAAGTAGGTATAAAGGGGTAGCTCCAAAAAATACCTGAATTCACATCCTATATCCTAAGAGCCTGTCTTTCATAGATGATGCCTGAGCTGATTGAGCCACAGGAGTCCATGGGTAAACAGGGCTAAAATCTGCAAATATTCCTACTCTTCTCCTCCAAGTCTTCAGACCATATTGTTTATTTGTAATAGAAATAGGCTTGAGTTGTATAGAATCAATTTACTGTAACCCCACAAATGGCTTGTACTGGTATTTTTCAGATAATTTTTAATAAAAGATCTATTTTTATTGTTGAAGATTTTAAAAAATTTCTTCAGATAATTAGTTCTGGTGCATGCATAGACCATAATGATTCATTCATGCAAGGAATGGGTATTATTATCAAATTGTGATCAATTCTCTTAATTGCTGCTCTTTATTACAGCATTCCAAGTCAAATACCTTTTGACAGTTAAAAACATGATCCTGAAATATGCAAGAAGTTCCTAATGAGACTGAAACCAATATCATAGGAGCAGCAATTAGATGAAGAAAAATTGTCAAAATTTATAATGAATGTAGTGTATCACATTTTCTTTGCTTAAAACAAAACAAGATATCTCTAATTTTTTATAATGAATATATGACATCTAATACAGAACGCTGGTCACTTTTGTCTATGTGTAATAAACATAATGGAATCCACTTCTAGAATCCCTTTGGGAATAGGACAGAAACATCGGAACGTGATAGGAATAATGGAAATTGGCAAGTTACTTCTTTTTGGTTCGATAGGTGGAAAGAAGGAGATGCTTAGTAAGCATCCTTAAAAATTAGGAAAGTTGAACATGGTTGGTGTGCATTGAAAAGCGAAAATCTTTCATCTTTATTCCTGTCATCTGCAAACTCCAGCAGAACGTCTTCTGCACTGGTTAATCTGATCATAATTTCAAATCTTTTTTCAGTTCTCTGCATTTTTAGAAACATTTCTAGAATGTTGAGATCATCTGATCTGTAAAGCCTTTGAAAATTCCTCGCATATACACAGTGAGTGTAAAAAATACCCAATACATTGAAAAAGTTCATTTTAACAACTTCAAAATTGACAGAATTGCAAACTAAGATTAAGAATAAAATTCAAAAAATGTGTGAGACAAGAATGAAAATTGTAAATTTATGCAAAAAATCAGAAATCTTTGCTTCAAATTCTGTCAATTTTGAAGAATTATAAGGATATTAAAATAAACATTTTAGAATGAATACTTGTTACACTCACTGTATTTGATCTGTAGATCTCTTTTAGATGTCAACTGGGATATTTCAATTTAGGCATCAGGCTACCTTAATAGGTTAGTTTTGAAAGTGTTAAAGATGTTCCTAATTCTTATACCGTGGGATACCAATGTATCAAAGGATTTTTTTAAAGTTCACAGAAATATTAATCAAAATCTTAAAATTCAAATCCTAAAAATATTTGTGATCCTTTTGGTGAAGGGACTTTTAGATGACAATAACCAGCTGATAATATTATGCAAAAGATGTAAAAATTGAAGCAATTTATATTCATTGTTATAAATGTTCACACATTGTTATCAATTTTTCATAATGTAAAGTTGTCATTAATAATAACAATGAACTCATAGGAAATTATCCTGAACATTTCAATTCATGTAAAATTAATATTTGAAACTGATAGATTTTGATATCAATAATCATTGGATAATATATATGAGACTTGAGCTTGAATCCCCTATCCCAGGAGTCACGATAACATGGAGAAAACTTGTCAATGATTAATAATGAATATGATGTATCATATTTTCTTGGCTAAAAACAAAACAAGATACCTCCCTACTTTTTGTATAATGAATATATGATATCTAATACAGAACACTGGTCACTTTTGTCTCTGTATGATAAACATAATAGAATCCACTTCTAAAATCCCTTGAGAATAGGACTGGAATATCGAAACGTGATAGGAATAATGGAAATTGGCAAGTTACTTCATTTTGGTTCGATAGGCAGAAAAAAAGTGACGCTTAGTGTGCATGTTAAAAAATCAGTAAGGCTGAACTTGGTTGGTGAGCATTGAAAATTATTTCATCTTTATTCATGTCATCTACAAACTCCAATGCAACATCTTCTGCACTGGTTAATCTGATCATGGTTTGCAAATCTGTTTTGAGTTCTCTGTATTTTTACCAACATTTCCAGAATATTGAGATCATCCTTTCTTGTAACCCTTTTAAAACTCTTGGGATATATATGTCCCATAGATCTCTTGGAAATAAACTAGTGGGACATATTAGTTCAGGCGTTAGGCACTTAAAAAAGTTACTCTTGAAAATGGTTAAAATGTTACCTATTCTTTTATACTAACATACAAGATTACCAATGATTTTTTAAAAAGTTTATTTTGAAATAATTACAACTTACAAAATTGACAGAATTTGGAATAAAGATCAAAAAAATACAAAAATCAAAATATGTAGAAACAATACAGAACATTGAAAATTATGTATAAAAACCAGAAAACTTTGGATTAAATTCTGTCAATTTTGAATGTACACAAGTATGTTGTTGCATTCACTGTATCTGCCTTGTAGATCTCTATTATAAGTCAACTTGGATATTCCAATTTAGAGATTAGGCACTTTATTGGGGTTAGTCTTGAAAGTGTTAAGGTATCAAGGTACCAAGGGCTTTTTGAAAGTTTGCAGAAGAATTAATCTCAATTTTAAAATTTAAATCTTAAAATTATGGGAAAGAAGAAACTATATGATATTTCATTTGATAGAGAGGAAGTCACTTATTGTGATCACTTTGGGGGAAATTTGTCTTTTGAATAACATTAACCAGTTGATAACGTGTAACAAAGGATTTGAAAATTGGAATAATTTACATTTATTGTTAAAAATTCAAATACATTTTTATAATTCCATTGCTTTGTTATTTAATTCATTGTTATAAACAATTTTATGTTATAGAAAAATCTAACATAATTTTTAGTGCATTATTCAAAAATGTGTTTGGGACTGAATCATCTTGATAACAATCACCATTTGATATGATTATGATAAAGGGCTTCCGCTGCATTACAATTGTGAACCATCAAAGATGAAAGAAGTAGTTCATGTGTTGATAATGTATTACAAAAATGTGTTGATTATATTGTTGTGTTGTCTATTGACCACATTCCCCTCTTAGTAATCTGATGGTTCTAGGTTCAATCCCAGTGTGAGACAATAATAATACTACTAATGCTAAGAGGGGAGTGCAGTCAATATAACCCCGTCGGTTAAATAAAGGGTTCGGTTCGTTACTTCCCCACACTTACCAGATGATACCTGATGAAGGCTGTAGAGTACAACGGCCAAAACGTTGTATGAAAAACAACCAAGATGAGGATAGTCCGAATAATAATAGAAATAATAATACCTCATCTCAAAAATTCAGAGATATCCTCAGTGCTTATCCGTACATTAATGTCCCTGTCAATTCTTTTTTTTACAGGTATATGCTAGTATAAATAAATAATACGTATGATTGACATGCATCTTATATGGTCAAGCCACATTGTTTGATATATCACAATTATTTTCTGTGTAAAGGACTTATCTTTACAAGTTAGGATTGCCTAGAGTACTTATTTTCACTTCAGATATCTTGAAAATAAAAGGAATGAAAACTTACCTTGACTCATACCCAGTAAGTAAGCATTTTTATTTTTTACAAATATCAAAAAATCACCAAAAAACAAAAACTTATTTTATCTTTTATTGCCATATGCACCTGATGAAGTAAGGTATTATCTAAGCAATGGGGTCCGGATTGGAATACACTTTCTGCAGCCTTTAGTTCAAGATCAAAGTGTAGTATATGGTGTTCTAACATTGATAAAACAGCAATAACTTCTCATTTTCAATTTCAAATGTTGTTATAATGATTTGACACATTGTTAAGTTTCACACCCATGCTCAGTTGACGTTAAAAAAGTGCACAAATAAAGAGGAATAAGAAGATTAATGAGGCAAAACAATAGTAAAATGAAAATTGGAATGCTATGTCACATACTTTTTTCAATGGTGGCAATGAATTATAGTGTTTGTCTATTGAAAGAGCATTTTTCAAAATAAATTAAAAATCGTGAAGCAAACAAAATATAATCATAATTACATTTGAACTTGAAAACGGAAAGTTAATGCTATATTTCATTGATGTAAGAAGTACAAATATTACATTTTGATCGTGAAATAAAAGCACAGACAGTACATTCTAATTGCGACCCTATTGGACTGATAGTGCCTAAATTTCTATTTTATCATTTTTCAAGGCTCATATCTAAATTTGAGTTTTAAATCTTTTGCTTTTTCCTTGTATATTTTGTCAAACAGTTCATTTTCAGCCACAGTAAAATAATTCTTCCAGTCACCAATGACCCCCTTCCGGAACAAAGTTGCTCCTGGTGTCCTCATCTGAATTTGTGGTGGAGGTTTTGCATTTTTCAGTTGATTGAAGCTACACTTGTCTGCTATCTCAACACATAAATTGTAGCCCAGATCTTTCCCTAAGAACTTGGCGACTTTCTCAATCTCCTTCACTGGATCCGTCTTGATATCCTCATACATAGCAAAATGGACGGGCCATTCTGGATGCTCGGAAAAGTCTTTCTGATATTCCAGCATGTAGTCAAACCAACTGCCATACAGACTTTCTCCATCCAAGAAATTTTGGAAAAATTCACTGAAACTGCCATTGAAGCCAGTCAGCTCGTTCATTTGGTAATGGTGCCAATAATAAGAAACTATTAAATCTTTGGGGTTCCGTGCAACAAAAAGTGTTTTGATTTTCTTTCTTAGAATCTCTCTCGGCAGAAGTGTCAATTGAAGATGACTGTTGAGCACCCGTGGGGATTTGATTGCTGCCATTTTTTCCTGTTTGTTTGCCTCTAGGAATAATGCCTCTTTGTTATCTTTCATGTAAACAGTATTTTCATTCACAATCATATTTGCAATCTCCCAAAGCCAGTGTGTACCTGATTTGGGGTAAGCAAGTAACAAAACATCATCATCACGAATTGGCATGGAAGGTAACTCAACCAGATTCTGCTCAATGTTTTCAAAAAAAGGATATTTCACTCCTTGGTAATAAAATCCTTTGATGTTTGAGTCCCCCATGTTGATTGGAGAGAGTTTCACCGGAAAAGTAGTTGAAACTTTTTTGTTCTTGCAAAAACATATAATCCAGGGAGTCAGAAATGTTTTTGATGTTGAAAAATTATATTTTCGAAAAATGCTTTCCAGATGAGGAGGAAATGTAGATCCAGGTTGTTATAACTGCTAAGATCCAGAAATTATGAATGTCCTTGATATTGAAGATACCTTCTAGATTTGAAAAGATATGGATTCACAAAACTAAAAAATTTCCTTTATGTTGTATAATTTAATTATTAAAGGCGCCTTCAGGATATCGAAAATGTAGATGCAGGCTGTAATTCCACTCCAACACAGAAATATCAGAAGCAGAGAAAATTTGAATTCTGACTGAAAATTACAAGATGTTGTTTGATTGTAACTTCTGGAGACTAAAAGCTTAAATATGGACAAACACCAAAGTCAAGCTATGTATCCCACATTATTTGCCTCTATGAATAAACGAAGAATGCAGAAAATTTCAGTTTTGTAAAGACTCAATAAAAGATACGTGTCAATAAATGACTGGCATCTATTTTGTAAATGATGTGTTTGTGATTTCCTTTGTGTGAAGGTCAACAGTTGAATAAACACAAACAGCACTCCAGAACTTAGTTGTAGAGTTTAGTTAAACAAAACTCATTTATCACATGACCTGTTTCTCAAATTAGCTTAAAGTTAAGTCGTAGATATATAAGAAGGTGAAGGTCATTCACAGGCCTATATAGTGGAATTAGTTAAAATTGTGTAATGATTCATTTTTCTAATTGCTTGAGTGTAAAAAGAATGAAAAATGTAGCCAGAAAGTGATTCTCATACACTATTGTTTTTCTCACTTTGGATAATGAAAAAAAAAAGTGCAGATTTGTTCTGTTTTCCAATTAAAGATAAGTAGTTTTTAAACTAGTCACAAAAGCAGAGCCAGGCTGTAATTCCACTTAAAAACAGAGAAAATTTGAATTCAGTCCTGTCCTGGTCACAAAAGCAAATGTCAATAATTGATGTTTTCTTTTACTATCTAAGAAGATAGGTACAAATAGAAACACTGAATTTGCAATTTTTACCAAAGAGTTTCAGCGGTCAGTTTTCATGTAAACTATTCATCAAAAATACAAAATATACACACATGTATACGTGTGTATGTGTTTGAGTATGTATGTGATATGTTTGCATAAGTATGAGTATGCATATGTGGCTTGTGTGTCAATGTAGTATGTGTGTACATATATGAAATTCATATGAGCATGTCTATGTGTTTGTGGCATGTGTATGTGCATTTTGTACTTCTACAAAGTTGTAGTACTGGCTGACCTCATTTATGGTATTTGTCTATACTTAGAAGAAGATGATTTTCAGTGCTCACAAAGAGTTGCAATCATGATCTACAAAGAGAAATGGGGGATAATGTAATTAGTGACCAAAATACTATTTGCTCATGCTGCTTCACCTTACTTTGCACTAAAGCCTTTGGGAAAAGCATGAATTCCTCCCAATGTGCTCTCTTTCTCATCATTGGTATGAAACAAAGAAAATAGTAAAAAAAGCCTGGGAGTCATTATAGTGACAAATCTGTATATAAGAGAGGACTGTCAACCGTTGTCACCTTCTGTGTCATGCTATAAAAACTTACACATAGGTGCAGTCAAACCCTAGTTTTGCATGTATACTTTATGGACCTTGGGGAATGTTTTAGAGTAAGAAGTTTCAGAAAAAAATTTCTTCAAAGATTCCAGAGTGAGGGTTCTGTTGACAGTGAAAGTATATTATTAAACTTGACCCTTGCTGTCCATTCAATACATATATACATATTCTATGTCATATGTTTATAAATAATTCTTCAAGGATACAAGGTGAAAGGAAACTTTTTCCCCTTTAAGTGGCCAAAAATGATGGGAAACTAATTCCCATGTGAAGGTGGCAAAAGTGAGCAGAACTTTTTTTTACCCTTCTAAGGAGTCAAAAGTGTAGGGAAACTTTCCTGCCTCTTTTAAGGGAATAAAATGATGGGGAAATTTCATTCAAGGGTTGAAAAGTGAAATCAAATTTTATCTTTTAAGTTGTAAGAAATGGAGGTGAACTTTTTTTGCCCTTAAATAGGTCAATAGTGAAGGGAGACTTTTTTTACCCCTTAAACATTCAACCTGGTATAGACAGGTACCTGTGTATGTATGTGTACGTTTATGTCTCCATGTGTCTGTGTGTGCACATGAGTATGAAAGATGTATTAGGAACTGTTGTAATGTCAATTTTAATGTGTCACCAATGTTATTCCTGCGACATCATTATTGGCATAATCCTGACCTAGAAATTCTTATAATTTTGTCCTTATTCACCCGGGTCACACAAGGTATTACAGGCCAATTTTAAACCAAATGCAACATTGGATTGGGGGAAAGGGTGTTGTAAGTCCTCTCAATTGGGTCTAAAGACCTAAAAAAATTTCATATTATCTATCATCTCGTGATCCAAATCCTTATATTTTGAAATTTTTTTATTCTCAATTATTAATACAGGAATAATCGAAATTGACAGGTTACTTCTTTTTAGCTTGATAGGTGGAAAGATGAAGAAGAAGCTTAGTGGGTACGGTCAAAAATCAGGAATGTTGAACCTTGTTGGTGTCGATTGAAAGACCAAAAATCTTTCATCCTTATTTGTGTCATCTGCAAAATTCAGCAGAGTGTCTTCTGCACTGGTTGATCTGATCATGGCTTGTAAGATTGTTTTCAGTTCTCTGCATTTTTACCAACATTTCTGCCATGGTTCTTAACCTTTATACCAACATTCTCTCCTTGAATAATTAGGCCTTACCTTCATTCCCTCCTCCACATTTCTCCTCCAAATAATTAGTTTGAAAAGGGTTCTGCAAATGGGCAAAAAAATAGATTTTATACATCAAGTCAATAATGATATCATACAAACATGAGAAAATGTCCCAAATAAGTAGAGAAATTTTTACTTTTTTCCTACCAACTTGTGTTTCCTTTCAAAATTATTCATGGCCTCTTAAAGAGGCATACTCTCCCCCCACCGATTAAGAACCACTAGTTGAGATCATTTTATCTCTTGACCCTTTCAAGACTCCTGTGACATATATATCTTGGGGTTTACTATGACTGCTGGTATATATATCCTGTAGAACTCTTCAAGATATCTACTGGGATATTTAGTAAGAATACATTAAACATTTTTAAAGATGGTTGATCTTTGATATATCATCTGTCATTGGACAAACACCTTCCACAGAATTTGGCATATCTCATGTGTGTCACAGAACCAATATTTTCTAGACTTTTCTAGTTCGTCTTGCCATCTTATATCCTGCCAGCCACAGTTTTACAAGTAATATCTGGGGATTCTTGCTGTGATGTCAATCTGTTGTCTGCTATTCTGGCAATATGACCAGCCCATTGCCATCTGAGTTTTCTAATCGATTCTATGTGATCACTGACTCCTGTTTTTTTCTCTAATATATTGAGCTGTCTTGTGATCTCTCTATGTGATATTGAGAATGATTCTTACATGTGTATGGTGAATGGTTCTAAGTTGGAGGGTCAGTCTCTTTATTTGATTCAATATAACCATTGGGAAGATACATTGGTTGTATACTCTTCTTTTTTAGGACTTATGGTATTTTCTCATCTTCAAAGGTCAAGCTTGCTCCACTAAAAGCAAAATTCTATGTTTGATTTGTTCTTTTGTGGATTTCATGGAGGTTTGTTTACCTAGGTAGATATAGTGGTTCACTTTCTTCAAGAGATTAAAAAAAAACATATAAAATATAAAATGGTCAGTTTTCAGTCTATTTTATATGTGTAGAGCAGGGCCTCTAAAACTTTTTTCATTTACAACCAATTTTGATGAGATGAATGTTTTTACAACTTCTTAGTTATAAGCAGTAATAACTCAGTCATTGTTATAAAAGCAATATGTATTTAGACTATGTATGATAAGCATTTAGCTGTAATCTAACATTAACTAAACATAGAAACAAATAACTACCTAAGAAATTGCAAAAAAAGAACCGAAAATTACAATGTGTTCATGATATAGTTCTATAATGTTCAGAGAAAAAATTGAATATTTTTTAAAATTGATTTCTAAAACATAACAAAAACAGAATTTATCTTTAAAAATTTATTGAATATTCGTACCTCACATAAATGTATCAACATAGCCGGCACAGTATCAGGACTACCTAAAAAAAAAAAAGAAGATTTTCTATCTAAAATAATCTAGAAAAAAACGGCACATAATTTGGGCATTGCTGGTCCAAAATGACCATAGAGACCAAAAAAACACTTTTAAAGAGAGATAAAAAAACAAAAACAAAAACCAATCACTAATTACACAATTATTTAAAGGTTTTCAAATATTTCTGTGAGCCCTAATAACTTTTTGATACTACTGGAGAAGTCATGATCCCTACTTAGAGAAGCTCATATAGAAGCTCAAATGATATAAGCTATAAACAGGTAACTATTGTTGTAAGTTATTTATCTTTCAGCTTGGATATTCACTAAGTTTTGTTGTCAATGGAGAAAAATGCAATACTTATTTTCTATTGGTATAAATGAATGTCTGACCTTCTTTGTTACAAGAAAATACCACAGAAGAAATGAATAATGGTTGGAAAGCATCACTGTCATATGTATGAAGAAGCAGAATTATATATATGTATATATAATAGTATGTAATGACTTGAAATGACCAAATGAGGTTATTGATTCAGTAATACGTCAATGTTTATTTTGAACCGTGTACTATTACTTACCTTGAAGTGTGGTGACTAAGAAGTTGAAGGCAATGAAGACTTCTGGCCTTCTTTACACCCTTGCTATCAAAGAACACATTAAAGCAAATAAATCAAGTTTCATTGATGTGAGAAGACACCAAAGAAGAGATGTACAAATATTTGTGATGATACATTTTCTTTTCTTTTTTTTTTATTGTACTGGCTTTACTGTCAGAGATTTGTTGGAGATAGATCTGGATATGTCGAGTGCAGCAAGGTCAGGATGGGCACCTGTTTGCACTACAAGGGTTTGAAATGTATACATGTCCAGATCAAGAAGAATAAAGCTCTTGGTGAAACTCAAATTTGCATCTATTTGCCCTCAGGAAGACTGCCTAGATACGGAAAATGCTGTATCAACATAGCAACAAGAACTCCTACAGCTGGCAGGCTTCCCAAAGTTAAAGGAATACCAGTTGGAGTCTTGCCCGGAACTTGTTGAAAATTTTTGACCTGGGATCTTTACTCATTGCCATAGACTGATGATCTAAATGGTTGCAATGAAAAGCAACTGAAAATGAGATGAAACGAATACTATTCAAAAAATTGATGATTTGTTTTGAGTTACTTGTATTCTGAAATTAAGTATTTTCATTTTGAATTTATCAATGGTTTTCTTTATCTTGTTGCATTTTATGACAACATTCTCTTTTGGCACTTAAATCAACATTGAGCATAAAGGTGTAGCTTCTGAGAAAGCCTGAACTCATATTCTGCATTTTGAGAGCCTGTCTTCTACAAATTTGCCCATGGGAGCCTAAAGTTGGACAGAGCATAAATCTACAATTATAACTACTCCTCACATCCAAATTGTTTGTTTAATTGTAAAAGAAATAGGCTTAAGATATACTGAATCATTATAAATTCTTGATTAATTTTCTTAATCTTATTGTTGCTTTTTACAAGAAATATTCTTGGTCAAATATCCTTTGACAGTTAAAATGTATGGAGTTGAAATATAAAAGTAGTTGTTCATGAGACCTGGTCTTAAATCCCATATTCTGGGAAAAAGGCCTAGGACTCCTGGTGCCCTAGGTAAGTGGAACTTTGGCATCCTTTAAAGTATAATATTATTCAATTCATTTATTCATGTTTTACAGTGAGAATTAAATATATTTGTATAAAAACTTTATTGAGATAATCAGGTAAAAGAAAAAAATTTCAAATTTTTTTACCATTTGTTTCTCTTAGTTTCAACACAGCAGAAGTATTTACTGTGAAATATTCCCCCAAAATTTGACTTCACATCAGGAAATTTGCCTATTTTGACTGTTTTTATTTTTTGATATATCTATTTTCCCATTTTTCAATTTGTATTCGGAAGGTCTTACTGTCTCAGGCACGTAACAGTTGCCTCCAAGCACTTGGTGCCCTGGGCAAGTGCCTGTGTTGCCAGTACCTAGGGCTGGCCATGGTTAGGACCAATAATAAGATGGAGGAAACTTGTCAAAAATGAATTATGAAAGTAATGTATCATATTTTCTTTGCTTAATTGTTGTTATTCAGACTTTTATTCGATGCTTCTTAGCAGAACAGCTAATCTTATTAAGCTCTTGGTCAGAAGGAAGCAAAATGTTTGGGAAGTAGATTTTTGGCCATGTCAAACTAGATATACATAAAACGGTTACCACACTATACTTTCTTTAGTTTTGAGAAGTGTCATTACCATATCTGGAGAGAGAAAGGCAAACACTGTTCTCTCCAGGAAGAAGTTTGGATTGTAGGCAGAAAATGCTTTTGAAATCTGAAAAAAATCAAAGAGACAGCACACATCAACAGGTAGACTGAGTGTTCACGTCAGACAAGTGTGGATTTCAATCTGATGTGGCTTCTGCTATGCAACAGGGACAAGGTATGGAAATCCAGGCTGAACAAGGAAAGGAAAAGATACCACTTGTATCCTGAATAATATCATTGCTAGCACTGAGAAAAATTTCTGTTCATCACCATCACATTTGGATAGAACTCCTGAAGAAAGCTGCAGAATTGATTGGCCGAAACGTTGTGTCAACAACATAAACAACAATAATGAGTTCAATCATCCAAAAAACTCATTTAATACTGTGCTTTTTATTTTCAAACTGTATAAAATAATAATTTCTAGAACTAGGTATACAGTAAGGCTTGGTATCGGGAATTAAGTGTACAGTAATATCTTCATTAGTAGATATCAAACATACAAAAAGCCTGAAAATTGAGCAGTAGGTATACTCCATACCACAGTGAAATCCCCTACTTCCATCACTGATTATAGATGAATATAAACACTGATACAATTCTTTTAACAGTGATGTTGAAGAAACTTTTTTTTTTGCCAAAAAAAGAGGTAGTATGGAAACAACTCTTTTCAGTTCAAAACCTTAATATAATTTTGAGGTAATAAGAAAATTCAAATCCAGAATATGATTTTTAGAATTTAGTTAAACTGAATAATTTTTTTTTCAAAAATGCAATGAATTTGTAACATACGTCCTTTCTTGTCCCAGAATGCAATAGTTGATTACATCAGAAAAAACTGTTTTGTTGTGTGAAATGATGCAAAATATTACAAAGAAAAAGGAGAAAAGTTGATCTGAATCCATTTCATTTTTTAGTTTGAAATTACAAAGGTTTATTGCTGAATGACTTGAGAGTTAAAATTATTTATGACAAAAATTGAAATCATTTTTCACCTCGCAGGTATTACAATTCATCACGGAAAAGGTGTGCTGTGATTGAGTGGAGATATCAGAGTTTGTGGAAAGTCTGGTCTGGCACTTATCACACTTCTGAAGAAAAAAGATTTATACAATGCTGAGAAACAACGCGGAAATCACATTTTGTGGAAATCGATTTTAATGTTGAATAGTGATAAAACGCGTAACTTTTGGTGGTGGAAATCTTTTTAAATGGCCCTTATCACATTTTTATACCTAACCCTTCAAATACTTCCTGAACCTTCTATGACTGCTGATATAGATATATACATAACAACGTGGAAAAATTAACAATAAAGTTAGTGGAAAAAATTATCAAATTCTTTGGTTGAATACGTTGGTAGAGAATCAACTCAAAGTTTTTTGTTGTAATTAGTATTCTTGAAGATGATATCACAAGTTGGTCTGCATGCAGTTTGAGATTAAACCTATCACAGCAGATTTGATATACACATGGGTAAACATTCAATTGAACTGACATAAGCAGCGAGTCAAATATATATATATATATATATACATATGTCTTGTAGAAGTCTTTTGGAAGACTACTGAGACATTTTAATCTTGGTATTATACTTCATAATACGTTAATCTTTAAAGGGTTTGAGATGTTCCCAATTCTTTTAACATGACACATCAAAGTACCAAAATCATTTAAAAAGTTTGCAAAAATTTTTCATCAAAATCCAAAAATTTAATTTGTGTGAATATTGGAAAAGACACCAGATGATAACATTAAGCCAAAAATAGAGAAATTAGAGCAATCTGAATTCATTGTTATAAATTCAAATTCATTACATAAATATTTGGATATATTAGCATATGTAACCAACATTTTGAAAGACCCTACTCTAAATGCTTGCAAGCTATCAATTCTGATTTAGTGATTCAGCACTTGCACTTTCACTATTAGTTCTGTACTGCCCTCAACTTTCATGAAAAGCTGGGTGTTTAAAACTAGCAATTTTAGCTAATCAGCAACTTTAATCGGGGTTAATAATTTAACAGTAATTAGTGGAGGTGTGCTATTTACGAGATGAATATGGCACCCATAAATACAAAAGTATTTAAAACTGAAATCATAGCCACTGTACAAAGATCAAAACTAAAACAAAGAAATACTATAGCTGAAATGGCTGATATATCTTTTATATTATCTGGCTTAGCAAATTAAAAAAATTAAGTATTTTACAATACAAATAAAAAAAAATGTTTGTGATTTGATTTTTTTTTCTGCATCTATCTGTATCCAGGGTCGATTTATAACATATGCTTCAGGCCCAACACTAGCTAAAGCCAACTATGATAAAAAAGCTTGGTCATTATGTTAATGAGTTGTCAAACCAATACACATACATCATATGTGTCAACTATCTTACTCGTGTATAATGGAATAGATTTCATATAGAAAATCAAAGTCAAAATAGGAGAAGGTAAAACTCTACTTGAAGGTAAAAAATGATGACATTTTTGCTGGATCGTATTAACAAACCATCGAATGTACAGAATTAAGATCTTAACTTTATAGAAAATCAGGTTAATTCAACCTACATATTAAGTTTAACAATCATTTTGTAATATTTTTTCTAAATTATAGAAGGGAAAATACATTACAAAAATGTTATTGAATGCAATGATAAATTGATTTTAGGTAAAATTTTACATTGTATGCGTATTCTGCAAGGAAATTTTCTTATACAAATTATCACAATTATTTTGAAAGCACAAATAATTATGTCTATATGCAGGGATGTCATTATGTAAAAGGATAGAATATATGATTAATTTAAAAAGTAGGGATTGCATTATATATATATATATATATATATATATATATATATATATATATATATATATATATATATATATATATGTGTGTGTGTGTGTGTGTGTGTATATATATATGTATATATATATATTTATGTATATATATATATATATATATATATATATATATATATATATACATATATATATATATATATAGATAGATAGATAGATAGATAGATAGATAGATAGATAGATAGATAGATAGATAGAGACAGAGTGAGATAGAGAGAGAGCATTTGATTGCATACAGTATATACTTTGCTTTCATTAGGGTCTAATTAAGCTTAATAGAGGCCTGAGGCACAGGTCAACTTTGGGTCCCACTGCCTGATGAATATAATCAAATATATACCTAAGATTAGAGGGAGAAAACACCAAAAGCACGTTTCAATTTTAAAATTCCAACTGCATTACTTTTTAAAAAAATTATTTTTAAATAAAGTAGTATAATTGATATTTAATGTATATACGTTGGAAAAAACAAAATTTGATTGATACTACAAAATATAAAACTATGAATAGGCCAAGAATAAGGCTCTAAATTTGGCCAACTAGGGACCTCTAAATCCACCATGGAGCCCCTTAGAGTATGGGGGCCTGTGCCTCAAGAGCCACATGATAAATATGGCGCTGCTTAACATTGATATGTATCATAAAAGTAGAGAACCATGGATCTGTGAAAGGATTTATATCTCTATAAGTTTGGACTGCATACAACACATTTGTTTTTACTCCAAATATACAGAAAAGAAAAAGAATAAGGGATAAAAACCTTCAAGGTAAATTATTTTTATCCTCCTCATACCAAGAAAATTAGACAACATTTTTATTTCATTTCGTCAAATCAACATTATGAATTTAAGCAGTAACAGAGCTGTCCATATAGTTTAGTTACAAATCAAAGTGTAGAATCTGTTCTCCCCAATGCTACAAAACAGCATTTAATCCTCATTATCAATTTTAAACATTATCAATCTCTGCTACCAAAAACAGATCAGTTCAATCGCTGTGGCTGGGTTTAGGTATTTGTGTGTTCTGAGATTTATATATATTTATCTATCCAGACTTTGCCAAACCCTTACTGTTCACAGTAGAAACTTGAAATTTTATTCACACACTTTTCTCGATGAGTAAGAAAGGTTATTTTGTTTTTTTGAAACTTCATCTCTAAAATTGGTTTTTAGGAAAGGGTTCAATATGAAATGTATGTTTATTGGTAACTAGTTTGTGCACACTTGTTTTTTGAAAATTCAGATGATTTTTAGTGATTACTGCCAGACAAAAGGTGAATGCATTTAAATTCTTCATTGATTACCCATTTTTTTCAAATCTTTTAATTGATTATTATAATTTTATATGACGCAATGTAGGGGAGGTGGTCTCAAATATAAATTGTGAATTTTCACACTCTTACTCACTTCATGTTAAAATATGATAAACAAAGAGAAATAAGAGAATTTATGAAAGAAAAACAATAAAGAAAGAGAGTGTTCAAAACTAATTTTCAGTCACGGCAATGATAAAATTTATAACAATGTTGTTGTCAATTGAGTTAAATTCAAATTAATTGGAAAATATTAAAGAAAACAATCAAAATACAATCATAATAATTTTTAACACCGAAAACAGGAAGTTAAAGCCAAGTTTTTTCGATTTGAGAAAAACAGATATCATATTTTTATTTTGAACTTACAACTGACTGATTTACAATTGACTGACTTTAACTTTTTGTAAATATGGTGCCAGATGTCCAACCAGATTGATATTCACATTCAGAGAAGTTCAAGCCAAACTCTTCATTCCATCTACTGGAGTAGATTGTTTTCATTCTACTATCTATGCAAGGGGTTATCTCAGACTAATTCTGCTCTAATTTTTCTCTTTGATTCTCAATTTGGAAGAAAAGTTCTTTCAAGGCTCATATCTAAATTTGAGTTTTAAATCTTTTGCTTTTTCCTTGTATATTTTGTCAAACAGTTCATTTTCAGCCACAGTAAAATAATTCTTCCAGTCACCAATGACCCCCTTCCGGAATAAAGTTGCTCCTGGTGTCCTCATCTGAATTTGTGGTGGAGGTTTTGCATTTTTCAGTTGATTGAAGCTACACTTGTCTGCTATCTCAACACATAAATTGTAGCCCAGATCTTTCCCTAAGAACTTGGCGACTTTCTCAATCTCCTTCACTGGATCCGTCTTGATATCCTCATACATAGCAAAATGGACGGGCCATTCTGGATGCTTGGAAAAGTCTTTCTGATATCCCAGCATGTAGTCAAACCAACTGCTATAGAGACTTTCTCCATCCAAGAAATTTTGGAAAAATTCACTGAAACTGCCATTGAAGCCTGTCAGCTCATTCATTTGGTAATGGTGCCAATAATAAGAAACTATTAAATCTTTGGGGTTCCGTGCAACAAAAAGTGTTTTGATTTTCTTTGTTAGAATCTCTCTTGGCAGAAGTGTCAATTGAAGATGACTGTTGAGCACCCGTGGGGATTTGATTGCTGCCATTTTTTCCTGTTTGTTTGCCTCTTGGAATAATGCCTCTTTGTTATCTTTCATGTAAACAGTATTTTCATTTACAATCATATTTGCAATCTCCCAAAGCCAGTGTGTACCTGATTTGGGGTAAGCAAGTAACAAAACATCATCATCACGAATTGGCATGGAAGGTAACTCTACCAGATTCTGCTCAATGTTTTCAAAAAAAGGATATTTCACTCCTTGGTAATAAAATCCTTTGATATTTGAGTCCCCCATGTTGATTGGAGAGAGTTTCACCGGAAAAGTAGTTGAAACTTTTTGTTCTTGCAAAAACATATAATCCAGGGAGTCAGAAATGTTTTTGATGTTGAAAAATTATATTTTTGAAAAATGCTTTCCAGATGAGGAGGAAATGTAGATCCAGGCTGTAACAAATACTTTGATCCAGAAACTCACGATTATCCTTCGTCTTGAAGAAATATATCATTAAAAAGATGCCTTCTGGATTTGAAAAAAAGTAAATCCATAAACTAAAAAACGTCCGTCTGGATTTCAAAAAGTGGAGCCTATTTGAATTCAGTCTTATCGTTACTGGATGCGTTTTGATTGTAACTTCTGGGGACTAACTTGAATATAGATAAACTCAAAAGTATTTGTGTATCTTACATTATTTCTACCTCTTGTTTGATTAGAGGAAGAGTGTAGAAAAGATTATTGGTGTAGAGTTTCAAAAAACATAAATATCCATAAATAAATGGTACTCATTTTGTAAATGGCATTTTTATGATTCCTTTCCTCAATAAAGTACATCTGGAGAGTGTAATTAAACCAAGTCGTAAAGTTCATTTACTGAAAACTAGGTTATAGGTACACAACTTGCTTCTCAAATTGTATATTCTGATGAGTGGTAGATGAACTAGAAGGGAAAGTTCAATCACAGGGCTATGAATGAATGAAAATCCCAGTAATAACATTTGTGCTTAAAAGTGGAAATTGATAATAATAGAGAGACTAGATTTTGCTATTTTTCTTACCTAAAATTTGCTTTAGGAAGATTCAGAAGTCAGTTTGCACACATGACACAACTTTTCATTGAAAATACAAAATACACAGTCATGTGCATGTGTGTATGTATGTGGCATGTATTTTTAAGTACAGGGTTGGCCTTAGGGTTAGCTTGGGCCCAATTGGAAACATTTTTGAGGAGCATCTTGTAAACAGTCAAGGTCTGTAGAACCTTAGAAATAAAAATAAACTTTATATCTCTATGGTACGATGGAAAGGAATCAAAATGTACCCTTGGAAATTTTACAATAAAGACTTTTTACACTGCTCTGGGATTGATTATCTTTATCTATTTTAAGTACAACAAAAAATATTCAAAATATAAGCTATATAAACAAACACTGTTTAACCTTTACGAATTCAGAAGAAAATTAAAATCATTGTTTTTCTCAGTAGGACCTTCAATGTGGTCTTAGGTGTATGTCACAATTACCTGCTGTATGTTTTTGAGAAGACTAAAATATACCCAAGTGTGGGCCCCACTCAGACACATGCCCAATGTGGTCCTATTGGCTTAAAGCCGGCCTTGTATAAGTATCTGTGTGCATATGTGGATGTGAGTAGGTATGTATATGCACATGTGAGATGTATGAATGTGTAAGTTTGTGGCAGGTATTATGAAATGTCATTCAAAAAAATTTTTGGCACCAGTTGTATGTTGAGTTTATCTATGTCAAGAAGACGGTGATTTTCAGTGCTCATAAATAATTGCAATCATGACCTACAGAGAGGAATGTGACCCAAATTGCAATGTTTCCTCCATTAGTGGTACACAACTGTTAGTGACAAAGAAAACTGTTGAAAGGTCAGGAATTCATAACAGTAATAAATCTTCATACATATGTATATATATGAATGAAAGGTGTCACAGTGGCTGTCTGTCTGTCTGCCTGTTTGTTACACTATAGAAACCAACTAAACATGGATACAATCAAACTAAAAAAGCCATGCATACTCAATGGACCAAGGGAAAGGTTTTAAAGTAAAAAAAATTCTTTGTAGGTTTTGGATTGTGTAGTTCTATCTATAATGGAAGCATAATGCTAAACTGGACTCTTGCTTTCTCTCCTATATACTTATCTCATCTTATTTGTCTATTTATAATTGGAAACCATCGACCAAAACTGTCAACATAGGTTTCTCAGGTTTTAAGTTAGTCTGGCTTGCTGGCTATGTATGTATCATGCATACAGTCTACACCAATAGAACTAGAGGGCTGAAAATTCAAACATCTACTCTTTCTTATATTTAGATGAAACATACTTTTTTGTTTTTTGAAACATATGGATGTTTCAAAAAACAAAAAAATATGTTTTTTTTTTCTAAGTGAGGATCAATTAGCAATTTAACTTTATTCTAAATCAATCTCTCAGTTTGAATCCTGTAGGATGCATGCTTATTTGTATTTTTTTTAAAATTCTGGCTTCTTTAATGATCATTCCCTAACAAAAGACAAAAGAAATAACTTACTTATTGTCACCTCTTTTTTCAATTGTTTAATTGATCACCCCAAACATTGCCTGCAGCCAAAAGAAGTTAGTCATGTGATGGTTTTTATTCCATGACTGACCAGACCTGTTTAAAACGTCAGGAAGAGAAAGGAAACACCCCTCCCCTTTTACAGGTCAAAGTTAAAGAAAATTTCTCTCCCCCTTGAGGGTTCAAAGTAAAAGGACACTTTTTTTCCACAAAAGGTGTCAAGGGGATTAAAAGATAAGGGAAACTTTTCCCCTTGGCGGGTTCAAAAGTGGAGGGAAACTTTTTTACAAACTCGAAAGTTTTAGATTGCATTCTTTTTTACTCCTTAAATATTTGACCCTGCTTAGGCATATACTTCAACTAGTATATCTATGTTTGCATTTATATCTCCATGTGTGTGTCATAGAATATACAATGAGAATTGTTACAATGTTAATTTCAATATGTTGCCAATTTTATATCTGCAATATCATTATTGGCATAATCCTGACAGAGAAATTTTTGTATTTTTGTCCTGGTTATCTCTGGTCACATAAGGTAATAAGATAACTTGTTCATTGAACCGTAATTCACTTCACTGATGTGTTGCTGACAAAACGGATGACTTGCATTAAACTCATTGATTACAATATGGCTTCTTCCATCCTTTGCTCCCAGAACAAGGCTCACCGCTTCTGGTAAAGATGAGACATGCTAAAAATGAAGCTTAGTACTATGCTGAACAAGTACTTGCAGGAGTTGACATCACAGAGGTTGTGAGATTATCAAATAGAAATACATATCTTCAATGAATGTGAAATATATAAATAAGATCTTTTTTGAAAAATTTCATACATGTCTTATAGTCCATGATTCCAGAGTTTGGTTGGATTGTTGGATGTCACAAGGATTAAAAGATGGCCAAATTGTTAAGATCTGTGCCTGTAGTAGGACTGATAGAAACATAGACAAAAAATAAGTGCGAATAAAATGTTTTGATCACAATTGTATAACATTGGAAGAAAACTCTGAATTCAATACTGTGAAGAAAGTGACAGGAAACAACTCTACTATCCCTTCTAAGAGCAATCATGAGAATGCACAGTTTACCGCTGTCAAGAGCCATGATTGCCTGTCCTGAGAGAGACGTGGTACATATCAGATCAGATTTTATTCAAAGATTCTCCATCATATCTAAAAAGAGTTTTCATACAGAGGTTAGGGTTAAAAAAGAAGGCTCTCATATCTAATCAAAGAAAATCGGTCTATCTTTTCAGTCTGTCCAAATTAAAATTAGAACTCTGAGATTTAATTTAAGCAGAATTAAATAAATTACCAATCACTGTGGCCCAGTGAGAGAATGCTTGCTTCCGGTTCAGTAGGCCAAGGTTCAATCTAACACCAACTCATACCAAAGGCTAGTACTCAATGCCTCTCCATTGAGCATTCAACACAACAACTTGAGTTGAGGAACCTCTCTCTGAGGTAGAAGGGTTACAACCAAATCACACTGAATACTATAGTTCCCATAAGATCACTAAAATGAAACAACATCATGGCTGGACAGTATCTAGGTAGGTGACCATCAGCATGACCAAGTTTTGTAAGTAGAACAAAGCTTTGACCTGCCTGGTAAGCTGGAAGTGGGTCTTGCTAACAATTTCCCATCTGTACCTAACCCCACAACACCCTCAATGAGGGTGTAAATGTAAAACGATGGTTGATACATACATATAATTACAGAGTTGACAATAG
The DNA here is from genome assembly GCA_963457665.1 of Thysanoteuthis rhombus. NCBI lineage: Eukaryota > Metazoa > Mollusca > Cephalopoda > Oegopsida > Thysanoteuthidae > Thysanoteuthis > Thysanoteuthis major. Next base: position 50,827,791 of record OY735211.1, read on the forward strand.
AATTGTAGTACTTTGGATCCTTATCTTCAAGATTACTTTCTGCTATTTCTTTAATGGAGTTGACAGGAAATAGGAATTTGATACCTCCTGCAGCAGAGATGATGGTTGTACAAATAGTGGGCAATAAAGCTGCAAAAAATCTACATCTTATTCCTTTATCACGCATTACAATTTAAAATCAAATTGCAGAGATGTTCTACTGTATTGTCAATCAACTGACTGAATGGATTTGGCTGAGTCAGTAACTTGATGAAAACAGATATTCCCAACAATACTAATTTACTTGCTTTTTATTCAATGCAAATATAATGGTAAATTTTGGGAAGATTTTTCATTTTGAAAATCACTTAAACTTGAATATCAGTCAGAAATTACAACTTACATTTTAGAGTGGGCTTTCCCCATGATGCTTTACATAAAAAATAAACAATTAACCGAACTGAACGATGAACATGACTTGAGAATCAAAATGTTGAATATGGAAAGACATAGCAAATCTTGTGGCAAAGAAATATCATCCATCACAAAACCATTGAAAAAATATAATCACTGTAAACAGATCTATATCATATAAACAGATCTATATCATAAATAAATGTGATCCATTTGAAATAAATCATTTCTAAATGTCAAAAGCTGCTTATCATTGGTTATCATTAATTACAGTCTAAAGAGTAAATGCTAAAAACAGAGGTCTGCCAGAATATTTCTATTACAGAAGTTGTTCTTGTGCTTCCAAAGTTTTGAAACCACAAGGCTGGTGTTTACAATTTAGATTTAGCCAAAATCAAAATACCAAAATATATGTCTGTGAATCTGTGATTTTTTATTTTCCATAAAATAAATGTCAAAGGTAGAGAGATGTTCATTCATCTCCTTGCAATATGGAACCAAGCAAAGATGAGGGCCAATCAATTTTACCACCTGCCAATCAACGTTTCTTCGAGGCAAAAATCTTTCATGTTTATTGGGATGAAAAATAATTGGAATCTATCGGATAACATACCAATATTATCAAAAACAGTGGCAATGGTTAGCAGGTTAGCCATTGCTAATGAGTTTAATATTTTACTTATATAATTCGCCACGTGATTGGCTATACTGTTTGTCTGTAACATTATCAAATGCTACTCATTGAGTAATCTCCCATGTTCTTTTTACAAATGCATAAAAAAAATCCAGCTTCATTCTGGTTAAACATGAACAAGAAAATGCTGAGCAACAAATGTTTTTGATATTTTTCAAATACTATACAATAGCAAAATTATTTGGATACTGTCATCATTTTTTGACAGTATGGGTAAATCGATCTCCAATAATTACCATTATTGTGGCCTTGTGCCTGAATAAGTCGAGTAAGTAACAACTGAAGTATGTATACTATAATGATGAAAATAATTTTATGTAGGAAGTCTATTTTTAAGGGACTAAAAACTGAGAATTATTTTCTTTTTGTTTAATGAAGAGAATTTTAGCAATATTCAGCTTCAAGGAATCGTTGTTATAGGTTTCTCTTGATATATCATGGTTCACAATGTACAGAGGGTGGCTGATGGACCTGGACCCCAACATTATCAACTACTCATCCAGAAAGCTGCAAATAAAAACAAAATATTGCTTTGAACCTGAAAGCCTGATATTTCAAACAGACAGCACTATATCACTACTACATGAGACCATTTGATTACACAACTCTCATCCAACCCCTACTTAGAAATATTTGACCAACGCTAGCAAACTAATTGTGTAAAAATAGAACAAAATAGACAAAAACATTTCAGCAGTCAATGAACAAAACTTTAAACATGGTCAATGCTACTTGTTTTTATAATTACACTATTGTGCAACCTGTTTCCCCGATGAGACAGGAAACGGGGTTTAATAATTACATTAGGAAAGTCTAGAAAATGAAGTAATGCTACAAAAATGAAGATCTTGAATGTAGCAGATGTAAACAAACAAAGTAGCAACAAGCTCTCCATCATCTAACATTTGTAGCAAGCCATTATGCAGGCAGTGTGCTCCCTCTTCCCATCTCTCTAACACTCTAGTCTCCTGTACCTCCCATCATTCCAACCCCCAATGACTCAGCCTTACATATTATCATCATCATTTTTTGGGTCAGGGAATGCTTAAAAATATTTCCTCTAAATCAATGGCAATTACTTCACTTTATGCCATTTCTGCTCATCAAAATTTCTTTTCATAGGAATGCTCTACTTCTGCATAACAGAAGACACTATAATATGCTTATTGGTGAGGTAGGAAAATCAAGATAATTAAGAATACCTTTTCTTCTGAATGATGAAGAGGAATAATTTTCTCCAGAAAACCTGGTATATCCACACCAGCTGTGTTTCTTCCTGTTTTTTTTCACTAAGCTTAACTCAGTTAGGAAGATTTTGCCGCATCAATTTCTCTTAGAGAGATAGCCCAGTAAGCGCAGAATGCCAGCATTCAAAATACTTGTTTTGGGAGGTTTTTCTACTTGGGATCAAACACAAACCCCTCACTCAAATTAGACAACTAGAGTAAACTCGTCATTAAGACATTCATTTTAACAGCATTATTTAATGACAAATGCTTTCTAACATTCTTTTTGTATTTTCATGAGACTTTTGTTGGAGATAAGATTACAACAACGGCAAATGAATTCCAGTGTTTTATTTTGAAAACCTTTTGGTTGATTCATTTTATTTGCTGGCCACCAATCTGTTTATGGGGCATTAGACTGAGAAAGGGTCATGAAAAGACATTTTTGTCTGTGCTTTTTGCTTTCCCATTATTAATACATTTTACAAAAAATCCACCTGTTATGGCCGCAAATTCATTATACTAACACTCTTGAATCTCAAGGGTGCCATAACGATGGGAGTCAACTGAATCATTTTTTTCTGTTGTCAAAAACAAGTGCAAAGAGCAGGTGGCATATTTCCATGGGTGTCAATATACCAAGAAGTTGTATCCACGTTTGGATTGAAGGAAAAAAATTGATAAGAAAATAAATAGAAACAAGAAGTCAGTTAATTTCATTTGGCTTATTTCCTACCTGCCAAAATTAACTGACACCTTTTCATTTCACTTTATTATTAATTTTTTTCACTTCAATACAAATGTGAATACAATTTCTTGACATATTAACACCTATATGGGCCATGCAGTATGAAGCTTTCTATCTTCTAAGAACAGATGTTTCCTTCAATGTTTCTCAATATTAAATTAAAAAGATGGAAGTCCTTTCTTCCGCATTGAAAGAAAAGATGCAGAATTGCTCAATCTAATAAAGACTTATTTGATTATACTAACTTCATTATCAATTTTTGTTGAACCTTTCCTTGATCTTTTTATTGCTTTATATCACTGAACTTAAGAGGAGCACCTTGTGTGTGGTCTTCATATGCATACATACACAAAGATTTCAAGACGCATTTTGTTTAACATTCCAAAACAATACCATTGCTTCTCTGAATGATATGAAATAACATTTTTACAAATAAAATAAATTGGTTTAAAAGACTCATCCAGAATTGATTTAGTCCTTACAAGGTTCCTAGGACATGATATCTAGTACAGAACGTTAGTCATTAATGTCTCTGTATAATAAATATAATAAAATCCACTTCCATAATCCCTTTGAGAATGCCATGACAGGAATGATGGAAATGAGTGGAAATTTGTAGTATTGTACATATTTTATTTTAAAACCTCTTTCTAAGTCTATTGAGTATGTATGCCAAATTTGGTTGGGTGAATCTGACTCATCATTATGCAGGAATAGATGGAAATCAGATCATTATTATCAGGGTGTTGCAGAACATAGACCTCACAATTTTTTATGTGAAAGAGGAAATCATACATGAATTTCAGACAAAAATAAAGCTAAAAAAAAAAAGTGGTTCATCTGAAAATTCATTGCAAAATAACATAATGGAAATTGAAAAGTAACTTCTTTTTTGTCCAATAGATGGAAAGACAAGGATGCTTATTGTGCATAGTCAAAAATCAGAAAGGTTGAAACTGGTTGGAAAAAGAAAATCTCTCATCTTTATTCATATCATTTGCAACCTCCAGCAGAGGTCTTATACACTGGTTAATCAGATCATAGTTTGTAAGTCTGTTTCCTGTTCTTTGCCTTTTCATTTAGATTTCTAGAATGTTGAAATCATCTTATGTCTCATCCCTTTCAAGACATCCGGGACATATATATCCCAAGGTTCCTATGAATGCTGGGATATATATGGCCAATAGATCTCTTTTTGAAGTCTACAAAGACATTCTAATGTAGGCATTATGCAACTTGATACAAGATTAGTCTTCAAAGGATTAAATCAGTGACCTTACCAGCAAAATGTATTATTCTTGTAGAATATGATTATCATTGTTAAAGAAGATTAATCTATGTTACAATACCAAATCATTGTTATTATTACATTAGACCAGTGTTTCCCTAACCTTTTCAGATGACTAACCCCTTTCAGAGCATACATCTCATCAGCCCACCCTACCCCTGTAAAATTGGTCAAAACTAATACACTGAAAGTCAAATTTTGATGAATTTTTAAAAAAAAAGTTCAAGCACTTATTTTGTATACAAAAATATGATCGTACAAAAGTATGTAAAAGTACATGAGGTAGGTAGAATTGGCTGTCTACCTAAGTATCCCCTACTCCTCTTTGCATTCCGGTGTTTCTGCCCCCTTCAAGTGGGAGATAGCACCCACTTAGGGAATCACTGATCTACACTTATGCTTCAGTGTTTGGTTGATGCAGTTATTCACCATACTTCATAAAAAGAAAATATGAGAAAATATTTACTGACTGATAATTATTAATTGCTAAATGATCTGTTTTCAATCTGTTTTATACTTGCAGAGAGTTAAAGTTCAATTCATATCAGCTAAAAAGCAACAACCATTTTGTTGAAAGATTAAATTTTCTCAGCAATGAGAAGATAATATACTTTGGTTTCTTCGATTATTGCGTCAATAGATTGTATCTGACATAATGGTAAACATTTTTATGCAGATTAGGTGAATACTTATTCACAGATGATGATTCGTAGAGTGTGAGTCCACATCATCAGAAACATGGAGAGATGGAGAGAAAATGAAGAGAAGTAGGGTTGTTGTGTGTGGCTGGGATCAGTGTGTGTTTGGGGTTGTCTATGGCCGGGTGATGTTGTGTTTGGTTGGGGTGTCATATATCTGTCTTTGCTATCTATGCAGGATTGGGGATAGGCATTTGTGTAAGAATGTGGGTGAGGGTGGTTCTTTTTGTTTTTTTGAGTGAGTGGAATTTGTGTGTGTATGTGTGTGTGTGTTGTTTGTCCTGGGGAGGTTAGTAGTAACCAAATATGAATGTGTTCAACTGTGTAATAAATGTATCTGGAGATGCAGTGCAGATAAATACAGTTGCGTAGCAGTATGCTCTTGCAATGTGCAGCCCTGGGGGTATGGTCTGTGTGTGTATAGATATGCCTAGATTAAATGTAGTGTTAATGTGATACTGAGTTATGTGTATGATATATGTACATAACCATACTCGAAGGGTGTAGTACACACCAGTGCAGGGATGTGACAATATGTCCATGTGTTGTATGTACATCAATTGGTTGATACTCAGCATGTGGTTATGCATCAGCATATGTCAGTTTGGTCACATACATGATACATACTTAATCATTGATGCTTGGAATACACGGTGTATATCAGATCCGGCATATGTGTGCCTAACCTGGACATATACATGTATCTGTTCTATCATGCGAATGTTCCTGCACATACTCATACATGCATGTGAATGCCAGATGGTGTGGGCTCACACTCCATGAAATGGCCATGAATAAATACCTATTCACCCAATCTGTGTCTTCCTCATTGTTTGATTTTTGTGCATATAAATCAAATTCTGGCCTTCTCTACCCTCTAGGAAAGTGAGAGGGTAAAAAAAAAAAACTCAAGAAGACGCTAAAACAAATAAATCAACAAGTTTTATTGGTGTGAGAAGACACCAGTGAAGAAATGAATAATGATCAGAAAGCCTCACAGTGGTATATACGAAGCAGTAGAATAATACCTATGAAGGTTAATGAAAATGTAATGACTTTAAATGACCAAGAGAGGTTATTGATTCAGCATTATATAATTTTTTTCTTAAAAAAAAAACAAAAAACTAAAAAAAGGAACTTATACCATTACTTACCTTTAAGTACTATAACAAAAGGGTTGAAGGCAATAAAGACCCTTGGCCTTCTTAACCTTGACAATAAAAATTGGAAGAAGTAATAACACTCAAGAACAAGTTGAAGCAAATAAATCAACATTTTATTAGTATGAGAAAACACTAGAGAAGAGATTTACAAATATTTGTGATGGTATTCTTCTAATATTGTGTTGGCCTATCTGTTAGAGAGTTATTGAAGATGTGTCTAGACGGCACAGCAAGGTTTGGAATCTATTTGCACCTCAAGGGTTTGGAATGTGTGCATGTCAGATCAGAAATAAAGAATAAGCTCCAAGTGAGATTCAAACTCGTATCTATTTGATCTGCCAATGTATGGTAACTTCTGTATCAACTGAACTACAAGAAACCCTACTGCTGGCAGACCTCTGGAGGTGAAAGAGATACAAGTTTGAGTCTTGCCCAGAGCATTTTTTAAATTTCTGATCTGGGTTCTCACCCACTGCCATAGACTGATGGTCTGAAAGGTTGTGATAAAAAGCAACAAATTTAAGAGGGAAGGAATACTAATCAAAAAATTGATAATGGTTGATCTTCAGTTATTTCAATTCTAAGACTAGGTATATTTACAATAAATTTTGTTTGTAGTTTTCTCTATCTAATTGCATTTTATCACAAAATTCCCCGTTAAATACTCTTGACCCTTGATTTGACATAGAGGTCAGAATAAAAAATTAGCTTCTGGGAAAGCTTGAATCATATTATATATTCTGGTAGCCTGTCTTAAATGAATTCAAATACAGGAGCCTATGGGTAGACAGAGCACAAATGTACAATCATTACTACATCTCTCCTCCAAATCTGCAGACATTATTGTTTGTTTATTTGTGATACAAATAGGCTGAAGCTATACTGAATTATTGTCAATTCTTGACTAGTTTTCTTAATTAATTGTCACTACCCATACAACATACTGGTTTAATCACTGTTGCTGGGTTTAAGTCATTCATGTTTTCTGACGTTTATATGTATGTATCTATCTGGACTTTGCCCAGCCCTTACTATTCATAGTAGAAACTAAAAATTCAGCACACACTCTCCTCCCAAAGAATAGAGGAAATGCTTTGTTTTTTTTGAAAATTCCTCTCCAAAATAGATTTTCAGAGAGTGGTTCAATATGCGATGTGGGTTTATGCAAAAATTGTCATTAGTTTGTACCCACTAGTTTTTTGAGAATTCAGATGTTTTAGTGATGACTGCCAAATGAAAAGCAAGAAAAGTAGCTTATTCATTGATCACTTGTTTTTTCAATTTTTTGATCTTGATCACCCCAAACACAGCAAAAGCGAAAGATGCTGAGTGACTAACCAGACCTGTTTATATTAGTTTTTAGATTAACAGAATTTCTCTTGATAAAAGTTTTCAGCATATTTTTTACATCAACAGGAATCAAATTAGGAACTTGAAAAAAAACTGACTTTGTAGAAAATTCCAAATTTCTTAAGTACTAGAGTGATCAGTATAACAGGAGAACATTTGGCTCAATTTGAGAAAAAAATAAACAGTGTTCATTAGCCATACCAAACAAGGTATTGAACCCAAAAAGTTTTGATCTTCAGTCTGATACTCTATCAAATTAATCTTGCTAAAACAGTTTTAAATTGAAATATTGAAAACCAGAAGGTGGTCTGATATTAGCTGGTCTGTGGTTTGGGATATATTGGCAGCAGAGGTCAATAATCACTGGCTTACAGTGCTCAGCCAGTTATTATCACTTTTCAAGAGGCCTGGGTCAGATGATTTTGAGGAATGAGACCTTCCTTATAACAAATTTGCTTTTTATTAGCTTGTCTCCTGAAAAGCTTTCCCTTTTTCCCTACCTTTATCTATGTGGGGTTCAAACAACATTTGGATTTCTTATGGCCATAACTGTAGTCTTCGTTACTGAGAAGTCTCTTAAAGATTTCATCAGTTTTGTGCAGATGATGAAATACATGTCCCTTGCTATAGGCGCAAACATATTTATCAATTTAGTCAGGGCTTTGAGAAATGGTATTGTGATAGGTATCGGTGGATATTAACGGATTATACTGATATAAAACCTGGCTTTATGCCAATGTTTCAGCCATTATACTTTCTAGATTTCTTCTGATGTATATTGCCTCCAGCAATCAGACTACACGATACAATTCTTCTTTGCCAAAGATTCTCAGTTCTATCTCAAAGAAAGACAGTAGAAGTAAGAAGTTACAGGACTAGCTCTTTTATAAGAATAAGCAAAGCACTACCAATCTTGCCTGCTTCCATATTAACACTAGTCGTGCATTGACTTACACCCAACTGGCCTACGTCTGATCACAGATACATTCCAATAAGAGCTTAAAACCTATTGACAGCAACTGATGGAAATTTCAGTCATTGCAGAGGGAGAAGGTGAAAGAGCAATCACCCTGCTGGGTTGGGCTAATGACTTAGTAAAATGAATGTAATGGATGACATTTAATCCTTTCTCTTCGGACAGACAAAGAAGGTGTATGTACAATATGAAGGTTTATATAATAGTCATCTTATGCCCAGGTCAAGTTTCATCCATACTACCAGGATGCAGGGCTGTGTTTCTCAATACTTAGCTCTGTGACTATTAAGGAGACAAAAAAGAGGAGGGAAATAAAAAATATGAAGTGATCCTAAAGACTACCAGATGCAATGTAGACCTGAGGAAGGCCAAAGAATGTAACTGATAAAAGCATCTAGTTAAAAATACTGCACTTTAGAACTTCAGAAAATACAAAGAATGTATTGCTTGAAAAGATGATGACAAATGTTTGAAAATGTATGGAATAATGCAAATTCCTCATCTTGGAACCTCAGACCATACATAAAGACAAGTCTGGTTAGTTACTCAAAAGAAAACATCAGATGACCAGAGTATTTTTTGCCATGTTGAGAATGATCAATCAAAAAATTGAAAGATGAGATAATCAATAAATTACTTACTTTTCTCACTTTTAATTTAATCAAAAAAACAAGCAACCAATTTACTATAAACTTAAAAATCTATTTAGGGGTGAATTTGAAAAAAAACAAAAACAAGACATAATTAACTGTAAATGTTGAGATTTTCAGCCCTCTAGTTCCATTAGTGCAGTCTGTACATGTCATACATACATAAATGACCAGCTAGCTGGACCAACTTGAAAACTGAAGAAACCTATTTTGACAGTTTTAGTTGATGATTTCAATTTGAAGAATGTATAGCTCAATACATGTTTTAAAAATCAAAAGGTGAAAATAGAGGTCTAAAAAATATATGGAAACAATAGAGGAAAACCTAAGAATAAATCTTGTAGATCAGGTTGAAAACAAAGATGTAAACAATAGTCTGAAAAGTATGATTGCTTGAAGCAGTCTATTGATATCAACAGAAACATTTTCTATTCTTTCTCATGGCATCAATTTTTAGCTTCAAGACCGATCTATCTTTGGCTCGTACTTTGGCTCTCATCACTGGTTGGGGTTTTGACCTCTGTGTCCATAACTTTGTTGGGGGCTTCCCTGGACAAAGTTGGATGCACACAGTTTGCTACACTTCAACAATAGGTACCATTCCTAGGAGCTTGTGGGCGTCACGTCTCATGTCTAACATCTGCGTGCACAGCATTAGTTCCTGGCTGCAGTGTTCATGGACTTTTTTACATCTTGTTCAGCTGAACTGATCATTGTGACTCAGTGTTAGAGTGTTTGCCTCGGTTCAGTAAGCAGTGGTTCAATTGAATTCTAAGTCACCCTAAAGACTTTAAAAATGGCACTCAATACAATGACTAGTACTGAAGGACTACTAACCAAGGCTCAGGGATTACAAACTAATTATGTTGGATATCTCAGTTCGTGTATCACTGGTTAAGCAACATCCAGTCTGGTCAGTACCCAGATGGGTGACCACTGAGGAATATCAGGAACTGAAAGTAAAACATAGCTTTAACATGCTTATTAATGATTTCCCATGTTTATCTAACCCAGCAACATTTTTGATGAGGGTATGAATGGAGAATGATGATAAACACATATGATACATTGAGCAGTAGTTGATTTAGTTCGTGTAACAAATAAATATCAGTATCAAAATAAAGCAATCATTTTTTCTTTCTCCAACTGAGAAGGAAGCAGTCTAGACAAATACTTGAGTAAATCATAAGCATTATATGATGGAAACAATCCTGAATCAAATGTTTTTTTTCTCCTACCAACTTTTGAAATTTACATTGTCAGCCCATTAAGAGATCGATAGTGTTTTCTCCATTCACCCAGTGGCTCTGTAGTTGCGATTGGCTGATTTCCTCTGATAATCAAACATTAGATTTTGTTCTCTTGAAGAGAGGCTCCAAGAAGTCTGAGATTTTAGAACTCTGCTTATTATGCATAAGGTCATGTTTATTGCATGTGACAGAACGTTAGATTCTATTGTCTGTGGGTCAAAGGGTCAGTCTTACACAATATTGTTAATTATAAGTAGACACTGGGCTCAAAGTCCCCAGGCAGATTCACAGGCATCCATATCAGAAAGCTGATTAATGCAAGTTGGTTCAAATAGTTTCAGCTCTGAATTTTCTGCCAGAACTTTTCTGACTGGGCAGCAGAATGTCCTGTGTAGACTATCTCTAGAAGTTTTGCAAGGCAATTTGGAATACAATTCCTCCATTGATTTTTCAGTAAAAAAAGTACCGACTAGAATTACCAGTCACTCACTATAAAATCAACTACAAAATTCATTTGTTAGGGACTCTTGTCATAGAGTGATAGCTACCAACTTAGATTTGCTGTTTATCACTAGCAAAGGGAATTCAGTTCTCACTTGGTGTCTCAATATTTTAGCCTTGTGCTAGGTTAAATTTTGTAAATACCTAAATTGGAATCAATAGGGAGTAAGCATGTCTGACAGACCAATGTTAACATGCTCAGTTCAGTCGTCACTAGTTTCCTCACAATTATGGTACTGAACATGATAAATATAAATTAGAGGCAACTGTCTCAGGCTGCAGGTTAACAAGCTATTCTTGTAGACTATTGCTACACTAGTGAGTTTAATCCTTACTAAGAGCCTCATTATTGTAGCTAGGCTTAGTAAGAATCTGCAAAATTTTTTTGTTTGTATTTTACTTGTCACCTCAAAATAGTAAATGCTAGAAATATGAAAGCATTGAAATAGATTTTGCAAAATCTTGTTGCGATCCAAGAGTTTTATTTGTAAATAGATCACTTTCAATTTTTGACAGATTACTTCACTGATTCTTCAACAATACTGAATATTCATTTATTTTCTTAAACAAAAAAAAATATTTTTGAGAACAACACACACTCATGAGAAAGAGAGATGAAAATGAATATCACCAAAGCCAAAATAAGGATACATGTATTCTCTTGAATAAAACCTATTTTTTAAGAACAATACACACACACACACACACACACACACACACACACACACATGCACATACACACAAGAAAGAAAGCCAAAAATACCCATACACATCATTATTTTCAGTGCTGATCTTATTGTGGAAAACATGATCCTGAATACCATAGAACTAAAAGTTGGAATCTCAAATTGTCGAAATAACAAAACCACGATGCCAAAGGTTCATTATTTCGAAAGGTCAAAATCATAAAAAACAAACATAGACAACTTGGTATCACAATTCGCTCTTCCCTTGATACTATATTGAGGGCTCTTGATTTTTTTATAATTCCCTACATTATAATGGAAGATTTCTATGAAATTATTTCTTAACAAGAACTGAAAAAAAATCCGATGTGAAGATCACTTTTTTCTATCAACAAGTTTATTGTTTTTTGAATTCTGTGTTTACATTTTGTCTTTTAAAACAGTCAATTTTGAACTAATGCTCCCTTGTCATCTAGAGTCTTTTTCAAACTGCAATATAAGCAAAAATAGTCTTTTCATTTCACAACTTTTAGTTTTATTTGTTGAAATATACTTTTGTTTTGGAGTTCGTAAAAAAAAAAAATTTTTTTTTTTCAAAACTATTGGCATCTTGTTACTTCAACTATTTGGAATTTTGATCATTCAGGAATTCAACATTTTATGGTAATCGGGAAAATGTTATTCAGGATTATAATCCGGACTTATTGATTTTATCTCATTTCATTGAATACATGAAAGAGATCTGCTTCCTTTATGCACAAATAAAAAAACAAGTTCTATAGTATTGGTCATGATAAATGCTATAAATATATAAAAAAAGATCATCCATCAAACTGACTGACTGAACTTTACACCTTAAAACAGCAATTTCCAATCGATGTGCCACAAAGAATCTGCAGGTGTGCCACAGGAGTTTTAATGAGGGTTGATCCTCTCTCTCTCAAAAAAATATGACACAGTATGGAAACATTAATTTTTTAATGATATGATAACAAATAAATAAATGTGTTGTTCATCTTAGCCCCAACCAGCAGTTTTATTATTCTCCCCTGGATTCCATAGGATAGAGCCGCTGACCTCATTATTTTTAATGAATGGCATCTTTCTCAATGGCATCTTGTATCGGTATGTAGTCCTAGCAAACTTGAACTTTTGTAAACCATAATCAACAATATAATTTTGGCAAGAAGATTAATAAATTATCAGTTTGTTTAAATCAGGGTTGAACTAAGGAAGTCTGTATAAAGAGGTGGTTTATCATCAGTCTTTTAATGTCCGTCGTTGGACATAGACCTTTCCCAGGATCTGCCACATTTCTCTATCGTGGGCATTGGGGAGCCAGTATTTTCTGAACTTGTCTAGTTCATTGTTCCATCTTGTTTTTTGTCAGACTTGGTTTTGCATGTGGATCAATGTTGTGAGTCATGTTGTCCATCGGTTGTCTTTCATTCTTGCAACATGATCAGCCAATTGTCATTTGATTTTTCTAATGGATTCTATGATGTCTCTAACCCCTGTTTTCTTTGTGCTGTCTTGTGATCTCCTCATGTAAGGTTGAGCACTATTCTCTCATGTGCACATTGCATGCTTCTTAGTTTGCGGGTCTGTCTCTTGGTTAAGTTCCATATTTCAGCTCCATAAGTGACTACCGGGAGGATGCATTGGTTGTATGCTCTTCTTTTTATGACTAATGGGATCCTCTTGTTCCTGAAGGTTGAGCTTGCTCTCCTGAAGGCTTGCCATCCTAGGGTGATTCTCCGCTTGATTTCTTCTTCTCTTATGGGTTTCATAGAGATTTGTTCTCCTCGGTAGATGTTGTAGTCTACTCTTCCCAGATTTGCATCTTCGATTTTGACAATTATGTCCTTATCCTTGATGTGATTGTTGCATATGAGTTTTATTTTGCTGAAGTTCATGTGTAGGCCAACTCTTTTGCTTTCTTCATTTAGTTCATCTAGCATTAGTTGGAGATTGTATAGGATCTCTTCAAAAAGGACAATGATGTTAGCAAATCTGAGGTGCTCAGATATTCACTGTCTATTTTGATTCCTGTATCCTCCCAGTCCAGGTTACGAAATGGGTGAGCTAGTATCGCTTTGTCTTACGCCTTTTTGGAGTTGGAAGGGTTCAGAGTCTTTCTGTAGCCTGATAAAAGAGTTGCTGTGATTGTATATGTATTGCAATTGAGTGATGGCCTTCATGACCATAGGAATTTCTACAGAGTCAAATGCCTTCTTGAAGTCCATAAATGCTACAGCAAAAGGCATTTTGCATTCTGCTGCTTTCATTTCCTGCTGATTTATTGAATGGAGATGGTCAATGGTCGAGATGTTTTAGTGATCCGGTTGATGATGATTTTTGTGAACAGTTTATAGATGCTTTTGAGTAGACTTATAGGGCTGTAGTTGTTGAGGTATATAGGGTGTCCTTTCTTATGTAGAAGCATTATGATAGCAAGGTTCCATTCCTCTGGGACTTTACTCTGTCTTAGACACAAGTTGAACAGATTAGCTAGTTTTTTGTAAACGATCTTACCTGCTTTTTTGAATAGATCGATGGTGATATCTGGTCCAGGTGCCTTTCCTTTTTTTTGTTTGTTTGATAGCTTGTTTTACCTCCCATAGTGTAACTTCTGGAAAGTCCAGGAACTGATTGTCAGCGTCTTGCATATCCTGCTCATTGCTTTGTTGCCCATGTCTTGAAGAGTAGAGTTCTTGGTAGAATTCTTGGGCGCGTTTGACAATTCTATCTCTGTCCGTTGTTATGCCTCCAAAGAAAGCGGTCGTTAAAAAGTCCCATTTTCAAGTTGTTACCAAATACTTGTGGTCATCCTGAACTTCCAGGAGTAAAGGATCTTTCAGGAAATATAAGATTATGAAAAAGATTTTCCTTCCTCAGACCAAGTGCAGATAAGTATTCACCACAACTGAAAGTGAGCACCTCAAAATCTGTGCCGATTCAGACATGCTCTGACCTAACCTTCTAGCCACAACAATTTGGGGTTCATCAAAGTCACTCACACCTTCCTTCTTACCCATGAAAGCAGTATTCAACAAATCAAAATGGATTACTCAAGGCAAGGCCAGTTTACCTGTTTATATAATTCTGACCCTGATATGTGCAGTTGTTTCGAAGCAGTACCCGTCATTCTTACCACATGTCACTGGTCATAATGTTTTGGCTCATCAGTGTATAACCATTAAAATATTAACAGTCACAAGAGATGGGGAATTGAACTGAGGAGTTGGAAATAGAGAAGGGGTTACAAAGTTATGTGTTTATTCTCTCACTAAATAGCTTTAATAGTTATTACTCCCCACGCTACCACAACCAGTGAGCAGGTGAGAAACCAAAAGTCTTTCATGAAAAAAGATCATCAAATTTGAAATACCCAAAATATGAATGATAGAAGTCACTCAATAGAGACTGTCATATGACCAATATATTTTGGTAGTATGTTGTGATGGGGTCAATCAATTAAAAAACTGGATAAAAGAGTTGATTACTTTTCTTGTTTTTTGTGATAAAAGGAAAGAAAAACAAAAAATATAACAAGCATGAACATTGCTGGGCACAAACTAAGGGACCGATTTAGAATAAAATCACATTATAAATTGATATCCCTATAAAAGAAAAAACTTGTTAGAAAGGGGATTTAAAAAACAAAACAAAAAAATCATTTTTTCTAGAATTATTGAGTGAATGTTTCAATTTTTAGACATTTCATAGTCTCTACATGTGAGATACACATACATACATAGCCAGGCAGAACCACTTGGAAACCGGTGAAATCTATGATGACAGGTTTGGTTGTTGGTTTCTAATTTGACACAGGAAAAATTGGAATTAAATAATGTTTAGGCGAGATTGGAGAGAAAAAAATGTCTACATCACCATGGAGATATGACCCAGAATATCTTTTATTGTTTGTTCGATTGCTATGAATTCTGGGAAATAATGACTCCTAGAAGAGTCTTTCAGCAAGGAAATGAATATTGAGTTTAGTTCAATACAGTTCCTTTGTAGACAGAATAGTGCAAAAATATTGGATCTTAAATGAATTTTGCGCACTCAAAATAGAGCCATCGGCCAGAGATTGAAATGTAAGATCAAATTTTAGCAACTTTTTTTTTTTACAGCGAATAAATCAGGTAAAGATAGCTGAATGGTCATGGAGAGGTTGCATGAATACATACTTGGTGAGAAAATAGTTTTAGTACAATGCCTTAGTAGAAAAAGTAAATAATTTGGGGATTCAGTGGATGTCAAATTACAATTATATTTGTAGGAAGAATCATAAACCAGATTTGCCATGAAGCTAATACACAGTCATACATTAATTTACAAATGACCGATTTACGTCTGATCACAGATAATAGCTTAAAATCCATTAATTGCTGATGACAAGGATTTCAGTCATTACAATTCTATAGCCAAACACCAAATGACAAATGTTCCAGTAATATTATTGTTAGTTTGCTAAAGAGAAAGCAGGGAATATTTTGTGTTTTTCTCAAGTTCATCCAACAGGGAAGGAGAAAATAAAAGAGCAGACATCTTGCTGGGCTGACTTAATGAACTTAGTTAAAGAAATGTAATGGATGGCATTTGTTCCTTTCTCTTTGAAGAGGCAAAGAGGAGGTTTGTTCAATATAAAGATTTAGGCAAATATGTATGTGTCATGGTATCTTATAATGTGTGGGGTGTATATCAAATCATTGTAGCCCCACGAATGGCTCGCCCAACCAACCAGTCAAGTGGGCGACAGATTTTTCTCTATTTGCTTGCCTCTGTGTGTGTGTGTGTGTGTGTGTGTGTGCATGTCTCCTGCCACATTTTTGAGGCGACAACATTGATAATGTGCATGAGTACACCACTATTCATCATCTAAAAAAGGTTTTTTGTTTTTTTCAGAAAAGCGCCCTTTTTGGCTCTCTATGGTCATTCTGGACAAACAATGCCAGAATTGCATGCTGGTATTTGGCAGGGGATTGGAGATGATTTTAGACACAAAATACAAAATACACCACTATGAATATATATGCCGGTTTATACCTAGTAGTCTCTTATACACAGATATATAGACACAACAATACATCACACATACTCATGTATATGTATAATGTATATGCCAGGCATATAATTTCTTCAAAGAAATCAATATAAATATCACATTGTATTCAATGTGCTGGTATGAAGACTCTACAGCTATCTTCCAAAGCTCAATTATGAACAGTTACAGGGTTTGGATGAGTTGCAGTGAGAGGGAGTCCTCCAAATATCCTTGTATATCATTCATCTTATAGTCCAGCAAATACAGTATGCATATTTAGAAAGAGACAGAGAGATCAGTTTGTGTGTAAGCATTTCTCAATCTCTCTCTCTCTCTCTCTCTCTCTCTCTATATATATATATATATATATATATATATATATATATTGAAAACTTTAACCAAAACTGTCAACATTGATTTATTCAGTTTTTAAGTAGATCTGGCTGGCTGGCTAGGTAACTATATTGTGTAAAAGTCAATGGAGCTAGAGTCCGGAAAACTAGACATTAACCCCATATTATATCTTGAAAAAACATTTTTACTTTTTGTTTTATAAATTTTCCCCTTTAATGAGGGGTTCAATTTGCAATGTAAGTCTATGCTAAATTTATCCTTTAGTGTCTGTGCAGTAGCAACAACACATGTTTTTTGAAAATTCAGACTTTTCTATAGATCACTGCACTGACAAAAGGTGAGATTGGTAATTGATTCATTGATCACCCCTTTTTCCCAATTTTTGTGATTGATCACCTCCAACACGGCATGCTGCCAAAAGATGTAGGTGACATGACAGTTTCTATCGAGTTAATAACCAGACTGATATCTATTTGTATGGAAGAGTACATATATATATGTATATATATGGTGAATGAATAGATTAGCTACTCAAGAACATTTGTGTTTCTGCCGTTCAGGCTTCTCCAAGTGAACCTGAAAGTGTTTAGGAAGTGAATCTATTTTTTCACCATATTGAAAACTCTACTCTAACTAAATGTTTTTGTATCAACCATTTTTATGAAATAAACCCATCACGGTGGATCCTGGGTAAGGTCTATGTCCAACGATGGACATTACAAGACTGATGATGATATATATATATATATATATATATATATATATATATATATATATATGTATATGTATATCATCACTGCAAATTATAAACATGGAGAGTAAGCTGCAAGCAAGCCTGAACTCATCATTGCAAAAAGTGCCACACCCATTATTTACTTACCTTCTATTTGACGTACATATCTAGATTTAATCCTTATCATCATCAGTTTTAGATCATCTGTTGTTGTCTTTGAGGTCTTTATGGATGAGAAAGTCTACTCAACTTTGTTTTACTTTCCCTAGTTGTAGAGGAGTGTTTGCTTTTCAGTTCTCCTCCTGGTCTTCTCACTTTGCTAATGCTAATGATGTCCCATTTGAGGTTTTTGATATCGTTTTCTAAATCGACAGGTGAGAGTCTGTTGACTGTGTTCTGACATTGTAGGTGCTGATGTATAATGTTGTTCTCTTGGTGAGGGTTCAGCGTTTAGGTTATTGAACGCTTTCAAATACATTTGTCTGTAAACACATACATCAACGTACTTACTTATACATTTATTAAACACAGTAACTGTACAAAGATGAATCTACCAAAAAGTATTTTTTTGGCTATATCCATTAGTTTTATCCACTCATTACAAACATATATACATATGTATGTTGTGATACAGCATAAAGGTTCTGATTAGATTCAGACTCACATCTATCATCCTTACGAGACAGTAAGACGCTGTCCCAGTCAGACAAATTTATTTCTGATAAATGTTGCAAGCTTGAAGATGGTAGAATGTAGTAATGACTTGAACAGAGGCAGAATGAAGGAAAGACCCATTAGAAATCAATACAGTAAACTCTTGTTTTAATGACATTCTTTGTCACGGTACTACTAATGACACAGGGGCTCAAGTGACATTTTTGTTTTTATATTTTTGCAAGACTTTCACACTATTTCAAAAAATGAGATTAATGAACCCTTAAAATAATGCTGCCTAAAGTAACAGACCCCTGAAGAAAGACTCAAAAGAAAAATCTTATTGATCAATGATAAACTGAAAAAAATTATGATGTGAAAGTAGAAGTGCAACAACATCTGAATATATAAATGAATCTTCTACATTGTGATATGTATATGGAGGATTCATAGGCATAGGAGCCAGGTGCAACCCTAAATTTGAGCAAAATATGTTAAATTTGGGGCAAATCAGTATAACTCAGGCAAAACTGTAAAAAAAAATTGTAAATCAAGCCTTTTGCCCCTCTTAATGGAAGAGTTCCCATATACCAATGGAAGCAGTGACTGTGATAAAGTAATAAAAAGTCATTTTTATTTGTACTTTTTGGTTTCTCATTATTAATAAACTTTTTATATTATCCACTTGTTATAATGACACATTCATAAAAAGGTACTCATAAATCCTTGAGAGTGCTATGATAGTAGGCATCTACTGTTATGAGGCTGTTCATGTTTATTTTGAACTCATGCTCAATATCAAGGTAAATGAATATTTGGGTGAACCACTAATCTATAAATTCGTGATCTGCCCAGGCAATAACTAGACAAAACACTCTCTCCTTCCTACCCTCTTATTGAACTACCTGTTTTTTTTCCTCTCTCCATTCCTTCCCTGTTTGTCATACATAGAATCAGGAGTACCCATCAGCTGAGCCTGTTGCAATACACTCATGGACTAGTTAATATAAAAGTGAGACTAACTTAAGCAGCAACTGAAACATTTTTTCTTAAATTTTCTTCCCTTAATACAATGTTTTTATCTTTTCAACAAGTTTTAAAAAATTGTTCAAGTATATTTTTTCTTTTGCCTTTAGCAAAAATCAATTTTGCTTTGTTCTTCCAGGAACAATTTTTTGAAAAAAAAAAATTACATATTTTCTTTGTTCTTTTCTGAAACAACTAAATTTCTGTTGTTGTTTCCTCAACAAGTTTGTTCTATTCTGATTGGGTCATGCCTCAACATAAAATAGTTTTTGTTTTCTCCTTCCTTCCATCATTACACTTTTTATTTTGAACCTGGGGAATATTTATCCAAACAGTGTGTCATTTTCAGACTCTATATGATCTGGTCAGGCTGGAACTGGTGGGTCACTTGGTATGCGTTGATCATTGGGGGGGGGGCTTACTATGCCTGGTAGAGAGAAAGGGGGGACCCTTTGGTAAAGAATATTGTAAAGAGAGTCAAGAGGGTTTAGTACAAAAATTCAATATTTTAAAAAAGATTCTTGAAAGATTGAAACAGACAAAATACAGAATAAACATGAATGTACTATTGTATCTACTTCCATACATGAATCATATGTATTGAGCACTGAATACAAAAATATACAATAAACAGTTTGAACTGGGGCTTGCATTTCCCATCTGGCCTAGGCCTATTATCAGCTTTGCATGGACCTGGATCTGGTAGAGTTCCTTCATCATTTCATCAATTTCTTCAACATAATTCATCCAAATACAGGTTTATTTCAGTATTAAAGAGTAGCAAGTTCCTATGAAAAAAAACCTTTTGTACGCAGTAATAGAGTAAAACAAAGAAGTAATTAACATTAATTTGTGGAAAAACATTTTCAGCATTTGCAGACTCCAAACATGGTGATGATGGTATGTTAGGCTGAGTTGTTAGAGGGAAAAGTGATGTGAGGGACAGAAGATTGATTAGTAAGGGAGAAAAGGGAAGTGAGCTGATAACTTTCCTGAATAAAAGAATATAAAACATTTTATTGCTTGATTCTACATTTTGTTACATCATCATCATTGGTCTTTTAAGTCTGTCGTTGGACATAGACTTTCTCCAGAATTCACTATAATTCTCTATCATGGGTGTCGTCAAGTTCATCTCTCCATCTTGTATTCTGTCAGCCTCGGTTTTGCATTTGATCTCTAGGGATCCATGTTATGAGTTGTGATGTCCATTGGGTGCCTTTCATTCTTACAACATAGCCTGCCCATTGCCATTTATGTTTTTTAATAGATTCTATGATGTCTCGGACTCCCATTTTCTTCCCAATATACTGTGCTGTCTTGTGATCTCTCCATGTGAGGTTGAGCATGATTTTCTCTTGTGCACGCTGTATGCTTCTCAGTTTGCGGGTCTGTCTCTTGGTTAGGTTCTATGTTTCAGCTCTATAAGTGACTATTGGGAGAATGCATTGGTTGTATACTCTTCTTTTTAGGATTAATGGGATCCTCTTGTTTTTGAAAGTTGAGCTTGCTCTGCAGAAGGCTTGCCACCCTAGAGTGATTATTTGTTTGATTTCCACTTCTTTTGAGGATCACATGGAGATTCATTGTCCTAGGTAGATGTAGTGGTCTACTTTCTCCAGTTTTGCATCTCCAATCTTGAGAGTTAATTGTTGCACATGATTGTTGCACATGAGATTTGTTTTACTGAAGTTCATGTGTGCCGACTCTTTTGTTTTCTTTGTTTAGTTTGTTTAGCATTAGTTGGAGGTCGTGTAGTTTCTCTGCAAAAATGACAATGCCATCTATAAATCTGAGATTGCTCAGATATTTGCTATCTATTTTGATTCCTCTATTCTCCAAGTCCAGGCTGTGAAATTGGACATTTTTTGTTAAAATTGTGTTGCATAGTTCCCTTTCAATAAGATTCCTAATTGGAAGATCTTAAAATTTGCCATGAATGTGAGGGCATGCACACTTTTTAGGCGTAGGTCTGAAACTTAATTAGTTGAGAACTTGGTGTTACTTTCACAAAATGGCGAAAATTTTTTTCACAGGATCATTTTGTGAAGTTTTGTCTCAATCAGTTCTGTGGATAAGGCATAAAAGTGCAACAGACTCACTGAATGTTACCCTGGGACTAGTGGGGACAGGCATCTGTGGATGAGTTCGGGACGACATTCCAAAATTTATACCCAAGTTCTGCTTGTTTTACTTGCTCTGCTTGGATAACATCATTACATTGGACTTTAAGTACTTTTTCACCTTTTAACAGCAAAAATCAGATCTGCTCACCTATTGGGAAAACAAGGATAATTACCTTTGTTAGAGCATGCTGGTATCTGAAATACAGTCATTAGTGATTGCATTACTCAAGCTTACCGTCTTACACAATAACACACCCACACTTGATTTACTTGGACAACATCTCCTCTTTATACATAATCTCCAGGAAGCAGGATTTCAACCATGTTTTGCTGTTATCATTAGATAAGAAATATTCTTTTTTGTCAATTGCTTTATTTGGCCGAGTAAACTGAATTGGGGTCATCAATGACAATATTTCAGATAACAGCATGCTCTGACAAAAGTAATCATCTATGATCTGCCAATGGGTGGGTGGCAAGTGAAGAGCTTTCAAAAAGTGAGGACTACTTCGATTCTAATGGGATTATTTATTAAAAAAGAAATAAAAGAATCTTTAAGAAATCATAGCAATGGAATAGTCCATTGTTTAAAATGGTGAATAGATGCATCTATCAGTAAACTTGTAACCATTCAGTGTAAGAATCCCTGGTTATGGATAGGAAACCAAGAAAATCACACCAATCATTTTTATGTGAGTAGATTGTGCATGTGTATGTTTTGTGTACATGTATATTTTGAACTTAATCCAGTACAAGACTACATAGTGAAAATGGTGGTCAGAAGATTGTGTAGTAACCATCTTTCAAATGGTGAGGGCTTACCGACCTGCTTTAAAAACCAGTATTTTAAATCATGACCTTCACCAGAGCCTGAGCCCAAACCACTGTGGCAGGCTGAACAACTAAAACAGAACTCACAAAAATGGTGAAATCAGTTTAAATCTTGTGGCTTTTGCCTTACAAACATTTCTAATCAGTTCATTTTTTGTTAGTTCTTTCAACCCAGGAGCCCCTGTGTCTGCAGATACCCTTTACCAGAGCTCCTGAGGGGATAAGCTCAAATCAATAAACAAAGAACTTCCATTCATTGACTGCTAAAATGCTTTTGTCTAATTAATTTCATTTTTACAGTTTGTTTGCACCATAGGTAAAATATATTTCTTATCGGAGACGTGGGAGTGGTGTCACGTCTTTCATCAAATGGGGTTTTGGTGTATGGTAAAATAGTGCTCATCCTGAAATATTGGGATTACAGGTTGTTAGGGTCAACATAGCAGACCATTCTTCATGCCACACATCATTAATCTTTGGTGACAATGATAACACATCTGCCGTATGATGTCAGGAAGTTGGTGCATAGAAGCCAATTTCAAACTAATAAAAAGTGAGAAGAAACAATATCAAGTTTCGCTGAAAAGCAAAACAGCATTTCCAGAATGTTATCAATCATTGCAGATAAGTGTAGGTTTGCATTCCAGACACTGGCTGTTTCATGATTTGAGATTGATTGCTTGAGATAGAACTGAAAGAGTCAGTTTGCCATTGAACAAAGATTCAGGTCTTCAATGCATTTAGTTATCTCCTTTGGGGGAAGCATTTTCTTGCTTGGATTAGATTCTTGGTTTGATAATACAGTCATACATTGACTTATGTCCAACTGACTTGTATCTGATTGCAGATACATCCCAATGAAAGCTCAAAATCCATTCATTGTGGATTATAAGAATTTTAATCATTGTAGTTCTATGATTCTATGGTCCAAATGTGAATAACAAAAATTTCCATCATATTATTCTGAGCTTACAAAAGAAAATGCGAAGTATAACGTTATGTTTCTTTCAAGTTGTCTAGACCAGGGAAGCAAGAAAAAGTAGGCAGATACCATGATGGGTTTAGTTGATTGAGCGAAAGAAATGTAATGGATGACATTTGTTTCTTCATTTGATTTCAAATATTAAGATATTTTTTATCAAAAATATTTTCATTGAGTTAAAAAGAACACACAAACCATCAGTAAAATCTCAGATGAAACCAAGAACCTCTTGGTAAATCTCAAGCCACTGACAACAGCAAGAGAGAAAATTAAAGCAATCAAAAAAAGTTAAACCATCCAAAAGAAACAAGGAGAAGCCAAATCGAGATACACAACACCAATCATTGAAAAAATTCCCCCCAAAAGAAGATGGAGACCTTACAACAGACAGGGACCGGACCGTCAAACATGCCCAAGAATTCTACTCAAAACTTTACTCATCTAAACAAGGAACATAAAATAACAAACAGGATACGCAAAATCCAAGCAACTAGTCTGAGGATCTCCCAAAAGTTATGCCATGTTATGTGAAAAAAAGAAAAAAAAAAGAAAGGCCCCCAGACCAGATACCATCACCATCAACCTACTTAAAAAAGCTGGTAAGGTCATGTCTAGGAAACTAGCCCTTTCATTCAACTTGTGCCTAAAAACAAACTAAAGTCCCAGAAGATAGGAGCACAGCAATCATAATTCTGTTACATAAAAAAGGAAACCCAAATACCTCAACAACTACAGACCAATAAGTTTACTCAACTGCATCTACAAACTTTCCGACAAAGTTATCACCTACTGAATCACCAAAATGCTTGATGAAAACCAATTGTGGCAACAAGCTGGCTTTAGAAGAAGCTACTCAACCATGAACCATCTCCATTTGATAAATCAACTAAAAAAGAAAGCTGCAAAATATAAAATATCACTTGTGGTATATATTAGAGTATGGCAATATGTATCCCATAACAGCAAGTCCTTTATCAGGGTACACAAAACTCAGGGCCCTTTCTGCTCCAAAAAGGGGTGATACTATGTGATAACAGCACACATAAACTCATTGCAGCCTGTCTCAAGATGATATTCTGAAACTTAGACAGGGAAAATAAAGGAATTAGAATAAATGGCAAATACTTGAAATAACTTCAGATTTTCAAATGACACTGTCCTTTTAGCAGGCAATTGGAACCTCTAACTAATGCTAGATGAAACAAACAAAGAAAGCAAGAAAGTTAGCCTTCCCATGAACTCCAGCTAAACAAACATCATGTACAACAAACAGGTTGGAAAGGACAGCACAAGGATTGTAATAAAAAATATGAAAAGGCTGGACAAAGTAGACCAAAGTAGGCTACGTTGGACAATGAATCTCCATGAAATCCTCAAGATAAGAAGAAATCAAGCAAAGAATCACTCTAGGATGGCAAGCATTTGGTAGCGCAAGCTCCACCTTCAAGAACAAGAAGATCCCATTAGTCCTAAAAAGAAGAGTATACAATCAATGCATCCTTCCGATAGTCTCCTATGGAGCTAAAATATGGAACTTGCCAAAGAGACTGACCCTCAAACTGAGAACCATGCAATGTGCACATAAGGATCATGCTGAACATCACATGGAGAGACCACAAGGCAGTATAGTATATTAGGGAAAAAACAGGAATCTGAGACATCATAGTAACCATTAGGAAACTCAAATGGCAATGGGCTGGTTATGTTGCAAGAATGGCAATGAACCGCTGGATATCACAATTCATAACATGAATCCCCAGAGATCAAATGTGGAACTGCAGCTGGCAGAATATGAGATGGCAAGATGAAATGGACAGGTTCAGAAAATATTGGCTACGCGATGCCCATGATAGAGAGATGTGGCAGATCTTAGGGAAGGTCTATGTTCAATGATAGACGATAAAAGACTGATGATGATGATGATGATGATGATGATGAGTATGAATTTTATTGATTCAAAAATTAAATCTTTTAGTCCAAAGTTAATTGATAAAAACATTTTGATGAAATAATTACATGACTATGTAAAATTACCTCAAATATAAAATGTACATACATTGGTATCAAAATGTTCAAGACACAAAGATATAGAAATGAAGCTCCAATATGATATATGCATAAATTAGGACAAGTATGTCTGGGATGAAGAAAACAAACATGAATGTCCAGGGACACCAATGACAAGGATGCAATGGTCTCGTCACCAACAAAGTATGTCTGGATTAGAGCAAGGAAGTGGGAAGGTGAAATGTTTTCTCTTTTTTACTCATCATATTTTGATATGAAATGAGAAAAAGCTCTCTTGCAACAACAGAGAAAAGGAGGGTCACATTTAATGAAATAAGCACGTCTGTTACCATAGATATAGAATAGATGCATTCATTTTTTTCTTCCAATTATGCAGCTCTTGCTTACCATTATTGTAAATTGATTTATTGCACATTATTTTTCTTTTTACACACATAAGGACAGCCAGCAAAGCTGAATGGTAAACAGGCTACCTAATTCTCTTATACTTTGTGAGAAAACTTGTGAAATTGAAAGATAAATCATTTTTCTCAGGAAAAGTATGATTAGAAAGCTAATTTATGAAAAAGAATGCCACCCAATTCATCAACTAAGGAAGAGGGTGAGAAAATTAGACCAATTCAGATAATCAATTTGATTAGGTGTACTTCTTTCTTTGGTACTTATTTTATGGAAATATTTCAAGACAGCAATTCCAAAAACACTCTGGCTCCCTTGGGTACTTCTGGTTAGCTTGTAAAGGTGCCATGGGATATTCAAAAATTGTAATAATTCCAGGCAATCATAATTTAATAGATTGAAGCATGTCATAATGATAGGGAGTGATATTTCAGAGAGTTGAACTTCATCATTCTAATACTAGATTACACATGGTTGATAGACAAGGTTCAAATGCTGGATTATTGTAGAACAGTGTTGAACCTTCTTGATGAATAGCAGTTGTATATTAGTTACCGAGTTAATCCCTCGAACTGATTGTCCATTCTTTATCTTTGAAAAGATCTTCATAAACTTGCTGCAACTTTCAAACCCATCAGGAGCCATTTCTTTGCCCTGTGAATCTGTCAACAAAAGAACTAGAATGCCAATCTCTCTTAGTAGACTTGTCACAGAAATATTCTGTATGCTAAAATAATGCAAGAGAATTGTCAAATGCGCTCAAATATTCATGTATTGTAACTACTAATGCAACAGTCATAGTCAACAAAATAAGGCACCAAGCTTAAAATGACTCAGTAGCCAAGATGGAAAGACATTCATAGAGGGACAGCTTTTGGTACCAGTAGGTTGGGCAGCTGCCTGGGGCACTAAGTATGGGGGGCAGCTATCACATGTCATGGATGGTAAGACTCTCAAAATAGAAATGAGAAAATTGGAAAATGAATGAATGAAACAGAATTAAAACAGTTAAAATGAGAAAATTCTTTGATATGAAGTCAGATTTTTGGGGAATATTTGACAATTAAATACCTTCTGTAGTGGTGAAACTAATAGAAACAATTGGTAAAGGAAATTCTCATGACCAACGACAGAGAAAGTTTAGGGAGATAAAGTGCTTATGATAGCTGGGGCCTGGGAGGGAATGTAAGTGGGTTTAGGTAAGGTCACAAGCAATGATGAAAAATATGATACTTACTTCAAAGGGTGTCAAAGCTGGGCTTGGCCAGAGCACCAGGAACCTTAAAGCCAGACCTGAATCCATACAAGAATTGAAAAGCTCCAATACAAACATGATTAGAGTTTGAATCTCATCAGAGGTTCTTTTTTTATTTGTAATTCAAGTAAATCTGTTGATAAAAGGATTAAAATGTCATTCTCTCTTAGTAGAACTTGTCTCAGGAATACAGCCATGTGTCAGGGTTACATTATGATAATATGAATGCAATTTGGCCTAGGTATGTCGATCATTATAGGCTGAAGTGAAATATATGCACTGCACAACATACTGTACCTACATTTTTACCCAAAACTGTATACCGTGCATGTGTTTTCCTTGATTTTCTGAAAGAAAAGAAACAAATGTCATCCACAACTTTTATTTCACCAAGTCATTAGCTCAACCCAGTGAAGTGTCTGTTCTTTCAACATCTTGATCAAGCCTTCTCCGTCTGGGTAACTTGAAACAAACATGATGTATAATTTGAATATTATTTAGCAAGCTGACAATAACGTGGCAGAAATTTCTGTCATTCTCATTTGAACCACAGAACTACAATAACTGAAATTACTGTCATTCACAGTTAGTAGGTTTAAAGTCTTATAAGAATGTATCTGCTTATGGGCATGTCAAGGTATAATAGTATCTTATGTGACTATATAATGTAACAGATGACAAAATAGCATTGAATACTCATTTCATGCTACTATGACTATAATGGTTGTAGTAAACATGGATTATCTAAGTTAGAAGAGAGGCAGTCATGGTAGAAAAAAGAGATTAAAACTTTTGCTAAACAGTGTGGCTTTTGCTGTTGAGAAGGTAAAGTATTTACAGATGAGATAGGAAACTGCTGTGAAGAAGAGTTTCAATAAGCATGAAATATCACATTTCACTAAATACTTTCAAAACATCATACAAACAGCATATATTTCCATTTCAAACTTTTAAGTGTCATTTTAAGATTTCCCAGGTGGCTAATTAAGATATTTTTCTCTTACTTTTCAATTTAAAATACAAGACCAGAAATACCAAGACGATGGCTTTGAATTGTTCTTTTTTTCTTTTTTCTTTAAAAATGATGGACCATCTTGTCATATGAAATGGCAGTTTCTACAAGAAAGTAAC
Organism: Thysanoteuthis rhombus; assembly: GCA_963457665.1. NCBI lineage: Eukaryota > Metazoa > Mollusca > Cephalopoda > Oegopsida > Thysanoteuthidae > Thysanoteuthis > Thysanoteuthis major. Next base: position 50,855,986 of record OY735211.1, read on the forward strand.
CCCTTCATAAAAATCTGATGAAAGTCATTTTTCTTTTCAACTTTCCAAATATCCGTCACTGCTTTCACAAATCTTACACAATGAATTTAGAATAATGAATGTCCATGTATCACAATGAATGTAAACTGTTTCAATTTTTATATCCTTTGTTATCAGCTATTTATTGTTATGTGAATGACCCTGTCCGAGAGTGATCATGATAAGAGGCTTCCTTTTATATAGTCTAATCAGAAGAAGGATACTTGAAAACTGTAAAATAGAATTCCATGAAAGTTCATAGACACATGAAACTATGAAACCATCATCTCATCTCCGCAACACCTTGAGTACAAAGTGAAAGACTAAGACTTTGAAAAAAAGAAAAAGGTCTGGTTAGTCACTCAGAAGAAACCATCAAATTACCAATGTCTTTTGGCAGCATGTTGGTGTAATCAATGAAAAATTGGAAAAAAGGGTGATCAATAAATCAACTTCTCTTACCTTTTGTTAGGCAGTGATAACTTGAAAAATTGAAATTTTAAAAAACAGGTGTAAATGCTACTGGACACAAAGTATATGACCAATTAGTATAAACTTACATTGAAAGTTGAACTCCTCACTATAAACCTATTCAGGTGGTGAATTTTCAAAAAACAAAAGATTTTTCGAGACATAAGTAGATGTTTAAATTTTCAGCCATATAGCTCCATTGGTGCTGCCTGTACACTCACTACGTACATATCCAGACTAGCTTAAAAAATCATGAAACCTTTGTTGACAGTTTTGGTGACCAATTCAAAATGACACCAGATGCTCTTAACAAATTAAAATCTGACAAAGATGTCTGGGTCGTGAAATAAACAGAGCAAATACTAACCCAGAGGGAAATTACTTTCGTATTTTTTTCCGATTCATCACATTATAACACTGATAATTATATACAGACAAGATCTGTAATCAAATTTCAGCAACAAGAGAAAAAAAAAAATCACATAGCAATTTTTTCCTCGTATAAGTGGCTAGGTCAAGAAGAAACTTATTAAAAATTTGCAATATTTATAAAGGAAATTCAAAACATAGGCGATGATGATGATGATGATGATGATGATGATGATGATGATGATGATGATGATACAGAAAATGGAATCGGGGAGCAGAGTTCGAACTCTGATTGAGACAATATGTGTTCACTTTGCACTAATACCCTTGGGAAAGTTATGACTTCGCCCCCACCCCAGGTCATAGGTGAAGAAGCAGGAGAAATAAATGATGCCACTTTCTTGTATCACAAACTTAGTAGAATGTCAGGGTCAAGCTGTCAAGAGTCTGGAGAAAACAAATTATATGTGAAGGACAGCTTTAGGCGATATTTGATTTACATATTTTTTTTCATGATTATTATGCCGTTTTTTTATTTGTAACTCACTTTAAAATCTTTATGACTGATTTCACAGAAAGAAATCTCCTCTTCAATTAAAGTTGTCAATAATTAATTGGTAGTTTGATCAGGAGAGAAAAATATTTCATAAATGTTTACATGTGATATAAAAAGCACATTTGCTAAGAATTGAAGCAATGATACTGATACACTAGCAACAATTGGCTGGACATGCCTCAGGGTTAGCTTGTGTCTGCCAAAGGCTGTCTCCTCAAGTTAAATTCATGAAGGAAAGCACAATCAGAAGGCTCTCAGTAAGTACTCAAGAGACCAGCCCTAGAAGCAGATTTCACAAGGTGGCATCTATCATCACTCAGAGCACTGGAAAGGAAATGACAGGAAAGGGCTGACCACTGCATCAACGCAGCCAGCTTCAAGTTTGAGGCTGAGAGACAAGTGGCTGTTGAAGACGAGAGGAAGGAGTGGGCTGTCCTTCAGACAACACCAGCCCAGGGGCTTTCCTTTCCCTCAAGTATGGAAAGTTCAGCCCAGCTCAGAATTGGCTCTGAGCCTTCAGAAGATAGATAGATCATCCTCAACTGGCCCTTGTAAATAAGGAACAAGCCAACAGTAACAACATTTAAATTCTAAGTAAAGAGTGAGAATCGTCTGACTCCAGTCCGAACCTTGAGTTGATTGTTTTTTTAGTGTAACAAGAACAAGAACAATCCTCACCAAATTTAGGGGAGTAAAAATCACCAATCCCCAACAATGGTTTGAAATCATGACCAACTAATTGGTAGTCATGTCTCTTACCGACTGAGCCAAACTGACATGTCTTACATATCTACAAAGATTTATTTTACAGTTATGCAAAGGCTTATTTCATTTTAATCAATAAATACATTTATAATAAAAGAAATTTTTTGATAACTTTTTTCATATCTATATAATACAAAACTGTACAAAAATGTCTTTTCAAACTGTCAACTCACTGTATTTCATTTTCTCGACTGAATCTAAACTAATCTCTTCTTGGTGTCACTTTTCTCTGAAAAAACAATATACTCACCTAAATCAAAAAGAGTAGGACACATTTTAACGTTTAGACAGCATATTATGTGTTATCTCTAAGATTTAAATGTGAGGCAGCAATGGACATCCACCTGGGTACTGACTGGGCTTGAAATAGTTTAATTTCAGTGGAGCTGAATTTACTATAAATGATAGGAAACAAGTTGAAATGTTGAACCAGAAGAAAAAATTCTTCAAAACCTGTGATCGAAAATAGTAACACTAAACTATACCATTTTTGAAACTAGTAAATCGATGTATATGCCAAAGCAAGCCATAACTGCAGGGGGTTGGCAGGGGAGATCCTCAATATTTTGCTGATTCAAATTTTAAAAAATTAATAAGAATAAAACAAAATAAGAAAGTAAGAATGAAACATTTTGAAATGAATAATGCAATTACTAGCCATTCTTATTTCTGGATTAAACCAAAATTGTAGAAGTTCAAAGATTTTGCCGGGAAACCTTTTATGCAAGTATCAGGCTGCTTAAAACATTTATATTTTATCATCTCAGATGGCTAAAATGTCAGGAATTTGGGTCCTGAGATGCTAGGAAATTCAAAAACACAGCTGCATTTAGTTTGGTTACCCTTTGCCCCCCTCCAAACATTTTTCCTTTGTTACAGCCCTGAGTAATAAAATATTAACCTTTATGATGAAGGAGTAAACAATTTGAAGAGCCTGTCAAAAAGTTGCTGTGCAAGTTCCAACAGGAAGAAAATAGGAAACATCATTCTCTCTTTTCTGCTGCTCCATCTTCACAAAGTACTGAATTATATGACTGTGTTGCTTTAAAAGGCTTTTCATTACATCATTGCAATTGATCCAACATGGATGACATGCATTGTGAGCAGTATTGGAAATGGGTTTGAGGAATAGGTATACAGTAATGTCCCCATCAGATATTGAACATTAAAAAAAAACTGGAAATTGAGAAGTAGGTATATGCTACATCCCCACCTTTTCCATCAGTGATTGTGTGACTGTGTATTGCTTCAAAAGGCTTCACATTACATAATGCAAATTGATTCAACATAGGAAGCATGCTTGTGTGGTACGAACATCAAAAGCAATAAAAAGAGAGAATTTTTCAAGGATTTCCAATGGACATATATGATAAAGGAGAGAGAAATATGGAACGAAAAGTTCTCTATTGTCTGAAAACAATATCTTTTTGTATATATAAAACTATGTGCAATGATATATAAAAGACTGACCTGCACGCAATATAACATATTGGATATTTGAGTATATTTCTTTATGTACAGTGACATGACAAAAGTAAGTGAATTCTTCTATTTTTAGACAAAAATAATTTATTCCATGATCAACAAACTTTCTTGTAATACAAACAGTATGTTTTTTTTGTTCTATGTCTATACTTTGGACTCTTCCACTTGAAAGTAAGGATTTCTGTGATAAAATTATTTCCTAGCCACAATTTGAAACAATGGACTCTTCCACTAAAGAGACTTCAGTTGTTTCTCTTTTTTCTCCTTATTTTTTTCAACTAGGTTCCTGGACCAAAATGACATGAGTCTAAATCTCACTTAGAGCTTATTCTTCATTTCCAATCTGTGCTATTTACCATAGATCAATGGCCTGAGTTAAGTTGGAATTTAAAGAAAAAACAAAAACAGAATTTAAGATCAATGAAAATAGCAACCAAAAATCTGTAATCATTTTTCAGTAGTAGCAGAAATTTATATGCTTCCATAAAATTAACAAGCTCAAAATATTCCACAATGCTCAACAAAAATTGTAGGAAATGCCATTTTAGAGCTTTTACTCTTTTGGGCATCAGATTTAACAGATCTGTTATTTTCTCTTATATGATTCTGGCCAAGCTGCATTGAAAACATGAACAACCTTTCTATTGAAGTGTTTCTGAACATTTTCCTTATGTCATGATCTCAAATGGTCTCAAAATGTTAAATAGGATTCATTTCAGGAGACTGACCAGGACATGAAAGTTTCTTTATGCCTTGCACAACCTGCCATTCCTAAGAGTCTCCGTTGTATGGCTAGAGTCACCAAACTAAAACCCTCTGGCTAAGTTTGGCTGGCCATAACATTTCATCCAGCCTATTGACTGTATGAAATATCCTAATTTCTCAAAATAATTTAAAAATTATTTTTCCTTTAGTATTATGCATAAAATGAAAATGTCTTTTGTTTATGTATCTAATACACTTTTATGAGTAAGAATTGGTGAAAATTATTGCAGGGTAGACCAGAGATAATTATCCATTTTATACACTCAAAGCAGCGTGGAGAATATTTTGATAGAGTTAGAGGAACCATTCATGGTTTGAACTGAGTGTCAATATCTTGCCTAAATTTATGATATCAGTAAATGGCAAAATTATTGTAACTTAACTTCAAGCTCATAGATGACCTAGTGACATGGGGACCAGGTTGGGGTAAGTTTGCCCCAGGGTTAGTTCATGACTTTAGGTTGTATGGGTGCTGCTTCAGAGAATTTTTAAGTTAATATTGTGTAATACGCGCAGAAACACAGTCTCTGTGTGTATATATATATATATATATGAATAAAATATTAAAACTTTGACATTTCATGCATTTCAGTTTTTTCTTTCATTTTATATATACTTTTGAAAACGTCATTCATCCATGTTAAATCACCTTCAAACAACAAATACGGAAAACAAAAAAAATGGATTTTTTACCTCACAACCACACAACCAATCTTTCTTTTGATACCTATCTGAAATAAAATTATGAATATATCTCTTATTGTTATGTAATCCAGGCTGAGATATTTTGATGTCAGGTGAGAGATGGCCTCTTGTCTCAATAGCAACTTTTTCATGAAGAGACAACTGTGAAAATTTAAGTTGTTGAAGTTCACTCACTGTCACAGAACTTGTTTCCTGGGGAGGCAAGGAGGCCATGATTATTAATTTGAATTCTTTTGCACAAAATTTCTGAAAAATTCCCACTAACTCAATATTGAATGAGAACATATTGACTATGTTATTCAGAACAGAAAAAATATTCCCACAAAAATCCATGGAAAAATAAGAAAAATAATGAAGGTTACAGAAATACTTATTTTGAAATGTTATATTAGGTTATAGCTCAGTCAGAAATAAATAGAATACTGTAAAAAAAAAAGATAACAGTTGCAAAAAAGATGTACTGGAAGAAAAAGTGGGTAGTTTGCAAAGACGATTGGTGCCAAACACACATGTGGTCAGTGAAGTTAATCAGAGATCGTGAATAAATGAAATGAGCAGATCTGGAGGAAATGGGATCAAAAATTCACCAAAACTTTAGATTTTGAGAGACCACTGTAACGGAAAGTATGTGGCCACCTACATTTATCTAGAATTGAACAAAGAATGATGAGGTCATGACCCTACAGTGGCTACCAGATAGACACAAGAGGTGCACCACAAACTGGAATTAGTGAATTTTGGACCAAAATTTTTATAATAGGTAGAATACTAAAATTATTCACTGGTCAATTAAATGTTGCTTTGTGACTTAAATGGAATTTAATAAGAAGTAAATGATTATGCAGAAATGGTCTAAATTGTTTATAAAAGCAATTATTTTATAATTCAATTTTATCAGATGAAGTATCTGAATTATCATAATAAATTTTATTCAAATTCTCTTAATACTGCTATTTAACTTTATCTTGATTTTTCAGTTGATTTATTTCATCACAACTTAGGCTGTCAAAAGCTGAAATTTTTGATTAAAAAAGCAAGTGAAAAATGAGAATGAAGGTCAATAGTAGAATCAAAAATTTAATGATAATGATTATTCATAAAACATTGCAATACTGAACTGCACTCCAACCAAAAAAAAGGATTTATTTAAAAATATTACAGCAACAAGTTCAAAAAAGGCCAGATTTGTCCAATAAGTTTATTTTCACCTTCCTTCACTCTCAATGCAGTAAATAAACAAAACCGATCAGAATCTCTCTTTCTCTCTCTTCACTTCTTTCCACATAAATATGTCTTGACAATGTGTAAACCAAAGTGCCTTCAGTTGCTTAATAGTACACCTATGATATGGGTTCAGCAACCTTCCGGCAAAGGAAATTCGCGGTTGACAGTTCCACTGTTTTTTGTTGTTTTCATTTCTAGAAATGAGAGGATTATTGATGATGGTATTAAACATCTTTTACAAGAGTAAATAAATAAATGAACATATATGTTATACATATATATCAGGTGAAAATAAATAGGGGGTGCTGCAGTTCCACAGTGCCAGTAGACGAGCTGCCACTGTCCTAAAGTATGGGGGGAGTCATTCCTTCATTTTCAATAAGCAGAAAAACAATTCACAAGAACACTGCAGTTTTTTGTATCTTTTTATGTAACCCCCATAAAAGAATTAATCCAGAAAATAAGAAACATTATGATATGACATTAACAGAATCAATGTTTTTGCACAGGGTATGATAATATTGTCACTCTTTTGATAGACACAGTCAAAAGATTTTTTAAATTAAAATAGAAGTATTCCACTACATTCCTTTAAACTATGGCTTGGGAATAATGGATCTGCCACATTTCCTTGCAACCAGGATATACAATCAAATTAGAAAAAAAAACAATGCTTTGGCATTATTGCAGCACTGTATGACAAGAAAAAAAATTTTAAAAAAGGAAACAAGTCTCATTACAGTTCATTAGAACACATTTTAATTATCAGTAAATGAAATAAAATTAGGTGAATACTTGGCACTGCAGGACTTTAAAAAAAAAGGATCAACTGGTCCCAGATCAGACATTATTTGGGAGAGGGTGGTAGTTACCATTATCAATGGATGGAGCAAGAGTGACTTACCCTAAAGATATCTGATAGGTTTTCTCACAGTTAGGCATGTCTGGCTGATACAATCCATTGACTCTGAAACCTGATCTGAACAAATCTTCAACAAGTATACTTTCAATGGTCATAATCAGTTTTTTAGCACCCACCTCACTAGTCTACATGTATACATTAGATTTCCAGTGCAAGAAGGCAGTCAATCATGTGACTTAGCCATGTGACCAGAATGACTGAAAGCCCCTTAGGCTTCAAAAGCCTGTGGTCCAACTTACCCAGAGCTGCAACTGACCCTGGTTTTCCCATATACAATGAATTATATATAAAATGTATAATGAATTATTATATATATATATATATATATATATATATATATATATATATATATATATATATATATATATATATATATATAAACTTTTCTATCTACAAAATAATGGTTTGAAGGGTGTGAGGCTGATGGTTGGTACTGATATTATAAGTGTGAGACACATGGCTCTTAGATGTGATTTTTTTTACTTATTGCTTGTGCATCTCTCAAGTTTTTACTCTTTTCTATGTCAAACTTATCAGTTCTGCTATCTTCCCTTGTGGGATATCAGACTTGGTTGCATTGAAAACAAGGAGCAATTTTTTATTGAAAGTTCAATCAATACTCTATGTATTTCACTATCCAAAATGGAGATGGTAAGGGTACTTAGTGAGAAGAAAGAACAATAGATGGAGCAAAAAGCCAACCAATAGGACAGTAAACATGTTGGGAAAAGATCAAACACTCTAGATAGTATTCATGTAAGAAGTCCAACTTGATGTGATAATTGCCTCAACCTGATTTTCTTTCGTTTCTTTTGCTGCATGGCACAGAACTTCATCCTCTTTGAAAGAGTTCTCGTGTTTTTAACCCCTTAATGGCAAATGAGTGAAATAGCAGTTCTATGACTTAGCTGTGAATGACAGAAATTTCTATCGGTCAAACTGTAGACTCATCCGTTTGAAATAGCGGACAACTTATTCTAATTCTTTTTATTAGGGCAGTACCCATTCCAAAGGTGAATGCTTTGAGAGGGCCATATTTTATGGCACAGCCTACCATAATTTTCATGCAAAATAATTTTCTTTCCGCTGTATGAAACAGCAGCTTCAAATTATTTTGGCTATTTAGATTTAGATATTTGATTACTGAATTTAGAACTATTGCCAATTCAGATACTTCATATCTAAATGTAAATGTATAATTTTAGATAAAAGATCTATAATCTGTCGTCTTTCTAGTTATTTTTATTAGATTTACCAAGAATCACTGATCCAAACAACTTCAAACTCAACACTGATGTGCTAACTAATATATATGGCAAATATCAACTTTGTACAATAGCCAGTTGTCAAGGTATCTCAATGCATACACACCCAACCATAGATATTTTTCAATTACACTTAGAGGTTACTCTGTCCATAACTTCAAGTGGAAGGGTTCATAGTTTACAGAGAGAACTATCAAGCTTATTATGGGCATTCCTGTGTAATAAAAGTTATCACTGCATTTAGAACACAGCAATGGAGCTGCTCCTACTGGAGCTAATGGGTTAATTAATGATCTTTTACAGCAACTAGAGTGAAATACAGAACTTTCTCTCTTTTCCTCCACTGTTGACAATGCAGTTCAGAGCTTAACCATTAGCACTCTGTAGGTGGTATCATTTGCAGAGCAAAAATTTTGTCATACCACTGCAGGCAACTTTATCACTGAACAATGGCATGCTTGAATTTAGAGGTTATGTTGTCATGTCAATTTCATTCATGCATGAATAGACACACAAATTGCAGGCTTTCAAAGTTACTGAGTGCACAAAATCTTGGCACCCTCAGATAAAATACAGAGCAGTAGAGGTTGAAGAGGAATTCCCAATTGTAATGCTACGTGACTGTGGCTTATTGAACCTAAGCATGACCAACAAGACATTCCTTTCAAAAGTCTGACAATGTCTATGCTCCTCAAATACTAAGCGTAATCAAGTTGTCATGTGCTAATTACATTTGTTTTTTTTCAAGTAAACTGGATATTTGTCAATGAGTGAATCTTTATGAACTCTTTATGTCATAATCTGCATGATACCCCTTCTAATCAACAGTGGAACTCTTTGGTGGCAGAGATAAAGTTTGTCAAAGATATCATCACAGAATAAAAAAAAAAATTCAACTCATATTTTTTTTAACCTCTGTCAATGTCATTGTCAGGGGAAGTTCTTAAATGATGCTTATCATTGTTTTTTGCAAAGTGTAACCAATATTTGTCTTATCTTGAGTTGAAACACTTTTTTCTACATTTTATGACATGGTGAGGAGACGAATTTTCACCATTTTAAGCTTCTTCCTAATGTTGAATACACTTCTTGTTGATATCTCAACTTTTCATCTTAGATAAACTTCTTCTTAAACACTCTCCCTTGAGCTCAAATCTCTATCAGATCCCATCATGACAATATTGGACAAGCATGCATGGTGATCACAACTACAAAAGTAATAGTTTGATTTGAGAACTACTACGATAAACAACGTTGAATGGACTCACAGTAGGAAACAGGAAGTTTTAAAAAGCATGCTAGTTCACCTAAGATTAATGCCATCCTGCCGTAGGATGAGGCCAAGTTTGTACACTCATGGTCAACAATGGTTTATTTTCTCCTCGGTGGGGATACTAGAATGAATGAGGAATCCAAAATGCATAAGGATAATCATTGTCAAACTCCTATCATTGAACATTTATTTTATTTCCGTATATAACAATAATAACCAGATCAAAAATCAGTGGTGTCATGCATTGATAACAGTGATACATTGATGTACACAAAAACTGAAGATAAATTCACAGCCACTTCTAAAGCCCTGCTCAGGTCGCTTTGTTATGGTAAATTTGCAAATCTCATTTACGGGAATTACTACTACTACTACTACTACTACTACTACTACTACTACTACTACTACTAATAATAATAATAATAATAATAATAATAATAATAATAATAATAATAATAATAATAATAATAATAATAATAATAATAAATAAATAAATAAATAAATAAATAAATAATAAAGGAGTTGAAATAGGGAACATAGTTTTAGAATAATACCTTATGGAGAAATGATATCTGTTTTGTTCACCTTTTAATTAAACAAGGGAGTTTGACCCTTGAACAGTCAGACCAAATGTTAGTACTAGTTGATTTCAACCAACTGGAATCTACTAGCCACATCATTCAGCTTGGTACTGTTTACATCTTTATTGTTCAAATAGGGTTTTAAAATAAAAACAAGTCAATTTTGAGAAAAAAAGCTCAATATTTTTTATTGTACTGTACCTCGCTGACTTGGTTGGCAGATTTAATAATGATTGACAATATTTCATTAGGTGAACAAAAGATGATATTGCCAATAGCTTTGGTTATTACTTAAGAGTTGATAAAACATGTTCATGATGAAGCCTGTGTTATAATAAACATATGCAAGTTTAGTTCGGTCTGTCTATGCTAAATAAGTGGAAGAGTAGTAGAAAGATTGTGTTGCTCCAATCTTCAGAGAGGGAAGTGCCTTGAAATTCTGTATCCAAAATCTACTTTTCATCTGGTGTCAATCACAAGCAAAAGCAAGATATGCACAATGACCCTATCCATAACAATTATACAAATATATGTATTTATAAATAAAAGCGTGATAAAAGACAATAGACAAGGAATGTTTTCATAATTTTTTGTTCGCTTTCCTTGTCTACATAAAAGAGAATGTATGTCTGGATCCAATGAATGTTAGTATTGACCAAATGTTTGTGATCTAAGGTTTTCAACCATACTTCTAGCCATTATCAAGATCTGGGAAAACCTATGGATGTTATTGATTTGTTAATACCTTTGAACTCTGTATTTACTATCTATCTATCTATCTATCTATCTCTATGTATATATATATATATATATATATATATATATATATATATATATATATTTTTAAGCGCTTTTTAAGGTGAAAATTATGTTTTATCTTGTCCATAATTCTGAGAAAAGTCATTATGTAGTCACAATATTTTGGCCAATTCATTTATATTACCCTTTTCAGGTGTGAGGGGGTGTAAAAATCCCAATCGCATTTTACACCTAAAGAAGGCTGTAGAAATGAATCAGCCTAAATGTTGCAACTACTTCAAAGATGATAAGAGACGTAATTATCTATAAAAAGGTTGGAATGTTTTATCAATACGACCAAAATATAAAATGCTTTGTATTACTTCTCCAAATTGCATGTCTGAATTGTTGTAAATAAAACATGCCCCTAAGGAAGGCTGGGGCTGGGGAGTGCAACATCCAAAGTGTTGAGATAAAATGCAAGGGAAAGAAAAAATCTAAACAAACCAAAATCTAATACGAAGTTCTACTTTGAAATTTCCAAAGAGCCAATACAAAATTACTTTATGAAATTCAATAAATGCTAAATTTTAGCAAGTTAGTTACAAAGGAATGACATGACAGAGGAGTGATAAATTTCAATGGAGTGACACTAATATTACCGTACATAGTGATTAATGTAGTGCATCTGAATCAATTTTACTGCTTTAAAGGTGTTTCTGGAACATGAATTGAAATGATGATTAACTCTTTGTTTATGAAGCATACAATGCCCATCAAAAATCATAAATCAGAAGTCAGCTTCCTGTTGTGCTTGTGCTCTCAGTTTGAGCAGTTGTAGTTCTTCAACTTCCGCAATTATAGATAAATATCTAGAATTTTAAAAGATAATGGAATCTTAATAGATTTGTTCTCTAATCGCCACACCTTTCACTTTATCTTATTTTTTTTATTCCTTGTCATCTAACTCCCTTGATTCAGTATTTATGTCATTCCTTTCATGCAGTTGTTATGTCACTCCCTTGATTCTCTAGTTATGTCACCCCCTCAATGCAGTCATTATGTCACTCTTTTGATTCACTAGTTATATCACTCCCTTGATTCAGGAGTTATAACACTCCCTCAGTGCAGTAGTTATGACACTCCCTTGATTCAGTAGTTATGTCACTCCTTTGATTCAGTAGTTATGTCACTCCTTTGATTCGGGAGTTATGTCATTCCCTTGATACAGTAGTTATGTCACTCCCTTGATTCAGTAGTTATGTCATTCCCTTGATGCAGTGGCTATGTCACTCCCTCAATGCAGTAGTTATGTCACTCCTTTGATTCAGTAGTTATGTTACTCCCTTGATTCAGTAGTTATGTCACTCCCTTGATACAGTAGTTATGTCACTCCCTTGATTCAGGAGTTATGTCATTCCCTTGATTCAGGAGTTATGTCATTCCCTTGATTCAGGAGTTATGTCATTCTCTTGATTCAGTAGTTATGTCAGTCCTATGAAGAGGACTGATTTTATCTATCTGAAAAGAAAAAAACATTTGCAAAAAATCCAAGTAGGAGAAAGAATACTTGAAGAAAATGGATTGTCGTTTTCTGTGGTCACATCGGCCATTATTCATGGCCAGAATTTTGTGCCTGTAGATCAGCAATTCCTGATTTTTCTTTCCCCTTATTTACTCACGGACGATACGTAATTGAATTCATAAAATATTGGACACTGAAGGAAGTAATTCAAGTGCATGCAACACAACTCTCTCTCTCTCGGACACTGAGTGAAGGGCTGTTCTATCTTCATATCAGGTTCTATTTGATTTTATTTTGTGGAATGAATATCCAGTGTCATGGGAACCATCTGGACACTTGCAGATTCCATGAAGATCAGCAAATACAAAAATCAATAAGAAACTTGAGATTTATTGTATCTAGGATAATTCAGAGTAAATGATAGGTAAAACATACAAGATACTCACAGGGTGCCCCATTATTACAGCCTTGAACCAGACTAAGCTTGGTTCACAATCATATGCTAAAATGTAGAACAGGTTTAGACAATGTATATATGAAAAGTTCGAAAGATTAGTTAGTCCAATGAACTAGGTGGTTACTAGTATGCAAGGTTCAATCATTTAAAATAAATTCAAGAGATTGATTGGAAGGTTATTACTATGATCATAGACAGGGTTTCTCAACATTTTTCTTATTGCCTCCTTTTGGTTATTTAAATAAAGTTTTATCACCAACCAAGTTCAACTGCCCCCACCCCATCAAGAATGACAGCTTTACATTATCTAACACGACTAGCCAAAGTGATATACAGTAAAGCTACTTGATATGACTATCTTCCGAAAGGAACATTGCTTTATATTATGAAATGCCTCATCTCGGCTAAACCAAGTAAATTTCAAGATAAATTGTTTGCAGCAGATATTTCGAACTTCAGGATAACCTACATATGCTGACAAAATGAACTAATACTCTGATGGAAATAGAAATTGAAAATTGGAACAATATTTTAGAAAGCACATTTTTTATAATTAACTATGTAGGAGTAACTTCCGATTATTTCTTGGCTTCACTGACATAAAACGGAAGTTTGTATATTAGTTTTCATCAAAAAAGTCCATTTGTATGTTACAATCTATTAACCCGACCCTACCTGCTGCTCAACTTGGCCTCGTTGAGAATGGCTGATCTATGTGATTGCAAGTATGTCATATTCACTCAGGTATATAACACTTCCAATTAGTTTGTTTGTTCCAACATCTTGCTGATTGCTGGTATGTCATGTTCAATTAAGTGTAATATTTTCAATTGCTTGGCTGGTCCCATGATCTGAGTCAGTCATTCTCAATGGGGTCTGTATCGCCCTAAGAGGGCAAAAATTGGTCTGGGAGTGGGGAGGTCAATAGATTGTCACATACAATCTTTTTGAGAAAACATCCAAGAAGAACAGTTTGTATTAAAATGTATTGACGGATACAAACAAATTTGCAAGAGCTGGAATGACTAAATCATGACTGTTAAATACAACTAAACAGCTCTATTCAAGCTTGTATTTTGAAATGGCCATTTGTGCTGTTATGCTTTCCTATTTTACTTTTAGTTGAAGATGGCTTTAATGTAGTCAATGAAATATTGACAAAGGAAAAGATGAATTGATTTATGCATACAAGGACACACAAAACTAAAACTTACAAATATCAACAATTCGGTTTTGTTTTGGACCATTTTGGTTCATTTCAAAAGGTCTTTTTTTTAAGACGCTGGTGACATCATTGCTACATCATGCTGAATAATAAGTAAAACAAACAATTATATAATAAAATTGCTTATTTTTAGATTCTGCTAAGAAACTATTATACAAAACAATAAAAGATTTCCTTTAAATAGATAAACAGTTAAAAAAACTGATTGTTGGATTTTGTTCTGATAACTACGTACAGTTTTAGAAATTCTTTTTCAAATCAATGTAATTTAATAGTTTATCCTTGAACTGTACGTAGTTATCAGAACAAAATCCATGAATAAGTATTCTATCTTGTTATCATTTTATTTTAAACTGTATGTATTCATTAAAAGATCATTTTTTATTGCTTGTTTTGAACTAAGTATTAAATTGCATTGATTTGGGAAAAAAAAATCCCTAAACCATACAAAGGTATTGAAACAAAATCCATGAATAAGCAATATATATTGTTATTGTTTTAAAACAAATTCCATAAATAAGTCATTCATGTTGTTATTGTTTTACTTTGCTTTGGACTGATACATTCTAATTATTCAGCTTCACATTGAAGCTGGTGTCTCCAAATTCAAGTGACATTTTGGAATGATCCAAATATTGGTTTAGAACAGGTCAGAAGTACCCACATATGAATTCAAACATCGAGAATCTATCAACAAAACATCAAGCTCAAGAGACCCATAGGATAAAAATGTTATTGAAATGACATTTTAGTTTCATAAAGAATTTTTGTGAGGATGAAGGATGATGGCTTTGAAACGGAAGCAAAAGAGAGGAAAAGGGAGATAAGAACAGAATGTTCAAAACCTGCGATGGTGTTTTTCACAATTTTTGACATTTTTTCTAACATTCTTTACACAATTACAGAATATCATTGAAATGTCATCAAACATACAGAAATCACATTTTCAACAAAATCATTGAATTTCGAATATGACTGAAGTAAAATTGGGTTTGAAAGAAAAAAAAAAGAATTTGGCTCTAACAGACCAGGAGAATTTCCTTTTCCCAGTTTTCTTCTCTCTCCACCTTCCTTTTTACTTTGCAAGAAGCAAGTAGTATTTCTTCTTTTCCCACTCTCTCATTAAAATACTTGTCTTCAAAAAACAGCATCCTCCCCCTCTATCTCTCTCATTACCTCTCTCTATGGACGATTTCAACCTTTTTCAATTTGGTCTGAAAGAAAATTTGGCCCTCATTGAGGCTGTGTTTGTCACAGATTAAAAGATCGTGAAACCCCAATCTAGATGATTGCAGATTTCATGTTCATGGTCAATCAAGCTAAGTTAAAAAACTTCAAATGGTACAACTCAGCAGTAGGAATTGAACTAAAGTAATTGTAATACATTTTCTTCTAAGCACAGTTTGTGTAAAGAATGTATATTCATAGTCCAGCAAATACACACACACACACTTTTTCTTTATTATAAAGTAATCACTGGTTTAAATGAAAACAGTATGCTGTTAGAGAATTAAAATGAATTGTATTCGGCCAGAATCCAAAGCTTGAAGAGATCGTGTCTTTCAAGTCTACATTATCAGGACAAAGACACCATGCACACACACGTTTGTACACAGATGAATCGACAGCCGGACACACACACACACATGCAAATAAGGGGGGGAAGAAAGAGAAAAGGAAGCATTCATTATTGCAATTTACCAATCTCCTTATCGTTATTTTATCATGCAATGTTCTTGGCTGTGAAAGTGTTGAACAGATGACCCATGAGGAGGTCTCGAGGTTCACTAATCTCTTTATTGTTATTTAATGAAACCTTACAGACACATTGTACAATGTTCTTGGCTATGAAAGTGTTAAACAGATGATCCATGGTGCAGTCTCAAGGTTAACAGGGAAATGGTTTACAGCTGAAGAAAATGAATATATTCTGATGCTGAATCTTATTTCTCAAGATAAGCAAGTACCCACTCTTTGAGTTTGGAGTCAGGCCAGCCCTCTTAGCAACAGCAGAAAATAATTAAGGCACAGATATCCTTAAGACCCACAGAGTTTGGAAGGGACTCAAGTATGTTACCTTTTCTGTTCAGGTTGGGATGCAAAGGAATTGATCTATGTTGAACTTGTAAAGTGGTAGAATAGAAAAATATATAACAAAAAGCCATCTGTCTTAAGTGGTTATTCATCCCCAAAACCATCAGAAAGGAGAGAAGTTGGATAAGGATATGTTAATGGGTTGATTCTGAAAATTAGAAGTCAAAAGATGAAGAAACTTGATTCTTGCAGATTTAATAACCAACAACCTAATAAAATGAATGATCTATGACTATGTTAAAGCCTGGAGCATGACCATCGTCAAACATCCAATATAAAGCTGGCCATTCCTATATCTTCATATATAAAACTATGTTAATCTTTGTCTGTATGTTCAAAGTTGTTGGCCACAATTCTGCACCTATGAAGCTGGAATTTGACGAAAAGGTGCATCTTTTCACGGAGAAGGATATAGGCTATGTGAATTCTTCTGACTGTATGTGAATCCTACAAAATCTTGAATTATTTTGAGAAAAATATGAGGGGAACAAATAATTTTTCCTGAAGCTTACACAATCTTTGCTCAGAACAAATGTATGGCAGTAAATCCTTTTTTTCCCAAATTTCCCAAATTTTTGGCTCAAAAGGGGATATTTCTTTTTCCAAAAGATTCTAAATGGATTATATCATATTTTAGTCCATAGTACCAAATAGTATATCAATGAATTTTATCACTTTTATTGCATAATTTTTCTCTCAATATTTACTTTTTAAATAATCATTTTCTGGTGATTTTTTTCAAATGATTTCATGGGACCTATCATAATATCCATGTATTGTTTGAATATATTCCAAGATATTTTTACTTTAAAATATTTTGATATTTACCTCCACCAATACCAATATGGAAATTATGTTATTGTTAACACAGATTAGCATCTTGTAAGATTCATTAGTACATATTTTAATGTTTATAACAGCATGTATTTGCATATTTTATGATGTTCTACATATATTTACATATTTCATGATGCTACTATATATATTATCATATTTGAAAAAATGCATACATTTTCATTTCCCTAACTTAATAAAGTGTTTGGTCTGAACAGTTGAAATCTTATTTCAATAGAGTTGCGTCTGTAAGATGAATGCACAATGGCTCAGAAATTTGCCCTTGAAGCACTGGAATGGACACAGAGGGACATTGAAAAAACAATAATTTCATAGCCAGAAAACATTAATCTAAGAAATGCAGGGTACTTCTACAATTTGATATAAATTGCCTTTAAGATTGTCTTCTTGACTAATCATCAAATTCATTTCTTCATCTTTACTCTCAACACTAGTCTTATCAGACAAAAAGCCATTTCTTGGAGGAGGTAACATCAGAAATTTCCTAATTTTACTCATATTTACAAGGTGTCCAGGTGTTGACAACTAAAATATCATTACTCTAAAGTATGAAATTTTGTAAAATTAATTCATAACTTATGGAATGTAACTATATTAAGTATAATAACATACAAAAGCAAATTTAACAAATATATCTGTTATCATTATCATTGATTACTTCTGCAATATGTCTATATTCCTTTGGTCTACTACAACTTTATTTATTGATTTCAAACTTGTGAGGAAGGAGTAATGAATGAATGACAGTTATAGTGACAGTTAAGTCAGGGTTGCTAGGGGTCTTTAGTCACTCAAGATCAAATTTGTATGGTCTGGCTTCAGTATACAAATAACCGAATAATCCATTATCTGACTCAGCTTGCAGGAAAAATTGATTAAAATATATGATTCTTTATTTACTGTACGTATCATTTGTGTGTGAGGGGTTGTTGTCTTTTGTAAATTTTCCTTCGATACCAAATCTTTAATTTCAGAACCAAATAGCTATATGTATTAGCAACATTGGTTCAGACATTCCAATCTCTTCTTCCCATCTTTGATATTGATGTAAAGTTTGGGCCGTTCTAAGGCCCTCTTTAGGAATGGTAATCCTGGGTTCATCCCATTTTTTTCTTCTTTGATTTATGACTTTGCAAGGTTCGGACATTGAAATTAGAAGAGAAAGGATGAATAATGAATTTTATTGCTTCATGATACTGTACTTTACTCTCAGTGCACAACAATATCAACTCACTTCTAGACCTCTTTCCTCACTAAGAAGGAAAAATTCATAAATCTTAAAAACATGTTGAAATAAATTAATCAATAAATTTTATTTGTATGAGAAAACAATGAATGATAATCAGAAAGTATAACAGCCATTCTTACAAACAAGCAGAATGATATGTAGGATTTATGAGGATGGATCAATAAGTCTATAGTTGGACACAGTTATTAGCTGAAATCTTCATTGTATTATATTTGACCTATATGATTAATGAAGAAGAGTTGTGTTAAGACCATTGAAAAGAGAGGAGATTTTGTTGGAAAATAGATATTTGGTTGGGAAAATAAGTGCCTTTTCTATCATCAGGCTTCAGAATCATTTAGGTACCTATGTATTTATCTTTTTATGTGTGTGCAATATAATTCAAGAGGAATAGCTCAGGTTATGTGTGCAAAACCTTGAGGTGATTTCATATTCTGAAATTCAACACAAAATATACTTTTGAGTGATAATCATATTTCCCAACATTGAGGATGCTCTGGCCTCAAGGATACTGCAGCCCCAAGAATGCATGCCAATATCTACTTGCAAAATTTTGAAAAAAAATAAGAAGAAATAAAAATAAGATGGGCTTATCGAAAAAGTAACCTTTGGCCTGTAGGACACAGGGTGAATTTTTCAGGCTTATTTATAGGATAAAACAACATCTTCAACATCAGGAAATACGGTGATATTTTTCTATCAAAAACATGCCTGTTTGATTTTGGTAACATTTTCATGTTATTACAGTGAATCAACATCAAAGTACCCCGAATATAGATATACAAAGCAAATACATAAAACAAAGAATATACATTAAGAATCAAAATATTTGATCAACAACACGAGAAAAATTTTTTTTGTCAATATTTCAATGTTTATTCATATCATCTTTAGAACATTATTAAAGTATTTTATGAAAATACAATGAATACATGTGGTTGTACTATGGCAATAATGGCTTACCATGAACTCTGTGTGTGATCTCAACACGACTTCCCTGTTTATCATGAAAAAATATACATCTACATCAAAAGTGAATATGAATGTGTCCAAGTCATGTACAAAAAGTTTTGTGTCAAGGAATTGTTTTCTTCAACTTGTATTTCACCAACTGATCAAAATTGTTTCTCCAGCACATCTTCCAGACAAAAATGTTTCTGCTTATGTTTGTTATGATAATGTTCTAGGGTTAATGAGCAAAATCACCGGAGAGTGACCAAAAATAAACCTTCTATTCATTTATCAAATATTGATTACTTACTGAGAACTGCGTAATCAGAAGTCAAACAACTTCTGACTCATACTCCACACTCTTGATTCTATCGTCATTCAGATGTGAATATCAATTTCAGAATGCATCGTTCAGCCATCAATGATCTCCAAAAAGTATTTTTCATATCTGCACTTTAACGTTGTCACAGAAAATTCATCACATCCATGCCAGAACAGAGGAGGAGGGTAGGTTGGCCAGTTGGCATTGGCAAATTTTTTTAGGGGGCTTACTCCTGGTGGTAGAGGCAATGGGGTAACTCTCTGCTGAAGAAAATTGATATTGTGAAGAGAGTCAAGGGGGCCCGTTAGCACAAATTATTGATTTTACAAAGAAGATTCATAACAGATTAACACAAGATAAATTCTGAGTACAGGATGTACATAAATGAACTCTCAAAAGAAAAATGGTACCTCAAAAAATACAAAAACACTTCTTGCGTTACGATTTTCCGAAAATAACATCAAATCCAGAACTGATAGTTATTTTTCAATCACAAGGCTTATCTCTATCTGGAAAACTGCCAAAAATTGCATTTTGTCATACTCTGTTGCGATTGGGTTGTGGGAATGATGATTCATGGTGGGAAATAACAAAATTTTCACATAACAGCTTGTAAAATTTGTGAACATAGATTTAATTTTGCAAGTTTAGTATTCCATAAGAGGTAAATATCTTATCCTTGCTTTAAATAAAAAATATGTGCAGAATGTTTTTTATCACTTCATGCATCATATCTAAACAACTTCCAATTTCTTTTTGACTGTTTTAAGGTACACAAAGTGCTAGTTTTGAGGTGCAATGGATATAAACCTTCAATATAGGTTTGCATCTTATTTGGTGTTAGTGAGACAATTTAGAGAAATGAAAAACAAAAAGAAATTGGGGCTCAAGGAGTGTATCTTATGAGGTATGAATTGATGAAAACTCCAACTGTTAATAAAACTACAACCTCTCGTCTTACAACATTTAAACCTCTGGGCAGAAATTTTATTAGGTAGGAGCATACAATATTAAGACAGACTCTATTAGTTCTTTTGCAAAAAGTAAATCTAACATATCTTTTTGAGGTATGTATACCTGTACAGTACTGTACTCTACTGCCTGGATTAAGAGAGGTGCTCGATCATCGGTTGCCGGAATCAATATTGTAACTGTACTTTTTATGGCGATCAATGTTGTTATTTTTGTCTAGTTTGTTCTTCAAGCTTCTTTAGCTGCAGCGATCGACTTGCAGCTGGCAAACAAACAAAATACTCAATACCATAAAAGGCTGGAGAATGAATCAGCCAAAATATCAAGATAAAATGAAAATTCTCAACAGAAACCGTCACTTGACCAACGTGTTTTGGTAGCATGCCATTGGGGGTGATCAATCAAAATTTGGAAAATGGGGTAATCAATGAATAAGTTACTCGTCTTGCCTTTTGTTGGACCCTGGAAAGTCAGAATTTAAAAAAAATACGATCATGAACACAGCCGGACACAAAAAAAAAAAACAATTTAGTATAAACTTACATTATGAATTGGAACCCTCACTAAAAGCCTATTTTGGGATAGAATTTGCCCCCCCCCCAAGAAAAACCCCTTGGCATAATAAGGAATAAAAGTTAAAATTTCCAGCTCAATAGCTTCATTGGTGCAGCCTAAATGTATGATACGTACATAACCAGCTTTTGGTTGACAATTTCTAATATAGCAAGAATTTTCAGAAGCAAGTGAGCCATGTTAGAATATTGGGTGATAAAGACAATTTATTTTCCCAAGTGGAACATACGACCCACTTAAAGTTGATCTATAGTCTATTGTTGAGCAGAGGGTGTAAGGTAAAAAATGCCTGTCTTTGGTTTGAACTGGTGCCAACCAATCAACCATTTCAGCTTTGGTGAAAGAACCAATTCATCGATACTGACTAATAGCCAATCGCTTCAGGAAGAACTTCAAGCTCTTAGATAAGAATATTGAGTATCACCCAATATAATAAGTAAGTAATATGCTTACACTGACTATGGTTTCAGCCATCCCTACTTGAGTTAAACATATCACATTACTACTCGCTTGGCCGCAGTTGGCTATATTAGAAATAGACTTACAGGTGACAAGCACTCATGGAAGAGTCACTCACTTCACTCTGCACTACGATATCCATAGCTTGAGAGAAAAATGGATCCATGCCTCTCTCAAGGGCATTAGTGCAAAGTGAACACAGAGTGTACCAGCTAGAGTTTGAACATGCCATGTCCATTCTCCAAGCCATTACCTGCTCAAACTCCCTCCATCTCCTACCCAATAACATTATCAGTCTTTTATCGTCCGTCGTTGGAGATAGATCTTCCCCAATATAATGCCACAGAAAATAGACACGAGGTATGACAGATCCTTATTTGATTATCCCAGTATACATTCCCAAGCTTCCATCAATATTAAGTACCCTAATTAGGAAAATGATCAATATAATTATCTTTAAACTCGAAGATGTGGAATTCTTGCGTACAGAGGATGGGTACCTTGAGCGCAAATGTTAATTAACCATGCACATCCTCATGAGAGCAATGGACATATTGGGATCCTACAAAATACTTACTGGAAAGCAACACCTGTTATTCCATAATTAGATTACCCTTGCTGACAAAAATGCCATTATGTAAAAGTTTAGAATATGAAGAAAATTTGGGAGGCAAATTTAATTGAGAAACTGTCACAAAATTCAAATATTATAGTGTACAATCATCTTTCCCTGACAAAGAACAAAAAATGAGTCTAAGGGAAGTAACTCTTGTAAGAAAAGATATAAAAGTTATTACCCTTGACAAATTCTACAGATGGAAAATATAGACCATCATGTGGTGTATTATATAGGCAGCTGTAAATGACCAATAACCACTTATTTATCATAATACCATGATAATAATGTACATAAAATAAGTTAAATATAGTTAGCTTGCCAATCTTAATCATTTTTCTACAAAATGTGTCCATGATGGATACTTTTTTCCCACTCTCTTCCATTGGTATTTAAATGTCTTTAGATTTCTTCATGATTCTGGCTGGCTGGGTATTTATGTGTCATGTCTACATACCGCATCAACAAAAGATAGAGATTTGCTGTCCAAGGTAGATGTTGTGGTCTACTTTCTCTATTTCTGCATTTTTGATTTTGATTGTTGTGTCTTTGTTTCTAACATGTTTGTTGTACATGACCTCTGTTATGCTGAAGTTCATGTGAAGAACAACTTTCTTACTTTCTTCACTCAGTTCTTCTTGCATTATTTGGAGATCATGAAGATTCTCTGCAAAAAAGACAGTGTTGAACGTCTCTATTCAATAAATCAATTAGTGGCAAAATATAAAATGCTACTAACCATAGCATTTATCGACTTCAAGAAGTTCTTCAACTCAGGGGAAATTCCAAAGGTCATTGATACTATCCCTCGACAAGTATAGACCCTGTATGTGTCAGAGTATTGTAACATATATACGTCACATCAGCTCTTTTATCAGACTACATAAAGACTGAGTTCTTTCAGCTCCTAACAGGGGTACGACAAGGTGATACCAGCTCACCCAGATTTTTTACAGCTTGCCTCGAGATGATCTTACGAAACCTCAACTGGGAAAACAAAGGAATTAGAATCGATGGTGAATACCTAAGCAACTTCAGATAAAAACAATACCAAGATCTAAAATGAAATTTTATCTTTCAAAATGAAACAGAACTTACACTAAAATTTATTTACAGTAAACACTATGGAATCAGTGTAAGATTGCATAAGAAGAATATGACATTAGATTGAAAATACAAAGCCAACTCTAAATCCAATGAAGGGACAGCCATTCAGTATCACATTATGTAAGTAGAAATTGCAGTAGGTGAACTACTATCCATGAGGCTTTTTAGGCAATTAAGAACTTTTCCTTTATTATTACATTTTACATTAAGATTAGAACATAACAATAACCTCCTCCTCCTCCTACTACTACTATAACAACAACAACACAAAAAAAAAAAACATGGATGAATTTTTTAAATTTATTGTGGACACCCCCTTTTTGTGGGCCCTGGTTCAGTTGCAAAATAGATTCTATGATGTCTCCAACTTCTTTTTTATCCTGATATAATGTGATGCCTTCTGCTCTCTCCATGTGATGTTGATTCTCTTATGTTCATGTTGCATGCTTCTCAGTTTACGGGCCTGTCTCTTGGTTGGGTTCTATGTTTCAGCTCCATAGGTGACTATCAGGAGGATGCATTGGTTGTAGACCTTTCTTTTTAGGACTAATGGGATCTTCTTGTTTTTTAAGGCTGAGCCTGCTCTCAAAAGTTAGTTTATTTGACAAGTATATTAGAAAACATAAACCAGAACTGTCTACGGAGTTTTCTTGAGTTTTTAAGCAAGTTTGGCTTTCTATATCTACATGTATCATATATACTGTCCACACCAATGGAAATAAAGCGCTGAAGACTTGAAAATTTACACTTTATCATATCTAGAAAAAAACAACTGTTTTTGTTTTTTGAAAATCCCCTCCCCTAAAAAGGTTTTTGTGGGGCTTTCAATATACAAAGTAAGTTCATACAAAATTGGTCTCTTAGTTCGTGTCTGGCAGTGTTCACCGATATTTTGTTTTTTAAATTCAAACTTTTTTCAGTGATCATCGCCCAAAAAAAGGTGAGAGAAGTAATCTATTCACTGATCCCCCTTTTCCAATTTTTCCAGTTGATCACCCCTTATATGACATGTTGTGACAGTTTTTATTGGGTGACTAATCAAACCTATTCAATATTTCATTTTCATTCAGTTTCTAATTAATATACTGAACTGACAGAGGTACATGTTCTTTCATTGCTTTCTCTGATGCATTCTCCACTCTTCCTCATTTCGTATTTTGTTCCAGGGGAGTGGGGATGAGCAAGTGCTCCCCACCCCCATACACAACACCACTGGTTCTTGTGCCTGCATATGCTTTAAACTGTCCTCCTTTGAACAAGTAGTTAAACCATTGACCTTTATCTTCTTTTCAGTGGAGGGTGGTCATGCCTTGGGATTTTCAAGATCAATGATCTTCTCTCATCAATAGCTTTTTTATGTGGGTCAATTCAATTGTCACATTTTCCAATGCTTTGTATTGTATCGACTTCCTTTCATAGAATAATCCAAATATTTAATACAACAGAGTTTATTTAATCCATACATTATTTGGATTATTATCCTTATCATTGTTGTTTTTAACACAATATTTTAGCTACACACACACACACATATATATATATATATTTATATATATATATGCATATATATATACATATGTATGAATATAATAATGATTAAATGATTGTGTCATCCACAGATAGCTGTTTTGTTGTATTACAACTCTTCAGTGTGGCTATAGACTATCCATTATCCCATCCAATACCATGAAGTTGGATTGAGACCATTACTTCAAACCTAGAGGCAGGCATCTTACCTCTGTAGAACTGGACCATCAATAAGGCTGAATTTAAGCGATACATTCACTCACGCATAAATTCCCCATCCACCAGTGTACTCTGTTCCTAAGTTGGAAGAGCATCGCAAAAGCTTATAATGAACAAGTTACCTCACTTAAAGAATGCTCAATCCTGAATAAGGGAGCGTTAATTATGATAATGATTAAATAATAGTGTCAATATATATATATATATATATATATATATATATATATATAATTATGTATATATATATATATATATATATATATATATATATATATATATACATACATACATATATATATATATATATATATACATATTTTATTGGACCTCATGTAGAATAGCATACTCAGGTTTGGATGCCAGTAGGTAGCCATAGGAACTGGAATTTAAACTTGAAATTAGAGGGCATCTAAAGAAAACAACAATGAAACTAACTGAATAAAAGATCTTGGTTTTAAAGGAAGATTGGAGTTAATGGGTTTAACAACTTAGCTAGAGAGAAGAACGAGTAAAGGATTTGATTGAGACATTTGAAATAATAAAAGGAATTTTATTCTTTATTATATCTCCTTGAACTGGAACATTGACAAGACAGATTTTTAAAAAAATAAGCCTACAAAACAATTAGATGGTTTTTCTTATTAATAGAGTAATTTTATTATTTTGAAAATAATTTAGATAAATATAGAAATTATGGAGAGAGAATGAACTTACATGGACATTTTTGGAATCTGTCAGATGAGATTTTCAAGAGAGTCTGATCTATGAATCGTGTTAAATAGCAGATGCTTGTATTTGTGTGGATTTGAAATGGCTTTCATGAAATTTGTATTTGTTTTGTAGTTGATGTGTATATATTGGCCATCAATAAGAAGGCCGAGACAGACAATAAAACAATAAATCGACGAAAAGCTTGGTTTCAAAACATGATAAATCTGTTTTCTTCAACTTGAGAAAAAACTCTTTTTCTATACCAAGAAAGTGGCAAGTAGCATAAAAAAATACTTTCTTCTGTTTTAAACCTTGATATAACATTATGAGGTTGTAACAAGATAAAAAAACTCAAACCCAGAATTTGATTTTTTAGATTTTTTTTTAAATCAAAAAGATTTTTTTGCAAAATGCAATAAATGCTTTACATCAGGAAAACTATTTTGCCATGTGAAATTATGCACAATATTTCTCTTGAAAAAAAAAGGAAGAAGAAGAAGAAGAAGAAGAAGAAGAAGAAGAAGAAGGGTGATCTGAAAAGGCAGATATAATGGACAAAGTTACTCTTCAATGCTGACATCATTTATCTTTATTGCATTCTCACTAATCTGAAAAAGAAGGGTTTACAACCAATGCATCCTCCTGATAGTCACCTATTGAGCAAGAAACATGGAACCAAGAGACTGACACTCAAACAGAGAACCATGCAACATGCATATGTAAGAGCCATGCTGAACATCACATAGACAGACCACCAGACAGCACAGTATATCAGAGAGAAAACAGGAGTCTGAGACATCATAGAATCCATTTGAAAACTCAAATAGACTAAATAAGCAAACAACAGAGACAGAACATTCATGTTCTGCCCAAAATAGGAATCACTAAATGGTCGTAGACTCTGAATGTGTCGATCTATTCAACTGTAGTCAGAGACAATGGTCCAAAGCTGAAGCGATTATGTTGCTATCCTTTTTATTATCATGTTCCATCCATGTATAAAGATGGACATCATCCTCGATTCGCTTAATGTCCTTCCGATGGTGAACAAAGAGATATATGTAGCATTGCAACAAATAATACACCTGACCAATGAAGGTTATTGGTTGCACTAAATTCTAAGCAAATAGTCACTGCCTTATTGTCCACTTACCCAGCAAATCATGAAACATCTGTACACGTCTTCAGGGTGAAATGAAGGAGAGCGTGTTTCTCTTCTGTCAAGCTGGGATCTTGGACCCTCGGACTTGGTGCAGGTACAGAACATTATTATCACAACGCAGAGCTCACACAATATTCTTTCAAATGAAAATCACTCGGACTGTATTTGAATTCTCTAAGTTAATGCATTTTAGAGGTAGCTTAGTTCAATACCTTTGAGTCTTGGTGTTATATAGATAGGTAGACTCTTGGGCCAACATGGAGCCAAGCACTTTCCATCATATAAAAGATCTTAACACCATAGAGAATACATGGGCATTTTTCAAGACTAAACTGGTTGGGAGAAATTTGAGTACCCTGAAGACTTCATGATTATGTTGCTTGAACAAAACGTGTATCGTCTTGATACTTTAATCACTGGGGAGGTGTTTTCACCCAGATGCTCTCTTTCTTCCTTAGTGGCTTGCATGACATGGAAATATTTTGATATGGTTGATCAAAATCTGCATCCTTGCCTCATTTTCATGAACTCCGTGTGCACCTCCCCTACGTTCCAGTCTGGTTGCAGCATTCTTTGCTTAATAGTTTGTCACACAAGGAACACGATCTTTACCAACACCTGCAACATTAAAATTCTGCAATCAGAAACCGGGTACTGGAGCAATGCAGAGCAGACAAGTGAAAGGAGAGATTAGGGGGCTACTCCAAACTTTTCATGATATTTCACTACCATACTGGAAAGGTTTTGGTTCTTAATTTTCAAAATAACATGAAAGGATATGTGCAAGATCATAGCCCTGTTATACTGCGAACTAAGCTAAACAGTTAACCTAAGATCAGACACTCCCTGAAAAAGAGTAGTAAAATTCATTGAAACAAAATTAAATCTATTGCCAACTTATCTAAAACTGTACAGAAGGCGGCCTTGTAGATAGGAATCTCAGATGGATGATTCTCAGCCAATAAATTGTATTCATTGCTTACCAACTGATTCTTTTGGACATCTTTGTTTTCTACTTTAAGACAGTGTCACATCACATATTTAAGTGTTACGAGATACAAAAAAGAAGCCTGATTCTGTTCAATGTTAGTCATTTGAAAGAAGGAAGACTGGAAGTTTTTATGAAGATCACCAGTGGTCATCTGATCAGCATGACAAAATCTGAAGTCTCTTTAATGTGTGAGCAGGAAACCGCCAGTATTTCACCCCAACCAAAATGTTGCATTTAATAGATTTTCTTCCAGACATCCAGCTCTAATTGACTATGTAGGGCAAATAGCCAGCCAGACTAGCAAAAGTGTGTTTCATTTTAATTTCTATTTTTTTCATATGTGCTTATTTTGAGAGCTTGAGAGTCGTAATTTTTTGAAGACACTCTTTTGTATTTGTTATATATATGGTATGAATTTTGTGTTTCCTAATATAATGGAAGTTATCTGAAATTCTAATTTTAGTTGATAAAATTGTTTGTTTGTTAAAATCATTTTTTCAAATCGTTAATCTTTATGTTATTATCAATAACATATGCTTGAAACTTAATTTCAACTCATAACTTTCATAGTGTTAATAAAATTATTTATTCATAAAGATTTTTTTCCAAACCTTAATGTGGGACATTTATAAAACAGTTTTGGTTTGTATACTGGAAACAAACAATTCAGTCAAAGGATATCACAGAGCACAAATTGCTAGTTTTTAAAAAACCTGAAGTGCAGATATTGCACTTTGGGGAAAATTTCAAATCTAAGCTTTTAACATTTTTTTAGATAATATAAAATTGTTTGCTTGTTTTTCAAAACTTGAAGAGGGAATATTGCAAATCCTGCACACCACTTATTGCATTTTGGAATAGAAAGGATTATTGTAATGAAAAGAAACATCGCAGATATCAGGTTTTGTAAAAATTAATAATGGAATGTTGATAAGTGATGAAATGTCTAATCTCTGCTGGTGGTAACTTTTGAAAATAGGGTTTACTGTGTTTTGGAACCAAGCTCTTTGTACCTGGCATTGTCCAGGGAAGAAAAGTAATCAATACTGAAAGGTCATGTAGTAAATTCTGACACTGGGATTTTCAAAGTTGGTAATGCAACCCTTCAGGTTGGACAATAATGCAAAAATCAACCTTCTTTGAAAATACCAAAATTGACCTGATCTTAAATTGACCTTTAGAGGTCACTGCCACCTATCCTTTATTCATCCTGAAGTCAAGTTACTCATGTACATAAATTTAAGAGTTAGGATCCAGTGTTAGTTGTGTTGATATGAAACTAGAGCAGTATTAGTCCTTCAGTTCTTTGTATCATTAATATTATTTGTGGTAATGTTAAGCGATAATTATTTTTAGGAATGAACTTGGAAAATTAAATAAGTAAGCAATGTGAAGGATCAAACATTACAAAGGAACACCAGTGAAAGCTTCTTGAAAAACACACACACACACACACACACACAGTATTGAGAAACTGAGGAATACAATTTAGACTAAATCAATATACTGTTCTGGCCCAAAGGCTCAATTCTGTGCCACTAAATAATATTTCTACATGACACGTTGCAATGAATGCCTCTATACAAATATCAAACCCATCTGCCGGAAGCAAAATGAGGCCTGATCGGGGGAAATTGCATTCTTGTTCAAAAGGATTCAATCCAAAGAAGAGAGTTTGGAGGAGAAAAATCAGCCAGAGGCTTGTGCGCTGTCTTTAAACTTAATCCTTGTCTCCAACTTCCTTTTCAGAGAACAGTATACAAGAAATTATTGGTCGCCTTGGTGTTGAATTTCTTATTACTAATATCAAAAGAAGAACCACAAATTTCAACAGATTTCAAAAGCATATCATCATGAACTAACAGTCACATCTACAATATTGTACTACTTGTTCCTACCTACCAAAGTCTACAGAGAAGAATGTTCAAGTGAACCATTTGTACTAATATCATTGTTATTGCTACATCTCAACCAATGATAGATTTGTCCTTCCTCAGGTATAGTCATGTAATTCTGTGGAACTATTTTAATCTAAAACTAGGGAACAAAAGTACCAAGCAACCCTGATGCAACAAACGCCAGAGGAAGGGTGAAGAATAATGACAATGCATTAGAAGCAGGAATACTCGACAAAGACTGGAGGGTGAACAGCCAAAACAATGTGAACAAATGAACACTTGGACAAGGAAAGTAGGTCCAACCATATCATACACAATGATTGATAACAAAATTCAGACAAAAATGATAAATAATTGTTTGACCAAGATGGAATACAAAGTGTCTGTCACTGAGTTTGAAACAAAGTATTTTGGTATCTATGTTTCATCATTGAAAACATGAGTGATCTTTCTTTTAATACTGTCCATAGTTTTGAAAACAGTCATCACCATTTAAAGAGTTTTTTTGGATGATAAAACTCCTTGTCATTTGTGTTGCAAACACAGCATTTAAGATGATCCATTCTCTGGTTTTCTTATTCACATAGTACACCAGAAGGTCACAGAATGGATTGCCGAAAATGTCACGTCAACAACAAGGAATTCAATTGTCCAAAAAGCTTTCTTTTTATATCAGTAAATCCAAGGTATAAGGAGAGAACTGTTTCTACTTGGTGGAATATGCATTTTTTTGTTTTAATTATCAATTTCTGCTTTAATTATCATGTGTAGGTCTTCTTGCTCTAATTTGTATTAATGCTAATGTAATATTAGCAGCTCTACTGACTCAGTAAAATCATCTTGACAATCTTGACAATTTCATTTATCGGATTAGAAACTATCATTGGCTGTAAACAATTCATTATTGTCAATAAAATTATCTTTGATATGATATTTCCAATTTTTTCAAGTTCATCTTTATTATTGGATGAATATTTATCTTCTGAGTTTTTTTTTCAGTTCATTTTTGTAATTTGTTACCTTTATTTGTATTTCTAGAAAACAAATCATCACCTGATATTTTGGAATTAATATATTGGGAAGACAGATGTAGATTATAAGCATTCTATCATAATTCAAGAAGTGGGGGTAGCTTCCCTTTATTTCTATATACTAACATACTAATATACTAACAACAAACAAAATATCAGTGAAATACCCAGAAAATGTTGCAGATCCTATGACCAGATCGGTTCAACTCTTTTTCTTGGTGTATTAGGATTTCACCATAAATAAAGGGGGAAGTACAAACACCCTTTCTATCTCATATTGTTAGGGTGTCCTCCTGTTTGAGCCAGCTGAACTTCACTCCCATCTTACTGCATGTAAGCCTAACAATACTCTAAATGATTTCATGAGTAAATAATGTCTACTACTCCTGGAGTTGACCCTAGAGTTCCTGGTGTCTCAGTTAATCTGAACTTTTACAACATTCAAAGTATAGTATATCTTATTCATTTATATTTTACAATGGGAAAAATAAATATATATATCTGTACCTCACATAAATGTATCACTATAGCCTGCACATGCACTAGAACAATTATCTGAAAAAATGTCCTAATTTGGGGTATCATTGTTTAGTTAATAATGACCATAGAGACTTAAAAAAGCAATTTTTTCAAAAAACTAAAGAAAATGTTTAGATAATGGCTAGTGGTGTACTCATACAAATTTTCTAGGTTACAGCCCCCCCCAAAATTGACCAGGAGATCCCAGAGATACACAGACAAGCAAAGAGAGAAGAATTTGTAGCTCACTTGGCTGGTTGATCAGGCAGGGCATTTGTAAGGTTACGGTGATTCAAGAGGAATCTGGTGGATGAGGGATTTTTTGTGTAATTTAAATATAACGCTTAAATTCAGCCTTACTGCCTGTCCAGTTCTGTAGTCCAGAGGTAGGATATCGGCCTACGGGTCTGAAGTGAAGGTTTCAATTCTGCCTTGTGGTACTGGATGGGATAATGGAATGTCTATAGCCACACTAAAGAGATGTAATACATCGAAACAACTGTCTGTGTATGACACAATGATATATATATATATAGATACTAAATGTCAGTAATTCAAATCAAAAATGCATCAAATAAATGAGCTTATCAATGATCATGAGAATATCCTTTGCCAACTGTTTCTCTTAGCTTCACCTCAACAGAAA
Source organism: Thysanoteuthis rhombus (assembly GCA_963457665.1). Taxonomy (NCBI): domain Eukaryota; kingdom Metazoa; phylum Mollusca; class Cephalopoda; order Oegopsida; family Thysanoteuthidae; genus Thysanoteuthis; species Thysanoteuthis major. Next base: position 50,888,232 of record OY735211.1, read on the forward strand.
GTATTTAACTGTCAAATATTTCTGAAAATTCTCACTTCATATCGGGAAATTTTCTTTTTTTGACAGTTTTATTCTGTTTAATTTATTTCTTTACTCATTTGTACTTGGAAATCCCTGCTGTCCTAGACACATGTAAGGTGCCCCTTTGACACTTGGCACCCTAGCGACCAGTGCTGCCAGTACCTAGGACTGGCCCTTAATCTGCACATAGGCCTAACAATAGTTCAACTGTTTCAATAAGTAAATGATATCCACCATACTATTGTCTAAATATGAGGAAGAGTTGAATTATTTAGTCAATACTAGAAATTGATTCTGACAAAGAAAATCTAACGTGTGCAATCAGTTTGATTAGTTTCCAAGAGTGACAAATGGCTTTCCATTTAATTCCATATTGAATTTATGGCCTTCGATTTCCAGATGTTGAAATCTCAAGGTGCATAAACAAAAACTGCACGCCTACATTTACACATGGAAAAAAAAGACAACAAAAAAACAAACTTGTGTTTTCTATCCTCTATTTATCTTTGGCTGATAGGGACATCGAGAAATCAATAGAAATCAGCTCTTAGAACCGGATCTGTGCAATAAAATGCTCAATAATGCATTGAAAACTTATGTGTATCCTTTGAAAACTAACATGTTCACTTATATGATTTACCATGAGATTGACTGCATTTCTGTCTGTAACATTTGGCATTTGGCAAATGAGATTACTCTTTAATTAACATTTAATAGTTATATCCCTAATGTTTTTTTCATTGAAAATGTGTGAAAAACCTGGGTTTATTTATAGATTGTAGGAAAAAGGTTATGATTTCAAATTGGTCATGTTTTCAATATTTACCATTTTTTGCTCTTCAAAACATCTTTCATTAGACTCTTCAAAAACAAGATTTCATATGTAATAACCTAATAGTAAGGGAGTATCACAGACTTTAATTACTTTCAAGAAATTTATCCTCATTTAGTGCCTGACACTTGTAACCTTTCACTATCCTCTGTTAAGAGATTAGATAAATACATAATCATTACTTCAAGATGTTTTTGTGCTTAATAAGAATACTTAAAAGAAATGTAAGCTAGCCTTTCAAATGAAATTATCCACACTGTATATTGTTGTAGAGACCTCAACTTTCCTCTCCTTTAATTATCTTTTGGGTCCTTTACTCTATAAATGACCTTTCCTATCTATAACTATGCTACAAAATTTGTTTTGTTTTGATGGGGGGCCACTTTCCTTCAAAATAAATCCCATGTTGTACAGAATCCAAAAGTTACATCAACCGAGTAATATATTTGTAAGATATATCTCAAAGACTCACAAGGGGTAATTCTATTCAGAGCTGAAAGGAAAATGTAAGTTAATCTTCCCATTGGAAATTAACGGTACTGATGTGAAGTCCTAGAGTGGAGCTAATCATGCTAAAGAATAAACACGTTTACAGCTACAGAAAAGAAAAAGCAAAACACCACAGGGTTGGATTTCTTATCCATAAAGAACTTGAAGATTACGTTGGAGGATTCAAAGCTGTCTCTGACAGCGTTGTCAGCGTCACTATATAACTCCCAAATAGGTACAAATTGGATATCATTCAAATCTATGCTCCCACTTAATAGTCAACAAAAGAAGAAATAGACAACTTTCATGATGACTTGAACTCTATTCTCCTAGATACCGAAACATACTTCAACATCATTGTGGAAGACTTCAATGCTCAGGTAAAATAAGGACATGAACGCTGTGTCAGCAAGTTCAGATACAAAACACAAGACAAGCTGTAACCACTTACCATACGAAAATAGCTCAGTTGATCCTTCAAGCTACAACTGAAAAATAGGTATGAACTTCTCACCGAACTAGAAGAGAACATAAACAAGCTCAACAACAAAATAACAACCTCTCTGATAGAAGCTACGGATATGTTTAAGCCAAAGAGTAAGCAAAGCATTAGTAAACTCTCAGAAGAAACCAAAAATCTCATGGAAAAAGATAGAATGAAGTCCCTTATGATCGGAACACTGCAATCATAATGCTATTATATTAGAAAAGGGCAACTTAAAGATCCAAACAACTACAGGCTAATAAGCCTACTCAACAGTATTTACTAACTTTTACCAAAGGGATCATCAACAAAATCACCAAAACACTAAATGAAAACCAAGCACACGAACAGACTGGATTCAGAAAAAGCTATTCAACCATTGATCATCTCCATTCAGTGAATCAACTGAAAGAGAAAGTAGTAGAATATAAAATACCTCTTGCTGTAGCATTTTTTGGATTAAAGAAGGCCTTCAACTCAGTGGAAATCTCCAAAGTCATTGATGCTATCACACAACAAGGCATAGACCCTGTATAAGTCAGAATATTGCGACTTATATACCAACACAGCAGTTCATTTATTAGGCTACTTGAAGACTCTGAGCCTTTTCAGCTCAAAACAGGATGATTGCAGCTCACCCAAACTCTTCACAGCCTGTCTCAAGATGATCTTCCAAAACCTTGACAATGAAAATAAAGGAATCAGAATGGATGGCAAATACCTAAGAAGCCATAGATTTGCTGATGACATCATCCTTTTTGCAAATCTAGTAATGTTAGACAAACTGAAAGAAGAGATTAAGAAAGTTGAACTTCACACAAACATCAATAAAACAAATGTCATCTACAACAAACATGTTGAGGACAAAAACACAAAAATCCAAATTGAAAATGCAGACCTGAAAAAGGTAGACCACTACATCTTTTCAGGACAATAGATATCCATGAAATCCTCAGAAGAAGTAGAAATCAAGCAAAGAATCACTATGATGGTAAGCTTTCAGAAGAGCAAGTTCAACTTTCAAGTACAAGAAAATACCATTAGTTTTAATAAGAAGGGTATACAACCTATGCGTCCTCCTGATAGTCATTTATGGAGCTGAAACATGGAACATAACCAAGAGACTGATCAACAAATTGAGAAGTATGCAATGTGCACTGGAAAGAATAATGCTAAACCTCACATGAGGTGATCATTAAACAGCCTAATATATAAGAGAAAAAATAGGAGTCAGGGATAACATTGAATCCATTAGAAAACTCAAATGGCAATGGGCTGGTCATGTTGCAAGAATGGCAGACAACTGAGGGACATTATAACTCACAATGCAGATCCCCAGAGATCATATGTGAAACTACGGCCGGCAAAATATAAGATGGTGTGACAAACTAGACAAGTTCAGAAAGTATTAGCTCTGCGACAACCATGACAGAGAAATCTAGTTAATCTTGGGGAAGGTCTATGTCCAACAACAGATGCTGACGATGATGACAATACTTGACACTATCCAAATATAATATGCCACATGTATGTCTATATCTTTTGTCTTCAAAATTTGTCAATAGAGATAACTATTGGATGGTAATTATAGAATAATATCCCTTGTTCATTTTTTTAGATGTGTCAAACATTTTTATAAATCACTGTGTCTGTGCCCCATTAAGTGACATCCTTTTTTTCAAAATCAATTGTCCATTAGTAACTGACATCATATATTCCTTTCTACTCAATTCTTGTGATAGGAAAAAAGTGGCAGGTTCATTTTTTCATCATCAAAGAACAATCACTTCTTCTTTTCATTAATCAATTCTCATGATAGATACAAAATTACACCACATGCATTCATAAGGATGGAATCGTAGATTAAAACTGATTTTTAGAAATAATTTACATGACTTACAGTTTCACCAGTAGATTCCACCCCCCATCCAGATCCCCCTTTCACGCCCCCCCCCCTTATCCATGGCTTTCCTTAAAGTGGTCCCACCCTCCTATGGCCATTTCCTTTTCAGTGGCACCTCGGCACATCATTAAAATTTCAGTTCTTGTTTTTTGCAAATGTGCAAAAAATCTAGGTTCATCTTGGTTGAACATAAACAAGGAAATGCTGAGCAACTCGATTGATATTTTCTTCAAGTACAGTGCAATGCAAGTGCAGAGTTATTTAAATATTGCCGTCATTTTTTGATGGCATGGCTGAAATAGTAAAAAGCCGTATTTAGTGAGATTATTTCTGATCACTGAAAGCTATGATAAAATAAAAATGGTTGGCCAGCTTGGTAATTGAAAGCGTCAACCTCTTATTTTTGATAAATCACTATCTTTATTTTCACCTATAAATGTCATGAAAGCTAAAACAGTTTCTATTTATATTCTTTTATGCTATTACTTTCTTTTTCTAGGTTGTATTTCTAACGCAGACATCATCTTAATTTACCATGACTTTTATTAGATTAGATTTGTTGGCTCCTAAAGCTACAAAAAAACTTTTTTCAGAAAGCTGATTATTGTGACTTTTTGATTAAAAAAAAACAAACAAAAAAAATCACATGATTCTGTGAGTACCAAAGAAAATAATATTTCGTGAAGTTCGACACATTTGTAAAAAAAAAAGTAAATCATTAATGCAGACCTGACAGAAATGAATATGGTTGCTATTTTTTGCTTCAAATTATATAGACGAGTGTTCCCCAATCAACAGGTCGCAAAATGTGCTATCAAGCCATTATAGAGCACCATAGAAAATTTTCAGTCAACTAATGAAGCCAATTGGACATGCTACAGGGACCTTCAGTGAGTAAGAATATCTTGAGTAGACATTCCATTCAGTCACAAGAGAATTTTAGCACCATTTTTCATGATGGCGGATTTCTGTTGTAGTGCTGTAGTCAGAAAATTTTATTCTTTTATTGAATATGTGCATATCGTATATCATTGAAGAAAAATTTTTATGCTGTGTAAAGTTCAGGAAAAGAGCCATATGCCCCAGAGCAAGTCATTCTGAGCTATTTACAATCAAATGTCATGAACACTTGTTTTAACAGGAAATGCTGGAGTCGACTGATAGCTATAACATAAGGGAAGTAATCTTAATTGTTTCTTCTGTGGCCCATTGCCCAACCTTCCATAAAATTTCATTGTGATTCATTGAGAACTTTTGGAAATATCATGTGGACAGATTGAGAACCTTTGGGGCTATTGCGTGCTGTGGAGGTAATTGTGCTTGGATCTGCTATAAAATCTCTTGAATTCTTTTGTAGCTTAACCCCAATGAAAATTTCATTCAAATTCATTGAAAACTACTGGAGTAATCAAGCGTACAGACTGAGAGATTTTGATAATATTGTTGTGTGGATAGATAGCTACTATGTAGGGGAGGAACTTGTCCATGGATCCACTCCAAAATTCAATCACTTCTTTCCTTATCTGTTATCTTTTCTTCTACAAAATTTAAATGAAATTAATGAGAACTTTTGGAGATATTGTATGGACAAATAGAACTATAAAAAATATTTTGTGGTTGCTAACAGTTAGCTAGGAGAGATATTTTGAAGATGGCACTGCTCTAAAAGTCTGACTATCTGTTTCGCCTACTACCAAGTGTTTTCTTTAGTCCTGGATGATCTGTACTTCCAAAAGTACTAAATAAATTTCAATGGACTTTTTTGGAATGGTAGGTAATAAGCTAAAAAATGTAAATTTGGTGAAATAAATTTGTCAGATATATTGTGATAAGTGACTTTATTGAATATTTTTATACATACCATATTTTTACCCAATCTTAGTAATTACTAGTCCTAGTGTGGTGCATGCTTGGAAGAGGCTCGACTTAATGGAGAGTTATGCTGCCAGTCAGATTGAATTGAATTTTTAAAATAGTGTCGGTAGCAATCAATGCAAAATGTATTTTACGGAGCTCAAGTCAAGGGAAATGATTCATAGAAACAATTAAGAAATATCTGTGACCTTTTATTTATTATTAGATTTCTCAAGGTCTGCTGTTCCAAACAACTTCAAGCTCAACACTTGTATGGTAACAAAAAATCTGATGAATTTCAAGTTTGTACAATGGCCAATTATGATTAAGCAACAACTGAAAATGTCACGAACTGTTGTTGATAAGAATAAGCAATAATCATGAATAAATCCAAAAACTAACCTTTTGACTTGGACTCAACTATTGTACAAAATAACCCATTTAGAAACAAGCAATTTCCTTTGCTCTGATATTGGTTTTTTTTTTCACTTCAAGAATAGTTTGTATTTATCATAATTTCTTGCGACAATGACCTTTAACCTTGTAAGGGCACTTTTATTAACATCGGTGCCAGCCCTAAGTACCAACAATATGGGCAATCTCCCAGGGCACTAAGTGCAAAGTGTCTGAGACAGTGGGACTTTCTAAATACAAATGGGGAAATGGAAAAATTATACAGAATGAAAACTATCAAAAAAAGAAAATTGCCTGATACAAAGGCAGATTTTTCAGGAACATCTGAGACTTAGATAATTTCTGTTATGGTGGAACTAGAAAAAACAATCAGCAAAGCAAATCCTCATGACTTTCTATGCGTATGTATCTATTTTTCTCACTGTAAAACATGAATAGATAAATCAGATATGCTGAAGTTCAGCATGCTCAAGGCACCAGAAACCCAAGAGCCAGTCCTGAGTTTAGGTCAAGACTGGCAACAAGCTACCATTCTTTATTTGTTGATCTGAAAGAGAGAAGAACTTGTAAGACCTCATCTCAAAACTCTAGAGAAAAATCTATCTTTGCCTTTTTCATTTTCTTCTCCAATCAAAAGTTATGCTGTTTCCAAACATAACATGCAAAAATAAAATCAACCTGATTATATGAGGTCTGTTCAGAAAGTATCATTACGACTTAGAGCAATAGCACCTTAGTTCACTTCAAAGAACTTCCCAAAGGACCTCTCACTCTTATACCAGCATTCCTATCACTTTTCATAACTAAAGTCTGCAAAGTCCTCTTTTGGGATCACCTCATCATATTTTCCCTAATCTTGTCCACGGTCTGAGATCTCATCCTTAAATTCTATTTTAGTTTTGAGAAAAGCCAGAAGTCACAGAAGCATGGACTTTTTGGGTGACCAACAGATCTGGGTGATACAATGTCATGTAAAAAAACCCTACTCACTCGGACATTTTGAGTATGACAGTCACACAGCACACAAGCTCACTCAAAGGTGTCTCACTACCGACTGAGTAACCCCATTGTCTATTCCAGCATGTGTTGTAAGGTCCTCTCGGATTGGTTGCATCAAAGATTTTCAAAATGGCTGGATACTTTCTGGGAAGACTTCATAGTATGTCATGCTGGCCTTGACGTGGTTTTCATTGAACCTTGGAGGAGACAGCTTCTGCATGGGTAGCCATGGGAATGTGGTTTGTCTCAGTGCTTACTCATCCACCTTCTTCTCTGTCAATCATCGGTGCAAGCCAGTGACAAGGCGATGTGAGAAAACACGGGAAGAACTGGATTTGCGTATTTTCCATTTAATTGGCATCATCAGTTCAAAGTGAAAAGACTCAGCTTGCCCTGTGCTAATAACTGTTTTATAGTACCTTATGCCTTCTCTCTACATTGCATCCAAAGTACTGGTATTAAGTATAGGAGGCCATTTCAAAGATGTACCACAAAGTTATTGGGAAGAGATGCCCGTGTAGAACATGCATCAGACTGATAAATGCAGTTGTCAGTAAGCTTAGTTTAGCATAGGGCCACAATGATAGAATACAGAGTGGAAATTGAACTCATGACATTAGGGAATGCTTGTTGCTAACTATTGTGCTATTCACTCAACTTCTTTCCGGCACAAGAAAAAGTGTTTTGCAGTAATGAAGAAGTCGTAGAGTAGCAACTAGAACCGGCCACTGTGAAATCAAAACCCCAAATGACGAAAAACAAGTTCAAATTCTCATACAACCCAAAATTGGGTTTTGGAAGCTTAGCACAGACTTTACCAAGCAAAAACACAAATATTCAAATTTAAAATTCAAATTCAAATCAATCAGTAGAGAAGGATTACCAATTTTTTTTTACCCATTAAAATATACTGGAGTTCATTCCACTAAAAGCTTTTTGGAGCTTTTTAACCTGGTTAAAAGGCAAGAAAATATTGTCTCAGGTGGTCTATGAGAGAATTTTCCTAGAATTCATTTCAGTCAACTAAATTATCTCCCACAGAATTTCCACACCTTCATGCATACAATTTGAACTTATTTTTTCCTTGGTAATTGTATGGAAATGTCTTTCACACACAAAGCCAAGTTGTAATACGTATTACAACTTGACTTTGTATGCGAAAGACATTTCCATACAAGAACATTATTATTCCAGTAAGACTACAAACTTTCCTACCTTGTCTATACATATTCCACCTTTTAACTTTCCCTTATATTCTCTTCCCGCATACATAACAATATTGGGTTTCATAAGTCAGTCATTATTTCAAATATTCCTTTTGCAATACTCTGTAGAAAAGAACAATTAGTAAGTGCTCAAGGCCAAGAGTGATCATCTGAGAAAAAGACTGTAAAACAAAATCTCCAATCACCATGAACAACAGTCATATTACTGAGAAAATGAGGCATCACATGACTCTGGGTCTATGTCACAGCATATAAATATATCATCATCATCAGCTGTAGCCTTTTCGTATCCGTTGTTTGGCATAGACTTTTTCAAGGTTCGTCAGACCTCTCTATCATGTGCGTTGCTGAGCCAGTACTTTCTGAACTTGTGTAGTTCATCATATCATCTCATTTTTTGCAAGCCACAGTTTCCTCTTGGGATCCATGTTGTGAGTCATAATGTCCAGCACTTGTCTGACATTTTTACAACATAACAAACCCATTGCCTTTTAAGTTTTCTAATGGATTCAATGATATCTCTGACTCTTGTTTTTTCCCCTAATATACTGTGCTGTCTTGTGATCTCTTCAAAAGACATTGAGCATGATTCACTCCTGTGCACATTGCATGGTTCCCAGTAGGAGGGCCAGTCTTTTAGTTAGGTTCCATGTTTCAGCTCCATATCCAACTGTGTCTGTTGATATCGTATCTGGGTGGTTAAGGATGCCAAATTGTAGTGTAAAGTTTAATAAGCTGGTCTTGCAGATCATACTACTGAGTAGTATTGATCTGCACTGGGTGCTCCATACTTGTAGCCTTGTGCCAAAAAGCTGAGTTTAGTAAATAACATCTCATCTGGAGGTAAATATCTGGATGTAAAGTATCAATATTATATCTAATGCCATAATTTCAAAGTTAAGCATTTGCTGACGGAGTCATTTACAGCTATTTCTCTAAACAAACGCATGAACCTCAGAACTCTCAACCGTTTCTCTTGCAAACACATTTATCAACTCATTAAAGTTATGATGAAGTTATCATAAAGAGTACCAACTGAAGATACATTAAACAGATGTAATACGCTTTTGGATTTAAGGTGTAAGTATTTTAGTATTTTTTATAATTATGTGGTGAGCTATTTTCTTTTGAAAGGTTGTTTTTGAATATGCTAATAAAAATAGAGTTTACTCTTTTGTCTGATAAGGAATTTCAGTATGATATGGATCTTGATGTCATAATCTCTAATTCCTGTCTCTGATACCAGGATGATGATGTATTTGTGACTGTGACCTTTGTTGTTCTTAATATTTTTTGTAGAATGGGTTTACTCTGTTTGTATATCTTGCAATGAGTACCTGGGTCAAATTCTATTATGTTGGACACTATTTTGTAAATGTGTATAAGCTCACTTTTCAATGTTTCTTTTTTTAAAATTTATTGTAGAGTGGGAAGCTGTTACGGTATCATTTTGGTAGCCTGATTTCAAATGCTGGTATCCTGAGGCAATTTTGGCTTTTTTTTTTTGACAAGTGTAAAGAATCAGCCATGTGGCTTGGAAAATAACAACAGAAAAAAATGGCTGGAAGAAAATAAATCAGATCAATATTGTTATTTTGGTCAATTCTGAGAGGAAAAGCTCAACATTATCTCAACCAATGATTTTTCTCAAAGTCTTAGAGAGAGAGAGAGAGAGAGAGAGAGAGAGAGAGAGAGAGAGAGAGAGAGAGAGAGAGAGAGAGAGAGAGAGAGAGAGAGAGTCTAACCCCATGGATTGTATGAAGGGGTCAGTTTGAAAATCTGAGAGCATTACCAAATATGATAGGCACCAGAAGAAAGCTACAATGTACAGCATTCAAATAGCAGTGAGTATAGTAACAAAGATCAGAGCAACAGTTTGAATGAATCAGTTTAAATATTCATACCTCATTGTAGTCCACATGTGTATCAGAATTTATTATCTAAGAAATTACTTAATATTATAAAACAGAAAAATGTTTTTAGATGGTGCCTAATGATGTACTCAAGTAAATTTTCTAAGTAGTAGCCCCAAAATGTGACCCAGAGTGCCTGGAGACATACAGATACTCAATTGAGCATAGAGAGAAGAATCTGTAGCCCACTTGGCTGGTTTGTCAGGCAGACAATTTGCGGTACTACAGTCATTTGATAATGACAATTTTTCATCTCAGAAAATTCAGAGAGAAATCATCTGATAAGTAAACATCATAAAGATAATTTAAAATAGTTAATCCTACTGAAATAAGTACTTGAGTCAGTTTTTGTTTTTGATTCCTGTTGACTTCTTGAAGCATTAGGCTGCAACAACTCAGCTACAATTAGGGGCTGGAGGTGCTTAACCCATGCCTAACCCCCCTCTTCTTATCAGAGTAACCTTCTCATTGATGGACTGCTTTACAGAGCTGAAGGGCTTTAACTGCCCTGTTTTTTACTTATAGTTGGGAGGAGAAGAAATAGATTCATGCCTTTTCCAAGGTCATTAGTGTGGAGTATTTGTAAACAGCCTCAGCCAAAACTAGGACTTGGTCTGCTGATTCCGTTTTCTATACTGGTAACCATTATGCTAATCTACACCTTGATCTGATAAAACTAAATCCTGCAAATATTCACGTCTTTGGTCCTACAACTCATTAAAGGGTTTTCTGTCCCCAGCACAGTGCCATTAGGATACTCATCATGGGTGTATCTTGGCCAAGATAGCCTTATGGATCCCATTCTTCTTCAGGCTGCCTTAATCCTACTTTTCACATTGAGTAATTATCAGAGAGGCATTGAGTACCATTTTTAAAGTCTTTGGTATGACTCAGTGATGGATTGATTGAACCAATGACCTACAGAAATGGAGGCAAGCACTCTACTACTGAATCCAAGAAAATTCTAGTAATTTGAAGACAGGAACTAAGAATAATATTTTTGTCATTGTCCTTGGTAACTTTATCCAGAACTTATCCAAAATGTTAACATTTTTCTTCTGATGAAAGCTACTGGTGACAAATTCCCCCATGGTTTCTAGCATGGTATTCTGAATAAATGGAATAATATTGATTCTTACCATTATCTCCGGCAGACACCATCAGAAGGTGTGACAGTTCTATGCTATGTTCTTTTTCATTATCGGTATAGCTCACGGGTATTGTTTTAAAAGAGAGGCTGGATACTGACATGTACAATACTCACTATACGAACATATCACTGTATGTATGAATGCACATATGTACACATGCTCACACATACAGATACATATATATGATTATAAATTGCATTATATTATATTGAAAATCTCATTTGAAATCATCTCTCATTATTCCACAGTGAATGTATCATTTGGCCTAGACAATATAAATAGAATAAAAAGTTAAAGAAAAATGGAGCTGCAAGAATCAAACTGGACTGATAGGGTAGCCACTTCAACGTAGTTTTGAATTTCCTGATAACACAATTGTCACATCGCTAGAAACAAATACAGCCAGTATTGACTGTGAATAAGCAAAATTAGAATCTGGGGATAAAACAGTTATTTGGGTCATTGTATTACGAGTGGCTGTTTAGCTCAATGGTAAGAGCAATGCTACATTGAAGCGGCTACCCTATCAGTCTCAGGTACAATTCCTGCAGCAGCCCCATTTTTCTTTAATTGTTCATTCTATCAACATTGTACGGCCCAAATGATACGTACACCGCATAATCAAGGGAGATCATTACCAACAAGAGTTTCAATGTAATATGACGCAATTTATAATCATTTCATCGGATCGTATGTCCATTTCCTAATAACATACATATATATGTATGTGTGTGTGTGTATTTACTTACACACATATAACTGCATGTACATTCACAGCATTTATTTTAGTTTTTCACAAAAATAGAAAAAATAGCTTGTCTACTCGGTCGCTACACTGCCAGACATAAAATTTAGCATAAACCTATGCGGGAATACATACATAGCAAGTCAGAATCAATTTGTTTGACAGTTTTTAATCTTCATCTATCACTTACAAGCAATATATATGCAAATTAGTATGTTTAATTGTATAATTGTATGGTTAGATGTCCTATTTGAGTCTCTTTATAACCTCAAAGTTATAAGGGATTGGTCCATGTAAAATAGAATAACAGAGCTCATAAAAACAATCAAGAGTGTGTGAATGACTGAAAGAAATTTTTATCATGACTCACAACATGGATACCCAGAGATCAAATGTGGAACTGAGGCCAGCTGAATATGAGTGTCAACACAAAGTGGACAGGTTCAGAAAATATTGGCTCCGCAATGTCCATGATAGAGAAGTGTGGAAATCCTGGGGATGGTCTAAGTCCAAAAACGGATGATGACGATGATGACGTTGACGACGACGACGACGACGACGACGACGACGACGACGACGATGATGATGATGACGACAATGATGATGATGATGATGATGATTGAAAAAATAAACTTGTAATTAGAACACTTGAACTATTAAAAAAGAATGCCTAATAAAATAGCTTCAGGCTCCTTGGTCCCAGTCAATGTGTAAATAATCCTGTCATATTTTATGGACACATGCTAGTGATAAATAAATGATCCGATCATATAAAATCTAATATGTTTGAATTTAGTTACTGCTTGGCAATACACAGTTTTTATATCTTCAGGAACCAATACAGTTATGAGCTAGTAAAATATATAACATTTTTAAATCAAAATTCAGCCAAGACTGGCTTCATAAATTTAGATGATCAATGTTTCTCGACAATGATCGGAAATGTCGATGACTGAGAGTCTTTGAAATAAAAAGTGACAAATATTTATAGCAAACGCTGAACTCTTCTGATGCCTGGAGATAACACTTGACAAAAAGATTGTCCGGGCGGAGGCAATCAATATTAAGATTAAGATACGTCTGATCAATACGTTTTTTCCCTCAATGATCTCAGAATTCAAAGAATAAGAAGTATGAAAAATCATATTTGATACACCAGTTCTTAAACAATCCCCAAAGCTAAGCAACGTTGAATTGGGTTAGTACTTAGACTCGGGATCAAAGGGGTATACAAGGTGTCATAAGCAACTGGGGATCATGTACAGAACATCCTCTGGCAATCCAGATAATCCTCCTCCTCAGAGACCAATGTTCAATAAGAGCCACCCTCCCCTTCCTCCAAACCCCATGGCAGCACTTCGAGTGACAAAAAAATTGAATGGGATTATCAAACCAGAATCAATCAATACTGAGACATATCTGTTTAGTCAACATGCCATGTTGGGGATGATCAATTCAAGAATTGGAAAAAACAATGATCAATGAATAAGTTATTTCTCTTGCTTTTTGTTACTGCCAATTCAGCATAAAGATACATTGTAAATTGCCCTGCGAAAAACTTATTTTTAGCAGGTGTCATCAAAAAACAAAAAACATCTTTTTGAGACATAAGGAGTGAATGTTTGAATTTTCAGCCTTCTAGCTACATTAATGTAGCCTGTACATTTTACACATACATTGCTAGTTTGCCAGCCAGAATCACCTAAAGACTGAAGAGACTTCATGTTGATAGTTTTGGTTGACAGTATCTAATCGTTATCTATATAAGCAATACATGCAAATTAGTATATTCAATGTTCTGATATAAGCTTAAAGTCAGCATGCAGTGTTGGGGGGCGATCATTGAATAAATTACTTGTCTCGATTTTTGTTGGACATTGATCACCCAAAGAGTCTGAATAGAAGAACAAACAGCATGAATACTGCCTGACACAAACTAAGGGACTAATTTAGTAAATTGAACCCCTGAACAAAACCTATTTTGGGGTTAATTTAAAAGAAAATCAAAGAATGTTTATTCTAGATATCATAAGGAGTAAATGTTTAGAATTACTAACCAATTGCTTTATTGGTGTGGCATGAACACACAACACATATATACATATATAGCCAGCCAACAGGGCAGAATCACTTGAAAACTGAAGAAACGTAAGTGGACAGTTTCGGTTTCTAATAAAGTTGCAGCAAACTAAAGAACATCAAACTAAATAAACGTGATTTAAAAAAAAAAAGAAAATTTTATAAAACAGCAAAAATATGTTTTTTGTTAACACTGGACAATAGCTAATTCTGGTGTCCAAGTCAGTTGCCAGGCAACACTCATAGCTAAACCTGGTGTTAAGAATGCTAAGCGGAAATCTCTTTCACAAGATCAGTACTGTACGTGTCTAAAGACAACAGTCCAAATTAATCAATGTATAAAAAAAGCACCGATCACTGGTCCGGTGATAGAGAACTTGTCTCAAGTTTGGTAGGCCATGGTTCAAATAACTATCAAGTGAAGACTTTAAAAATGACATTCATCTCGGCTAAGCACTCAGCACAAGGATTAGGACTGAGGAATCTATCTCCAAGGCTAAGGGGTTATGGCCAATTCAAATTAGATACACCGGTTATCGGAAGTTGAGCAACACTAAGCCTGGTCAGTACCTAGATGGATGATGATTGGAGAATACCAGATGTGTGTAAGCAGAACCAAGCTTTGATAGGGCCTGGCTAGCCAGAATTAGGTCTCACTAACAATTGCCAGTTTAGCTAACCTTGTAAATTCTGCATGAATAAATGAAAAAAGACAAAATTATACAAGAATCAACTGATACAGGATATCTCCTAGCATGGACAGCGGAATGAGAACAGTTTATCGCAATGGATTGAATGAGGGGTTCAAATAAAAATTCCAAGAATGTTTCGAACAGGTCCCTGAAGAAGGCCAGTGGGTATAGCGGCTGAAACGCTGAAGCAGTGGTGTAGTGAGGGTTCTCAGCACCTGGGGGGCAGTTGCACAGTATCCAAGGGGAGGGCATAATAGGCCAGAGGAAATGCGCCCCTTGACATCAGGGCCTGGAGTTGACTGTCCTCTCTAGCTACCCTCTTGCTATGCCTCTACGTCATTACAATAAAAACAGCCAAGATGGGGACAACGGTTTGAGTAAATCAATGTTAGAAACCTCCAACCAAAGTTGTTACCAAAACTGTCAACGTTGCTTTCTTCAGTTTTCAAGATGGTTTGACCAGCTGGCTGGTTGGCTGTGTTTGCATCATGCATACAGACTGTACTAATGGAGCTAGAAGGCTGAAAATTTGAAAATTCCCTTCTTGTTATGTATATAAAAAAAGTTGTTTTTTTTTAATCCCCTCCCCTAAGTAGTTTTAGGGGGTCAATTTACTATGTAAATTTTTGCTAAAATAATCCCTTAGTCTGTGGTTGCCAGCATTCACATTTCTTCTTTTTGAAAATTGATTTATCAGCTCTATCACAGCATGCTGCCAAAAGACATTGGTTGCTTCGCAGTTTCCAAAAAAAAAGCCTTTATTGTCCATTGCTTTTTGTGGATACTAAAATATTTTTGAATTCTTGTGCATCCATAGCTTGCAGCACATAAAGCACATCCAAGATACAAAACACCATACAGCACTGCATTTTTCTATACTATAAAACTAATTTTTGTGTTGAACCTTCACAATATGAAACATTGTTACTCAGAATCTAAGTTAATAAGTTATCCTAACATATTTTCTGGCTGTTCAAAAATGTTGATGAAACGAACGTTTGAAAAATGAGTCAACGGTTTTGCTCATGACATAAAATGAATTCAGTATGAAACAACAGAGAATAAAATGAAGATGATCAAAAACATAAGGAAATTTAGTTACAGGTGAACGAAAGTTTGCATTAAAGACTTGAGAGCGAGAGATAAATAGTTCAAGCACTCGAAAGATCAGCCAATCATATGGTGAAATGGCCAAATTGAACATTCCAGAACAGTTCAGTTAATTCTGATTGGTCAATTAATGCTTTCTATCATGAAAATTGCCTTTTCAGAAGAATAATGGTTGCTTCCAAACAATTTGTCCATGCCTTTAAGCTATCATTAAAAGCAAATATTAATTGAATTTGGTAGACTTTGTTATTATGCAAATGTCAACCGTGTAATTATTTTGACAAAAAACAAATTAATTTACATGAGGGAACATTTTAACATTTTTAAATGTGTGTGCAGATCTGCAAAAAGGAGCGTGAGTAATTCTTTAACATTATATTCCCTAGAGCAAACTCAGTATAGAATTAATGATTTTTCTTTCAAGATGAAAGAATGAAAATTAGAATGTAATGACAGAGAAGAATGTTTACAGATGATGTTACTGGGAACATTTTATGAACAGAAATTAATTTGGGGGATGGGGATCATCTGATCAAGACAAGAGTTTTTTTTTTGGTTTCTTTTATTTTGTGTGTCTTTTTTTACCTTCAACAAATGTCAACTGGTCTATGAATGCAAAAACCTTTTTCTTTCAGTCCATATTTAGAAAGGTCCAAAATGTTCATGAGTAAGGAAAGGAAGAGAGTTTAGGCAAAGAGAAAGGACAATTTTTTTTCTTTTTTCTGTCATATTTTTCCTTTTTTTAAATATCAATTCTAGAGGAAAAAATAGAAAGTATAACAAAGAAAGAGAAGACAACATGAAAGAAAGAAAGAAAGAAAGATAGAAAGAAAGAAAGAAGTTTTTGCAGTGTTTATAACTAATGTATTGACTTTTCATATGTATTCATAACTTTTTCATTTCCCAATAAATTGCATTATTAATTTTTGCTTCAGATTTTTTTATTGGGATTAACTTGAAAAATCAATTGGAAACAAATAGTGTTAATATGAAAACAAATGTTGCCAAATGCAGTTAAAATTTGTATAAACAATGTTGCAGGTTTTGAACAGAGTCTGTTCTTTTTCTTATTCACAACTACTAGCAGTACTCAGGGAAATTCCACTTGAAAAAAAAAATGTTTCGCTTGATAAAAGTGAAAAATAATGAAAAAATAAAAAATATATATTATGAAACTCCTGCATTTTAAATTCAAACTCCAATCCACGGTTTTTCAATCTAACAATATAGCACTAGATGTCAACTCCAAAATAAAGTAAACATTTTGTTTGAATATCTCAACATTATTGAAATTTCCTCCCTTCCCCTTCTTCTCTCCTTCCACCTCTGCCTCCCCCTCTTTTCCTACCCTCTCATTCCTCCTCCTCAGAGAATTTCAGTCTCCCTCTTCACTTAATAAGTAGCAGGCAGTGTTTAGGTCTCCATGATTGTGCTCTCTCTCTTCCTATTCTCTTATTGAACTAACTAAAGTGTAGCATGACACACACCTTACTTAAGTAGAAATGAAAGAAGATTTTACAGTATCAATGTGTAGATTTTTTGTAATCCTAAGGTTCTCTATCAGTAATGAATAAAATTATTCATTTTCTCCTCATGTATGGCTTCTTTTTGCCAGTCTATCCTCCTTATGATGTTGCGATTCTCCATGGAGACAGTACTTTTCGGCACTGCCGAGGCTTTAAGACAAATTTGCAGTCCAATCCATTGTTGCTCTATTCCCTTACTTACAATTATGTGCTAGTAAACTGACAAGTAAGATATTGCCTTGCTGTAATTTGCTCCTTTCTTTCCTATATATTATTTTGCGCTATGATTCTCTCCTAATGCAATTAATGAAACAATGATAATAAAAAAAATGGAATTTTAAATTGGTAAAAAGATGTGTTGGGGTCATTAAATAAAATGTTTCAGGTTTTTAAGATATTGTCTGAAAATTTCAGTTTCGTAGAAGAGGATAATAGTTTTCATTGCTAACTGAATGAGAGATTATGATGAAATGTGTTTTTATTCTGATTCCTCACAAAATGAAAACAATACATAAGGAATATGAATAATCTTTTCTCCAAGATGGTGAAAAGTTGTTAGAGTCTCAATATTTCTAGAGAACAACGCAGGACAATCACTAATTTTTGACTAGTATTTTTTTCATCTTAATTTTTTGTTGCTCTTCATTGCAACAACTCACACAGTTAATTTATAAGAGGTGATTTAGTAGCACGGATGGAAAATAAAGAATAAGCTTTAGAACACACAAATCCCAACTGGCATCCTTTTTAACCTTGGGGAGCCAACCCTATGTAGGCCTGTAACAAACGGGAGGGTAAGAGATAAGAGTGCCAACATTTAGTAGATCCCAAAAAGATAAGAAAATGAGAATGAAACAAAATATGAAAGTAAGATTCAAACATCTTGGGCTGAATTTTGCAATTATTAGCAATCCTTACATCTGAATTAGATCAAAATTGGAGAAATTCTGAGATCTTTATCTTGTTTGGTTATCCCTTGAGCCCTCACCCTGAACATTTTACCCTATGTATAACAACTGCTCTAACAATTGAAGCACTGGAGCATTTACTGTCAGAAAAGTCAAATCGAACCCTTTAACTCATCCTTCATTTTCTCCTGATTACTCAGCACCATATTTGTCATTTTTTTCTGTACATTAATTGTTTCAATAGTAATATCACGTTGATTTATCTTGAAAAATCACTAAAATCAAGATGAATAGTCAAAAATTAGTAAAAATTGACAATGTTTCATCTGATGAAAAATAAATCAAGACAGGTCAGGTTAGTCAATCAATAGGAACCATCATATAACCAATGTCTTTTGACAGCATGCTGTTTAGGGATGATCAATTAAAAAAATGGAAAAAGGGATGATCAATGGATAATGTAAATACTGCTTGACACTATGGGATCAGTTTAGCATAAATTTACATTGCAAATTGAAACCCCTCTATCTAGGGTGGGAATATTAAAAAAACAAGAATGTTATTTTGTAGACAATAGGAAATAAATGTTGGAAATTTCATATCTCTAGCTCATTTGGTATGGCCTGTAGGCATGCTATATATATATATATATGTATAGCCAGATGGACCACCTTACAAACTGAAGAAACCTATTTTGACAGTTTTGGTTGATGGTCTCGAATAATATTACTAATCGTCCGCTTCCCTCAGGGGAAACACTCAGAATTTAAGAAAATTTACATAAACAGAAAAACAACTGGTCAACATTACTCATGTGTTTTTTTGTTTCAAAAAGAAATGATTTGGTTTTTATAAGTCTCTGTGCATGAAGACAACAACCAACCATGCTGTCAAAAAATAAAAGCAGAATTTAAATAAGTTTGTGATTTCATTGAATTCAAAAAATGTCAAATATATTATGTTGCTCCACATTTCTTTTGTTCAGGTTCAACAAGAATGAACTCAAACTTTTTAGACATTTGTAAAAAAAAAAAAAAAAGTCTAAGGGATACTACTCTATCATTAGCATTTACTAATTATCTCTCTTGACTAATATTGATGATAAATTATAGACGTACATGTGACGTATTATATGAGCGGATTTTTGGGTTTTGTTTTGCAAAATTTAAGGAGGCTCCTATGAAGTTGATTTTTTATCATTCATTTAGTTGAGTGAAGAGGTGTAATGGGTTCCACATATACAGTTAAGCAATCAAGTACATGTGTGTATATATATATATATATATATATATATATATATATATATATATATATATATATATATATATATGTGTGTGTGTGCATGTGGACATGTGTCTACGTAAAAGTAATATATATGTGTGTATATATATATATATATATATATATATCACTTTTACGTAGATACATGTCCACATGCACACATACATACTAGTATATCTAAGCATCTAAGCCTATCCACAAGCATGTATACGTACATGCATAGATATCCATAAACATATATATTTACATATTTATATATACACACACACACACACAAACCCCATCATAACCAAATGTATATATAATTCATTATATTATGATTCATTGATTCATATTTTCAGACAGCTAATTTATTGTCCTGATTTCCTGTAATATATTTGTATATATGACTTTTTTTTTTTTTTTCAATCCCCGAAACAGTTACATGGTAGACAACTGATGATCCCAAAAAGAAAAATTTGTACACATGGCATCATAAAACAACAATATGAAATAATTTTTTTTTTACCATTGAAAGTCTGTGAAATTAAACTTTTTTTACAAAAAATAAGTAAAAAATAAGTAAAAACATAGCTCTAACATTTATTTATAAAAAATAAATAATGAAGATATAAAACAGCTATTTTTTACCAACAAAAGTTAATGTAATCAAAGTGAAATCAAACTTTTTTCACAAAAGATGAGTAAATTATACCAATCAGGCAACATACCAACACGTAGACACGCACACACACATACACACACACACACATATATATATATATATATATATATATATATATATATATATATATATATGTATATATATGTATATATGTGTATATATATATATATATATGTGTGTGTATATATATATATTGTCTATAGAAACTGATGAAAATAACCAAATTATGAACCCTGCAGTCAAAGTATCATTGATGATTCCTTGCATTCGTGATTAAGTTTTTCATTAATCAATAATGTGAACTTATTCAGCCATAAGGGTTCAGTCAATTCTGTACATGAGGAAGACAGTCAATTGACTGGGATAAGTTGAGAATAAAAGAATACCCCTGGGGTCATATGTTGAAAGTTTTGAAATAGAATCCTTTCGTGACAGATTTTTTAAATCAATGACTTCAGAGGATCGGTGAATAAACAATGATGAACTTAATAACACAGACTGAATACCTGCCCATAGGTCAGGATTTATTGCTGGTTCTTACCTAATATGAGTGGTCATGGATTTGAACTCTGTATTTATCGAATCATACCTTATTTGGAAATCATCAAATAGCTTGGGATTATTAGAAAAATTTTTTCATATACATCCAAAAACATTTCACTTACTTAGAACTTTCCTCTAGAACCATTGAGTACTTCTAGGAACCCAGTCAGTGTCATTGGCCATTGTTTCCTACCCTGCTGGCTTAAACCAACCCTCCACCCTAGTTTATTACATTGAGACAGATTTTTTCCCCCCACCCTTACTTATTCAAACCCCTCTTGCAATTAAGAATCTAAGAGTGTGGAATCAGACTTTTAGTATTGTAGAGAAAATTACCATCACGGTCAATAATTGAACAAGAGACAAAATTTATAGTCATGTAGAAGAATTCCAGCAAAGAATAAATATGGTCAAAACAAATTCTATTTATGACATCACTGGTGTTTTCCAATGGAAAACATCTAAAATAGAGTAAAAGAAACATCTAGACTCTAAAGAAATTAGATAATATCAATAAACCTGTTGAAATTAGATCCCCCAAAAGTCAAAAAAGCTTTTGTTTAGAAGAGATCTAGTGGAGTACTGACACTAATTTTGAGGTCTATAAACAAAATAGTATGGCCAGGAGTGCTGGAAAATGCAAAAACACACACATATAAAAAAAGATAGAACTGTTTGCCATCTTTGATATCTACAGTTATTCAAAAGATGGAAATTAGAGACTTGACAAAAATGATTTTTTCAAAAATCAAAAAAATTACTTTAAAAACTTCCCTTAGGTATGCATGCCAAATTTTGTTGGTCTGTGCCCATGTTTAGGTGGTTTCTATAGTGTGGCAGTCAAACAGGTAGTTCCTACTGATATACATGACGGATACTTAGTAACTAAAAAGATACTGAATACCATGCTTAATAGATAAATAAGTATATTTGTCTTCTAAAGGTGTTAAAAACCATCCCTTCAATTCTCTTGAGGTCATAATGGCTCTTCATCCTTGGTCAATCATATAAATCAATCTGATATTTAACCCTTTAGAGACTCTTGGGACAAATATATCTCAAAGTTTTTAACAGTGGCATAGCTAGAGATTTGAGTGGCTTGGCTCCTTGAGGTGCTCTAACATAGAAAAAGGAAATTTTTATATGAATAGACTTACATTATCACTTAATTGGTGAAAATCGACTCTAAATGATGAATTATTATTTATGAAGAAATGCAGTTGATGAAATATAATTTTTAAAGCTTTTGGGGGCCCTACTCTCCATTGAGGACTCGGGGGGGGGCATTTTCAAATAGCCCCTATCTCCTTAGCTATGCCTCTAGTTTCTGTGACTGATAGGTTAGTCTTGAAAGATTTAAATTAACCACTTGGGACTTTGGTAATTATATTCTGAAACTCTTTTTGTCCCTGGGGTAATTATTTTAAAAAAGGTTTCAGTGAAAATTTCACTTTTTTCTTCATTACTATGTACTATCAATATCCATAAGTTACTTTATATTGTCAAAATATCTTGTCAGCCGCTCCATAACAATCATTGTTGTTCACTGCATTCATAACTATCAACAAACTTCTTTTGAATCATAATCCAATTTACAGCCAGAATAAGACGACTTGGGGCACAGATATTTCTTACAAGATACATCTCATCAGCCGTTGCAGGACATTCTTTGCTCACCATCTATGAATTGTCTTGAATACCTATCTGATTCTTTGCAAGAATAAAAAGAATTAATAATATTATATGACTCAAGAGATAGCCAAGAGACTCAAAATATCCAAATCAAACATTGAAAATCATTTGTCCCAATTTGGTTATATTAGTTGCTTTGATGTGTAGCTTCCATATAATGAAAATGTTTGATCTTTGAAACGAATCAAGATGCGCAATGAAAAGTGGATGATTTACAACAAGGTTGAATGCAAGAGATTATGAACCCCAATGAAGTATACCAAATGCCGATCTTTATCCAAAGAATTAGATGCTGTGTATATGGCGGGTTTGGAAGGGAGTTCTCTATTATGAGCAACTTCTGGGAAACAAAAAGATTGCTTTGAAAAAAAAATACTGCTTCTAATTAAATCAGTGGTTCTCAACCAGGGTGGAGGGGCATATCTATAGGGCTGGCTTTAAGCCAATTGGACCAATTGCTCCAAATTGAGCCCCGTGCCTGATGGAACCCCACTCTAGGGTACTTTTTTGAAATTTTCAGGAGTACATAATGATTTCTTTCTATCATACCATAGAAATATAAAGTTTATTTATATTTCTGAGATTTCACAGACCTTGATTGTTAATTGGGGGCCCCGCAAAGTGTGTTTCAAATTGTGCCCTGTAGCATAATATATTAAATCATTTTTTTTGCAATACCCATTTCAAATTTATCATTTGGTTAAAGATGTGAGGGTTGCTTGGATGCAAAGTCAAACCACTAATGAGGATTGTGATGGTAAAAAGGTTAAGAGCCTTTAAATTGGGCTAATTGAATGTCTGGGATTATTTGAGAGAATGGACATATATTCAATTGGGATGATGATGAACTCCATGTTTGCTGATAGACATGTTTCTTTGATAACCAAGAAAAAGTTTTCACTCATTTGTCATATACACCAGATAGTGTACCTTCAGATTACCAGTTATTCCAGTCTCTACAGTATTCTTTTAATGGAAAGAATTTTGATTCCCTGGAAGATTGCAAAAAGCTCCTGGAGCAGTTCTTTGCAGAGAAAGGTAAAATGTTCTATGATAGAATAATGCCTGAAAGATGGCAGAGATAAATATGTTGTTTAAGTTAATGTAAAAGAAAAAAAAAGATATCTTTTCAATCAATTCAATAGATTCCCGTTATTACAAACACCTTGGGAATTTAAAAGTGCCTTTATAACAAATTTGTCTTTTATAACCAGTGGATTTTATATGAAGTATATCAATAATTGGAAACCAAAAAGTACAGACAAAAATGACATTTTATTACCCTTTCATAGTCTAATGTACCATATATTTTAGTTTTTAAATGATGTACTGAAAGCTTCATGTACTGTTGCTGCAAACTAATATCCGATAAAAGTCTTGCAAGAGTATTAAAAGCTAATGTATAATTAGAGCACCACATGAACTAACTATTTGCATTATTCCGTAATTTTTGTGAAAAATGAATTGCGTCAACGTGATCTAAGGGAGGCTACTTTTGTTAGCATACGCCTTCACAATGTTTACCAGTTGTTGGAAACACTCGATGTATTTTATGTCAGGAGTTTTGGCACCTGGTTCAAAGCGATGGTTAGTATGCTCATCTTGTAGACCATAGGCTATTGTTGAGCGCTCGATCCTCATTGGGTCACCTTAATTCATGGCTTAGTGTCAGACTGTGTTCAGT
This sequence comes from Thysanoteuthis rhombus, assembly GCA_963457665.1. Lineage (NCBI taxonomy): Eukaryota > Metazoa > Mollusca > Cephalopoda > Oegopsida > Thysanoteuthidae > Thysanoteuthis > Thysanoteuthis major. The sequence goes on from OY735211.1 coordinate 50,912,442, forward strand.
TTAGTAAATACCTATTAATTATGTACATATTCCCCTCTAAGCTGTGTGTGTGTGCACGTATGTTAATGTGTGTGTGTGCGTGTGTGTGTGTGTGTGAGTAGCTGTGTGTGCACGCTAGTGCGTTTTGCAACCAGCACACAAAGTAAATCACTGTCTGCCCAAAAGGTTAGTTACCCAAAGTTATGTAGTAATCATTTATTATACTTATACATATCGCTGCAAGTATAATGATAATAATACATTAAAACTAAACCAATTGAAAATAATCTTCGAATAGTTTCTTCTCACTAGTTAATTGGTTTTTCAAGTACCATATTGGATATTGCTTAAAAAGAATGGGTGAATACTAAAGAGAGGAGAGAATTTGATAATAAAGGGAGAAAGGAGATAACAGTCGATTATTTGTTATTGATGATTTTATTGAAGGAAAAAAATTACACTTTTGCATAAATGTAGACTTGAGTCTCGAATGGAAGTATCCAGTCTTCAGTATCAGATTTTTCAGGGTGGAATTTATGAAAAATATCCAGAAACCATTGCCTTGCCTGACTTCTTTCATCTTCTGGCCGAGAAGCAAGTACACTGATAGTCATGAAGTAATCAGTAATTCTCTGTTTGTCACCCTGTAAAGAACAAAATATTTTTGTTTTCAAATGAATAATCATCAAAATACATGTAATAATTACCAACATATTGTTATTTATTTGTTTTCTGTCATACTGAAGGAAATCTATCAATAATATTGAGTTGAACTGCTGTGATTTGATCTCAAATATGGACGTTAGCAATCTGATAACTAGACCAATAGGCTAAGAGTTCACTGATGACACAGGGCTGAAATTTTAAGTATTAAGTATGTCAGATTATACATTTTGGAGAAAGGGGACAATACATCAAAGCAGATAACAGTCCAAATGGGCAGAATTAAACAGATAAAAACAAAAAAAATGTCATCATATACAATAAGAACCATGCCTGTCAAACTTGAAATATCAGTAGCAGCCATCAGCCCCTCTCCCTTCATACCCTCTTATTGAACTACCTTTCCTACAATGACAGTCACATTTATCACAGTATCAAAAGCAGCCATCAACTGAGCCTGTGCACTAATGATTACCATCAGCAAATTATGGGTCATGAATTAATTTGTAACAATTTAAGGACTTTTGCTAGACCATAAAAGATGTATTGAATAATTTTGGTAAAAATATCAATAGTTACAGAGATTTTTCCTAATTAATTTCTTCATATGAATTGATCAATTTTTGATAGTGTAACACGTGAGGTTCAATATGGCAGTCAGACGCCACAAGTTTCAGGTTTCAGAAAATTCTCTTCCAAGTGCTGAGTCACTGATTGGTGGAACAATCTCTCAGAGGTAATAGTCAAAGCCCTGATCCTAAATGCATTCATAACCACGTGGACAAACTGTGGGAGTAAAAAAGAATTATTTGCAACCCTAAGATAGACCTCTATGCAATAAAATCTGCTCATAAAACAAGATGAAAAAGGATCAGCATATGTCAGAACCTAGCACAAGAGGCCATCTCGAAAGCTTCATCCAAGATTATTATAATTGATAATAGTGAAGGGGCAAGGTTTAAGTAATGAAAAAGTAAGAAGTGATCACTCCTTCAATCAGTAAAAAGACGACTTAGTGGGATGAAATTGAGATGAATTCATGTATAATTCTACAAGTTACAGAAATGTTTACCTTGATCGTAGTGCCTGTGGCTATGTGATGAAGCTCTTGCTTGAAAATCATACTATTTTCAAAGGCCTTCTTCCATTTGCCAGATACGGCCCGTGGGATGTCATCCGTGTAATATTCGTGCAGAAGGTCACTGGCTGCCTGAACCCAAGGAATTGAGATATCCCGATTGTTCCACAGACAAACTTATTGCAAGAAAAATATCCATGGAGAATGAAAGAAAAAAGATATTTGATTTTTTATTCCAGTCTGACATCATACAAAATTAATACTTGTTCAAATACAGATGAACATTACTGTTTTTATGTTATATAGATATGAAATAGTTATTTGGTTCATATATATGAGTATCGTATTGATTCTGCTTATATATGTGTGTGTTATATTGATATAAAATATATTTAGTATATATATATATATATATATAAATCATAAATTGCATGATATTACACAGAAACTTATTTGAGATGATCTCCTGTCATTAAACAGTTAATGCATCACTTGCCTTGGATACTAAACATTAACAAAACTTTTTCAAAAAATCTTTTTTGTCTCACTTCAGTCACCTATTTCCTAATATTTGTAAATGTAATTTATGTAATTTTCTTCAGCATTTCTTTCCCCGTTTCACATATTCTTTGTTATTATAGTGCAATGTATAAATTGTCTCTTGTTGGGATCATCAGTTCAACATGTAACTGTCTCGGAGAATTAAAAAATAAAACAGTTATATTAACATGGCACTCCAGTAGTGTTGATCAAACATCACCTCCCTTTCTTATCATATAATTTACACAATACATGCAGTTTGTCATTTCATATAAGGTTTTATGCATTTTGTATATTGATATTATTTTATACTAAATGTCTATTTTTTGAAACTGGGCTTACTTACGTAGGTTACCCCAAAAATGTCTTCAACAATAAGGGATCAATAAGTATGACAACGTGACTCACTCTTTGTGTCATATCTATTGAATGTTCACCTATGTGAATATTAAATTTGTTGTCAGTTTTAATCTCAGACTGCATGCAAAGCAACTTATGATATCATCTTTAAGAATAATAATTGCACAGAAAAAATTTCTCTAAGTCAATTCTCTACCAACATAACCAACTCAAGAATTTAACAATCATTTTCCGCTAACCTTAAATTTAATTTTTCTGTGTTGCAAAACATCAAGCTTCAATCAGATGATTTTTTTAACACTTTTAATCATCAAATAAAGTATTCTTATATGCATACTTGAAACAAAACCATTTTCCAGTGGGTAGTTACACCTCAATGGGTGATTCCATTAATGCACTCAAACCATTTGTTACATAGCATTCCATCCAACTACTTATCAGTCACATAAATGGACAAAAGCCAAATGTTTTCCCCTTTCCTTGGTTCCAGTCAATACAATGATCTTTCACATTGACGAAGGCTGCATTAACCTCTTTTAGTTACCTAATTCCCCTAACATTGATACTATTTCATCTGTTTCAACACTTTCATTTATTCTATTTTTATACTCTCATTAATATATTCTTCAATTTTCATCATTATTTCACTATAGTCAAGCTGATAAGTTTTAAAAGGATCACAATGTCTCATCATAGCTTTAGTAAATTGTCTGAAACTCTTACTAATTTAACCACCTTGATTGACCATTCTTATGACAATATATTTAGCTTTTTCAAACTTCTTGATTGATTATGATTGAGATTTGATCAGGGTAGCAAAATGTGCATTGTTTGATTTATTTAAGAATTTGATTCAATTAAAAAAACATTTCCCAGAAATTTAGCATTCAGAATCACAAAACATGGCTAAATGCATTTCTTGTTTTGTTGATTGCAATAAAATTTGGTTCTTCTTGTGTGAAGTTCCAGTTTTCCACTCTCAGAATCAAGTCATATTAGAGATAAAAAATTGTTTGTTCAAGTACTTTCAAGCAGTACTACATACGAGTGTGTGCATGTGTGAGTGCATTTATACACGTGTAAGACAAAACCCCCTGATCCTCCTCCTAATAAGGTGTTGGTCCTCCATGTGCCTGTAAAACTGGTTTTATCCAATCTGGTATGGTCTCTACAAGACATCTGAAGAGTCTAGAGAATGAGATGATGGATCTGTCTGGAGAGTAAGTTGAGTAAATGGTGATTCTGTGACAATAGAGAGAAAGGAAATTCTGACTTACTGAGTTTTCCATCAGGGACAAGAACTCGATGTATCTCTTTCACGCTGACTTCAGAGGCAAACCAGTGGAAACACTGAGCAGCAACCACAAACTGGAATATCAAATACAAGATAGGTTGATGGACTAACCTCACAAGCCATTGTGAGTGAATTTCATTCCCCACTAAATCGTGTCTTCAAGGAAGATTAAAAATAGTATTGCATATAGCCTAAAGTCCTTGATGTAGTGCAATTGTTATCAGAGTAATGTAACATTGACACCAAGCATATAAGAGTGTTGGATTTTCTAATAAATAAAATGGACAACCAAAATAGATTAAAGGGAAGTAATTCAAATCTACTGTTTTTTTGATAAATGTTTTTGATGTATCTACATGTCAAAAATTACTATTTAGATTATTTTTCACAAACAATGCAACAACCCCCAATAATACAACAGAATAGTGCACTTCAGGTATCATAGTGTTCTCTAAAATATAGGGGTATACATTCGTATTATATTGGATTAAATTGTGTGGAATTTTGTATCAAATCTTTCACTCTTGACACCAAGCATGTAAAAGCATTGAATTCTGTAACAAATAAACAAGACAATAGAAATGGATTATATTTGTTCTTTTCTATGTTACATTGTGGAATTACAAGTAAAAAATCTGGGTTAAGATTAGGCTTAGCAAACCAGAGAAATCTTTATGAAAAGGCATTACTTTTTTCTACTAAAAATTAGATAGATAAAAATATCATCGATTTTATTCAATTAGAAAAGCAATTACATGCCAAAGATTTTATGTTATAAAGTCAACATTTGTTTGTAAAAAAATTAATTTCAAAACTTTTAACCCATTGCATTAAATTTTGATACTATTGGGTGACTGAAACCTACTGAGGCTTGCCTGATGGTTATGCACACCTACCTGGTAGTTACAGAGGTCTGCCTAGGGCTTAAGTATTTCAAATTTCACTGCCTGGTCCAAGAAAGATGTTGAATTACAATGCACAGAGTTCTATTCATAGTGTGAGCAGGCCATCCTGTGGTGTGTGAGAAATAAGTTTTTTTCCTAAGCAATACTGGGAATGCCTGGTTATAATATATACCAGGTAGACGTGCCAGAATCCACAGATTTTGAATGTTGGGGGTCAGGCAAGGTGCTGCAACTCCAACCTAAGCTAAGCAGCTACACCTTCACGTTTTATCATATTACTTTGCCCATAACTTTCAAATTCAGTGCATTTTCATGCCTCTGCCTTGTCTTTCTCCCTCTATGTATATTTTCTTAGAAAATTATCTTAGCTGTAAAGCAGTGTAGGGTCAGAGCACCAAAGAATTTCATCAAAGATTGTCAAGGGTGAGATAGCCTGACAGGGTTCATCACTCTTCAGGCTGGTTTGGAATAAAAAATATCCATCTCCTACGTAGACTGGATGCCAACCATAGCTAGAGAGCCCAGCCTGCCTTACTAACAACCCAAAGCAGCTAGAAGAAGAGATGAATTTATGCCTTTCCTGAGAGCATAAGTTTTAAGTGAACACAAACTGTCTCAGCCAGAGTTTGAATTCCATTCATAAATACAAACTAAATGAGAGTTTGAACTCAGCTCCCGATCCTCATTAATCATTCAACCACTTCTTACTCCCTTTTATTAGGTAATGTGTACTTACTCTGACTGATGAATCTGGAAAAGGTAAATTTTCTGCAGAGCAAACCCTAGTTGTAATACTGGGACAGTTCTTCTTCGCCTGTTCGAGAAAGCCCTCCATTGGTTCTGTTGCAACGTACTTCACAGACTAAAAATAAAACAGATTTAAGAGAAAAAGCATAAAAAAGAGAAAATAGTGGAAGAATAAAATATCGGGATAGAAGTTACCTCCCTTAGATGAATCCGTAAATCAGAGTTATTTCCCTTTTGAAAGTTTCTGAGAGTCACCTCCCTGTAGAAGTCTACACATGAAGTGAATACTCACCCAAGACGCCACACAACTTGCATTTCATAATCATCTAATCACATGAAACATAAATATTCTATTTTCATCGGACATCAAATAAATTTGGCACTACAACTTTGAAGAGAATCTCGACTCAAATAAACACAATAAAGTATACATAGTTCATTTATCAAACAGGCGAATTCTCTATACATAGATAATTTCATTGGTAACTAGAGAACACACAGGGTGCATACCTCTACCAACGCTGTACAATAACTAAAAACTGCAGTGCAGGGGAGGTAACTGTAAGTTTTGAGTTTCCATATTTTGGACTAATATCAATGTATGAAATAATATCTCACAATTAGAAAAAAAATTCCTGGATCCTTATCAAAATTGAATCAATTCCATCTTATCCCATGGCCTATCCCTCCACAAAACTTCATTAAAACTCATTGAGAACTTTTGGAAACATTGTGTGGACAGACAGACATGAATGAATACATCTTTAGACTTTATTATCAGAGGTAAAAAGATTCGTCAGTCAAATCACAAAGATATCTATGGTAAATAAACAGATTAAGCAACTGTTTTATTTCGGTAGTTACTTTCTTGAATTCAGGAATATTGAAATAGAATTATGTTGGCTATTTTTGCCAAAGACTTCTGAAAAGATTAACTAATATTTTATGGAAAATCTATAGTCATCCAGTGGATATCTATTCCCTTTTGTGTGTAAAACATTGAAAGAATTCGTCATAATTCAGTTACCCTATTTTGTCATGTGAAATTTGCTTTTTTCCTGAAAATTTGGAGCCAAAAAATCCATGTTTGTTATCTATGGAAACATAATTGTTGAACATATTTGTATGCATAATAATCATAGCTGGGTTGATGCATTCTTCATTCAGAATTGGAACTCAGTTATGGATGGGTGGGCTGATTATCACTGGTAATAGATTACACATAGTGAAATACAGAAGTCTGATTCAATAATTAATTTACTTAAATTGTAAAAATTTATTCATTCAATTCATTTATTGTGCCACCACAATGACTGCATGGCAGCACAGCCTTCTCTATTGTTCCAGTTTGAATTTGATCTCCACCTTCTCCTGGTCTAATTCATTAATCATTTTTGGACGCTGGGAAAGGGTATCAAATGTTTGTAAAATTGATTCTATGAGCATAGCTATTTTCAGATTTAAAATTGGGTTTTTTTATCATTTTATTATTTGAATCTGTTCTGTGCTTATTTCACTCTCTGTTGCAAGAATGTATAGAAATTTTAAAAAAAAATGAAAGGAAATTCAAAGAAAAGGGAGAATATCAACCTTCTTCAGTTTGCCATAAATGGATTTTGTAAACTTCCCAGTTCCTGTACCCAACTCTAAAATGTCAGCCGACAAATTTTCTACAAAAAAAGAGGAAAAAGGAAAGGAAAAAGAAAAGTATTATTTACAAACATTGAAGTATTTTATCAATGATATCCTGATTTATATTTTTATAGGTAAAGCACTTTCAACCATCAATAATTGTTGACTAGTATTCTTTTTCATCTTTGATTATTTTCAATTGTTTTTTATAGCAACTTACTCATCCCATCAGTCTATGGCAGCAAGTAAACAGTGCATCTCTTTACTCATTGTCATTGACTGACAGCCAGTTGCAATGAAAAGCATCTGAAATTATAACAAAAGAAAATACAAGTCAAAAATTAATAAAGCTCAACAATGCTTCATGTGATAAAAGATATATATCAGGATAATCCTACTACTACCAATTGATTATAGTTTAGCTAAATGAGAAGAGCAATTGGTCACAGGTTTTATTCCTGCAGCAGCTTTATTTTCAGTGATTGCTTATTCTATTCACCTTGTCTACGTCAAATGATACTTCATCACGTAGTAATGCGACAATATGGCACAAAACGATCGGAGAAGAATGAAGTATGAGTCTAAGTGTTAGATTTGATCCACTGCCAACTGTAACTATTCCAGTAGCTCAGTCAGTAGAACGGTGCCATGGATGAACTAAGCAACAAGAAAATTGCAAATGAAAGAAAAATGAAAGTGCAAAATAAATAATGGTTTATAATTTGATCAAGTCTGAAGAAACTTTTAGTTCACTCAACTGCATCCATTTATTTAATTACTTTGGATATTTACTGGCTTACCTTAGGACGGCAAGATGGTGGATGAAAGGGGCAGGGAGGATTCTGTTGCATCAACCTGCCTATCTTGAAAATCAGCATCTGAAATTCGAACTTTTGCCTGGGCTTGAACATCAACCTCTTGCATCAGTTGGAAATACTTGACTATTTCAGCCATTAGGCATGTCATCTTGGTATTTACTGAGTCTAGCCAAGTATAGTGCAATATTATTGCCTTAGGTAGAGAAAAAAGCCAGAAGTTGCAAAGAAGGGGGGCAAGCCCTGCATGAGACACAAAGAATGGGAAAATACACTGTCATATCATCATGAATGTGTCAGTCACTCAGTACACCAGCTCACTCAATGGTATCTCATGGCTGACTGAGTAACACAATGGGAGAGTGTATGTTCACACATACACAGTGATTGGCGGTCAAATCACATCAACCAAGGTCACACAATCACCTTTTTAGATATTGGAAATGACAGCATACTTTTATGATGATGGATGGGTGTATGGCGTACACCTAGACATGACTGAACTTCGAGTTCCCCAAACCAAGCCTTCATGTATACCTTGTTCCAAAAACTTATTTCCATCACTGAATAACACTAATCAACTGTGTGAAGAAAGCAGAATTTGATGTAACAAACTTTACCCAAAGGTTCCAGGTTGTCCAGGTTCATATTCTCCAGAATCATATCAACTGCTTCACTGCTATATTCTGGCCGCTTTGCATCGTATGAAGAGGCAGTTTTCTGTAAGTTCAAACAAAATCTTTATTTTTTACCCATGTTGTCAGAAATGATGACAGTTTTATTTTTTTTTCGTTTATGTGATTCTGCCCATCTAAGCTAATAGCTGTTTTTCTGTATAGTCTATTTTCTCTAATGCATATAATCTGACTGACATACTCAATGCTTAAGATTTCAACACCATGTCATCAGTGCACCATTGGCCTATTGGTGAGTCATCAGGCTGCTGAGGTTTGTGCTGAAGTTCAAATTGGGGCAGTTCTACTATTTTTGATATATTCACTTTCCCTCTGCATGACAGAAAACAAACAAACAAATATATGAATAAATGAACTAATGAATAAAAAAAACACTGGTAATAATTACACATATTATTAAACACACCAAAAAATATTGTTTTGACTGGGGAGAGGGGACTTGTTTTCATCATATGATTTTCAGTACTCTCTGCAGGTCAAAACTGCTACATATCAAATGGCTTTGACAGTAGATATGTATAATGGTACAACTAAGAAGTCAAACTCCACTATACTCTAATGTGATGGCAGGGGGAGAGGGTGCAGCCGGTGCATCACCCCTTAAACACCAAAGGTGGTCTGAGAGTTTCTTGGGTCAAGCAGAGCATTGAAACTTCTTATTGATATATCCATTTATAAAAAGGGGTTGACATATCATTTACTGGCGAGTAAATAAGGTTTGTGATAGATGAAAACAGGATGGCTAAAGGATGAGGACGTTTGTGAAGCGTGTGTATGTATGTATGTACATGGTGTAAGGGGTGAAAATAGCTTTTCACTACCTCATAAAATTCCTCGCAGAGACCTTGTGGCTGACATCAAATTCAGTGCTTTGAACTCTTCCTTTTATTCTATCTTGTCATTCAAATAAACAAAATCTCAGTTCAAAAATATCCAACTTACCTCATTAAAACCAGCGATAGTCATTGGATGAACACTGGGCTTAGGCGGAAAAACCTTGTCTCCACTTGCCATTTTAACGACTGTCAAATTCAATGCTCCTAAGTGGAACAAAATCATAAACTAAGTTATCTTTGGCTATTTGGTCCTAAAATATGATAGAATGAAGACTGCCAAAAGTTATCCTGTTTGATGGTTAGAAAAGGCTAGATTTTTCATATTTTCATCTCCACCAAACTTGTTGTGTATGATCCAAAATTAAGATAAAAGTTTTGAGAACAATATCTTGGATTTGAAGATCAATATCTTATAGTGATAACAACAACATTTTTTGAATAGTACATAAAACTTTTAGTGATGAAGTTAGCCAGAAAAGGAAAATCCAGCCATTTTCAGCCATCAAGGGGAATAGCTGTAGGTAATCTTTTTTGTTTTTAGGATCAAATAACTAAAGTTTGGCAAAACTTGGAAAGCATTTTAAAATTTCTTTTGCACAAAATATTCAAAAAGAAATTACAACAAAATATTATCAGACCTGCATAGATTTAAAAATTCTCACGAGAGAGCATGGGCACCCAAAGCACTTTTTTGCGGAGGGGCAAAAGGATATATTCCTGGGTGGATAAAGGGATATGGAGTGGTAGTCAAAAACATATCTGGATATTGGTTGTCAGGTAAAGGACTAGAGAGTACTAAGCTGCAACTCATCTTAAGCTGTCACGGTTCCTAGTGATCCGTTGATCTTTATGGTTCCAACCTCACCCACCTCAGTTAAAAAAGCCAGATCCAGGGGAGAATAAATGTCCTATTTGCAAGATATCCTGAAAAAGCCTTGCCCAATCATAGTTCAGTCTAGAAGAAGATTTTCAATTCTAGGAACTCTAAAACAATTTTTTCAGTGCATTGGAAACATATCTTAACATAATTTTAAACTGTGAAATGCGGGAAACTTGATAGGTCTGCAAGTGGGGGGGGAAACATTTCTTACAGGCATATTTCTTTATGGGTAACATTTGAACAATCTCGTTACATGCTGTGGGGTGACAACACTTAGTAAGTTGGTAGGTTTGCCATATGTTGACTCAGTTGTTTATATCATGATTAAACCGCTAAGATCACCAAATGCAAAAGTAGAGTTTAAACGGTAAAACTGGAATTTTGGAAAAAATTAAATTGTTTCTTTTTTTGCAATTAAATCTTGAAACGTCCAAAGCAAAAATAAGTAAATCATTGCATTAGAAATGAAGCAAAAAAAAAAAAATTAATTAAGAAAAATATACGGAGGATGAGTTAGTGTTTGAAACACGAAATTTATTTTACAAAAAGTAAAAACATGACATACCCCCCGCCCTATTTTTGAGATGTCCTGAATACGCAAGATGGCACACCTGCGATCTATTGAAGCATGGGAACAATTGGTAGTACCATATGAGTTAACCGAACCCAGCATTACCGGTTTCGTTACCGGTAACTGGGCATTTATTGCCACGTATAACAGTCATTGTTTTGTCCAATTAAACCCACAAAAGGAAGGACCCAACATGTCACCCAAACAACCTCCGACCAAATAACAAACATAAAATTTTGCAACATTTTAAAATTGTTTGAAATAAATCTGAAGTTGTTTATAAAACACCGAAAGCGACGAAATCGTTAAAAAGTTACCTTCAGCTAAAAAGACTTGAAAAAATCAAGAAAGATAACTCTGTTGATTTCAAATACTTTCGTTTCGTAACGCTCGCAGCCAAGCCTGTCAGCGGAGGGGACCGTTGTTGAGTGTAATTGAGGGTAGGGATCTGTCTCTTCGTTAGAACATGTGGTGCTATATTTTTTGAGAATATGAACACTCAATATTTGTGGTAAAATGAGTTGTGACAAGTGAGGATAAGGAAAACGAATAAAAGTTTATTTGATCAAGATTCGTTTGAACAAACGTACGCAGAAATTAACAAGAAATACCTATCTTGTGTAGCTTGAACTGCTGTGACTGAATCTGATTTTCGTTTCTTTTGGGAATGTTTCGTTTTTAAGAAAAAAAGTAGGGGAGGCCAGTGAATTAGCTCTGACGTGGGTGATCGACTCCTTTTTACGTAATTAATATCTTTGATTAATTCTTTGTTTACTTTACTCTATTGTCAAGTCTAATATTGGAGGGAATCAAAACATCGAATCAAAAAGCACCAGTCAAAACGACAACCGCGCAGTTCGGTCAAAAAACATCGATCGAGAATGTTAACCCTGTATTCCGAATATTGCAACTGAATTCGTACTGATATTCATTTTAAGTAATAAAATAACTAATACTTTTAAATGAAATAGATAACATTTCTGGACAATTTTGTTTACAACTAAAAGGAGTTATATCATTCAAAGTCTCTAAAAAGTATAATTTTTTAATCAAAAAGCATAATTATGCCTTTATCAGATTTCACCACCATTTCCAAAATATCATAGAACTTTTTTGAAAATGTAAATGAGTTCAAAGATTTTGATTTCATTTTTGCATTATTATCTTAGGAATATGTTGTTTGATTAGATGCTTTAATCAAAATTTATTCATATTTTGAGCCTTAGATGTACAAAGACAGTCGATATCGCTTCATCTTTACAACATCGTCTTTTATCAACAAAATATGACAGCAACTGGGTATAATGAGTTTTAACGATTTTTCATTGTTTAATTTATCAAGTATCCCGAATATTTAAAGAATGGATAGATAAATAGTTTCAACATCTTTTTGTTAGTTCCAAGTCTTAACGCAAAAATGCAATTAAAACCTTTTATTCATTCAACGATTTCACGGTGGCATAAGACATAATTATACTTTTTGATTAAAATTCTAGTGTTTAGAGACTGAATAAGTTTTGGGACCACTTCAAGGCAAAGATTAACTGGTATTACTTTATTAGTAGTAGTAGAAAATGTCATAGAGTATTTTTTTTATTTCCCACAAAAGTGTTACTTATTTTATCATATAAATAAAAAAAATATGACGATGTATGGTATGAAATATAAAATAATATCACATTGAAACGTTTATCAATTGAACTAAAAAAAAAGTAGATAAAACTATTTAAATAACAGAATTTCAGTTGATACAATTGTACTACACTGTTTTCTTTTTGACTGGTGCTTTTTGTCTTGATGCCTTTTGACTCGAAGATTTTCGTTTTCTTTGTTGGGGTTAACGAAAAGGACCCGGTGCATTTAGTGTTTCCGGGCGAGGAAAAGAAAATGAAACGTAATCCTTTCTTTCTCTCTGGGTTTCCGTACTTAAAATCATGAACATGAGCTTTTGGTGGGAACTAACGAGAAAAAAACAAAAAAAAACAAAAAAAAAACAAACAACCCCCCCCAAAAAAAAACAAAAAACAAAACAAAAAAACAAACAAACAAACAAACAAACAAACAAACAAACAAACAAACAAACAAACAAACAAGTAAACTTCGATAGTTAGGGTGCTAACGCCTAAATAAGAAACACCCAAACAAACTGAAAGGAACGGGGAGGGGGGAGAAATGAAGAAAAAGAAAACAAATGATGGACGAATTATTACCTGTTCTGTTAACTAGGGCAGTCAATTTCGAAAAAAGACAAAACCTGTTCACATTCTGCATGATTATAACTATCACTTGATTTCACTTATCTATGTACTTACATTATACGCCACGTGACGGTTAACATCTGTAGTCAATAGTATTTGTCAAGGGAGATAGCTTATTGAACATCAATAACTGAGTAGTCTCCCTTACTTTTTTTGTATAGGGGCGTAAGGTAAAAGGGGAATGTGGACAATTTGACTTAGAGCAATTGTGTGAGAAAACTGAGGCATTTATGTCTCAATATCGTCTTTTGAGGATTTCATGGAGATTCGTTGTCCTAGGTAGATGTAGTGGTTTACCTTCCCAGGTTCTGTGTCTCTGCTTTTGATTGTCGTATCTTTGTCTACAACATATTCGTTGTACATGGCATTTATTTCACTGAAGTTCATGTGGAGACCAACTTTCTTGCTTTCTTCGTTCGGTCTGTCCAGCCTCATCTGCAAGTCACTAAAAGGTTCTGAACAAAAAGGGCGAAGTCGTCCTAAAATCTAAGGTTACATAGGTATTCGATTCTGATTCCTTTATTTTCCCTGTCTAGGCTTCGAAAGATTCTATTTAGGAAGGCTGTAGAAAGTTGAGGATGAGTTGGTATCTACAGGTCTTACTCCTTTTTCGAACTAGAAGGTATCAAAGTCTTCATGTAACTCGATGAACGAACTGCTATGCCAGTAGATATGTTGCAATACTTTAACATATACTGGATCTATTCCTTGTTGAATGATAGCATGAATAACCTTGGTGATTTCTACTGAGTCGAAGGCTTTCTTGAAGTCAGAAAATACTATAGTGAGTGGCATTCTATACTCTGCTACTTTCTCTTCAAGTTGATTCACCGAATGGCGGTGGCCAATAGTTGAGCAGCTTCGTTTGGGCCAGCTTCTTCCCGTGGTTGGTTTTCGACTAGTGTTTTGGTGGTTCGATTGGTGATCACTTCAGTAAAAAGTTTGTAAATGCAGTTGGCTTAGTGGCCTGTAGTTATTTAGATCTTTCGGGTTCACCCCTTTTCTTTGATATAAGATGAAGGGAATCTGACTTATATATTAGGTAGATGGAAATCAGATCATTATTATTGGGATGAGTGCAAACGATAACTTAACACGAATTATCTTTAGAATTAGAAAAGATATCTTGCTAAAACATGCCTTGGGTCCCATTTGTACACACAGAAAGTTCTATGGAGATAGGCTATATGGTTCCAAAGTTGCGCTCTCGCATATGGGCAGAAGGACAGGTATTTGGTGGATTATAGTAGGATTCACCAGACAACAACAAACTATATTTAGAAAAAAAAAATAGAAAAAGAAAGATGATGCATCGGCATCGAGCACTTAGTTTATTGGGAGTTATGATTCTCAGAGGTAAAATCTTGGTAACGAAGTTAAATTATATTAAAAAAAACAAACAACAACATCGAGATAAGGAAAGTACGTTGCCAGTTTTTCTATGAACTTTAACGGTAGTCATTTTATAATTCAAAATGGACGACTGTGAATGCATGTTTTTTTCAAATTATGATTGAATCATTGTGCATTGACCCATCCTAAAATTTAATCTCTTCTTTCGTAGCCTACTGCCTACTTTTTACGAAATGTCATTGGAATTCATTGAGAACTTTTGGAGATATCGTGTTGACATGCAGGAGCGAATTCAGGAATGAGCAAAAATCAAAATTGAATTCCTGGATCCACCTTCAAATTCAGCCACTCTTTCCTTAACCCAGGGCCAACCCTCCCATAGAATTTAATTGACATTCCTGGATCTGCCCCAGATTTAATCATACCATTTTTGATATGTGACTTGCCCCTCAACGACATTTCATAGAAATTCATTTGGAGCTTTTGGAGTGGAGAGAGAAATCTATAAAATATCAAAATAGCATAGAAAAACTGGCAACATTTGCGTGTTCAAGATTTCTGGTGGTTATCACTGAAAATTGAGTGACAGCAAGTCCCTTCAAATTCAGGAAGTCACTCTCACATTCGAAAAAACCCCACCCCTGTTAGCAATAATAGACACGTAACCCAACTGTCAGCCGTCAACTAAAAAAGTAGCCGAGAAACCGATCAAGTATCAAGTGATATATTCAAGATGGTGAGTGTTTGACCCCGAGTTATAAGGCTCAGGTTTCCCTAGAAAGAAAAGCCATAAGACAAATGCATAAAGTTGTGAAAACCTTGCTGCATTTTCTTTGCCTTAGCTTAGAAAACCAGCCCCACTTCTTCCACTTAGATGATAGTAACCCCTTTCCCACTTGCTATACATCATTGCTGTACAAGACTATTGCAGACCAAATAAACTTGTTATTTACCCCAAACAAGAGTCATTCTGTTATATTCGATTGCATGAATGTAACGCCTAGTATAATATTTCTCTTTATTTCCCCTTTAGATAAATCCAGTTCATATCAGCTCTGGAGTATAGGGCCCTTTTGTCTGCTCTAGGAGAGCACAGCTTTAACGAAAATGTTTGAAATATAACCCCTTTCAGAGATGCTTTCAAGTCATATGAGATGCGCATTTGGATATATACTCGCTAATTTTTTGCATCAATCAAAGAAAGAATTTTAGTAGTACTCATCCGGAACCCCGAAAACCATAATGTTTCAAAATCTGAAACTTTTACGAAGCCAACATGACATGAAGTTTAATCCAAAGATAAGAGACAAGGTTGATTTCCAAGGCATTTAACTCATTCTGACTACTGTAGAAGATAAGATATTTTTTATATAATATTATATATCATACGAATATGATATGACAAACGGTAAAGAACGAAACAAGTCTCAATGAAAAAGAATTATTGTCACCGCCAGACTTACATGAAGTAATCATTGAATATCTTGTCGATCCTCTCATCTGTACAAACACATTGTTGAAAAGGATGCTGACACCCCTATAAGTAACAGTGATAAAAAATAGATAAAGTTCTAATGTTTATCGCTGATTAAAAAAGAAGGATAATCTTTTGCTAAAGAGATACTCATTTCGACTGATATTTACATTTTCATGAAATAACATTTCTATCACAAAATAATTGACGGCAATCTAATTCCGTTTCAGTCTTGAAAAGTCAATTACGTATGTATTCTTCCTCTTTATATATATATATATATATATATACATATATATATATATATATAGTTTATGATGACATGCATTATCTACTGATATGATATGCTGCGTGTATGTCAATGAGAGAGAGAGAGAGAGAGAGAGAGAGAGAGAGAGAGAGAGAGAGAGAGAGAGAGAGAGAGAGAGAGAGAGAGAGAGAGAGAGAGAGCACCATGTAATGTCAACTCGCATTTTGGAGTTCTCAGTAATTTAAAAAAAATTGAACTTCTGTTCCGAAAAATATTACAAGCATTTTATCTATTTTTCTTTCAAGTGAAATATATTTTGCTTATAAGAATGTCATTAGAACAGTTAATATAATGATAGAACCATTAAACGACATAAAACATAATAATTTCAAAAAGGCAGTAGATATCTATCCATAATTTTATTTGCAAATAAACTCCCATTTTCTGTTGGGTTTTCTTAATCCAATGGTCGAGTGCTTCCTGCTAGTCATCAGTAGATCTTGGGATCGAATGCAACTAGGAGCAAAAAAATATTTCCTTTTACTTCGAGACCAGCGGTGGATTAACTATTAGGCTGATTAGGCTTTTCCTTTCTTTGTTTTGTTGAACTCTTACTATTGAGTCTTGAGTTTATTTTCGCATGTAACAATGACGGATGACAATTACCAGAAGAAAAAGGAGTGACATCATGCACGGATAACAGTGACATACGCAAAAACTCATCCTTGATTTACAATCTAATGCCTAGTCATTACCAGCGACTTAGGACGAAGTTAAAGTGATGTACAAACTTTTTCTTTCTTATTGTGTATTGCAGTTTTTCGTTTTGTTTTGCAGATTGTTCTTATGCGTCGCAGTTTTTTTTTTCGTTCATAGTTGTAGTTTGAAAGAAAATTATTATTACTATTATCATTGGCGATTTCACACCAGTTGTCTGGTGGTTATCGCTGGAGGATGTGTGACAGCAAGTCTCCTCAAGTTTTCAGCCCTCCTCTCATCTCATCTCTCCCTCACCTGGCCAGGTTCCCTTTTTCATGGTCTTTCTGGATGAGGGTGGTTCTACCTTTGGTCATCGATTCTGGTACCTCGCCTTCATTTAGGTACCTTAGGAGTTGATGGATGTGCCTGTCATGAAGTGTGGAGAATTATCATCATCATCATCATCATCATCATCATCATCATCATCATCATCATCATCGTCATCGTTATTATTATTATTATTATCATTATTATTTCGGAATCTCACACCAGTTGCCTGGTGGTAACCGCTGGAGTTTGAGTGACAGCAAGTCTCCTCAAGTCTCCAGCCCTCCTCTCCTAGTACTCATAGGTCGCAGTAATTTTGCGATTTACAGTTTCACACCGGTTGCCCAGTGGTTATCGCTGAAGGCTGAGTGACAATAAGTCTCCTCAGGTCTTCAGCTAACGTCTCCTCTCTCTTTCGCATATCATGACAGAGCTACGATTCGTTGCAGTACTTATATCTCTAGCACCTTCCTCAGTACCCGTGCAGTTCCAAGTAGTGCTGTGGTCTGTACGGTCTCTATCCTCCCCCTAATCCCGATCTCCTCCAGTCTCTCCCTCAGCGTTTTGGGGACAGTTCCTAGTGCTCCCACTATGACCGGTACTACCCCGGTTTTCATGTTCCACATTTTCTTCAACTCCCTTGCTAGGTCCTGGTATTTTTCCCTTTTTTCACCCTCCTTCTTTTTTACTCTATGGTCTGCAGGCACAGCAACGTCTATTATTTGGCAGGCCTTCCTTTTTTTGTCTACTATTACTAAGTCCGGCCTTCTTGCCTGGATGAGGTGGTCAGTTTGGATGTCAAAGTCCCACAGTAGTTTGTGGTTGTCATTCTCCAAAACTGCCTCTGGCTTGTGCTGATACCACTTTTCCACATGGTTGAATCCCATTTGTTTACTTAGTTCCCAGTGTATCATCGTTGCTACTCTATCGTGTCTATGCTTGTACTCCTTCTGGGCGAGTTGACTACATTCACTAGTTATGTGGTTTACTGTCTCATCTCTTTCACCGCACATGCGGCATTTGCTGTTTGTCTGAGTTCTGTCGATTTTTGCTTTTATGTAGTTTGTCCTTATGCTTTTGTTTTGGGCTGCCATGATGAGCGATTCTGTTTCTCTCTTAAGGTTTCCCTTTCGTAACCACGTCCATGATTTCTCGTCTGCTATATCTTTTATCTGTCTTTTAAACTCGCCGTACAATTTTTTCCCTTCCCACTTTTCTTTTCTAGTTTGCTGTACCGTTCCATTGCTTTCTACTTTGTTTGTTGCACTATCCCTCGCGCTCTTTATGATTTCTTCACTATTTGTTTGCACATATCTATCTAGGACTACTTTAGCTCTCTGGACACAATCTTCTATGCTGATGAGCCCCCTACCACCTTCTTTTCTCTTAACGTATAGTCTATCTGTATCATCCCTAGGGTGTAATGCTTTATGCATCGTCATAAGTTTCCTTGTTTGCCTATCCATTGATTGGAGCTCTTCCTTTGTCCATCCTAGGAATGGTCCTGTATACCTAACTACTGACACAGCCCAGGTGTTCATTCCTTTTATTAGATTTCTGCTATTTAATTTGGTTTCTAATATTTTCCTTATTATTATTATTATTATTATTATTATTTGGAATGTCACACCAGTTGCCTGGTGGTAACCGCTGGAGTTTGAGTGACAGCAAGTCTCCTCAAGTCTCCAGCCCTCCTCTCCTAGTACTCATAGGTCACAGTAATTCTACGATTTACAGTTTCACACCGGTTGCCCAGTGGTTATCGCTGAAGGCTGAGTGACAATAAGTCTCCTCAGGTCTTCAGCTAACGTCTCCTCTCTCTTTCGCATATCATGACAGAGCTACAATTCGTTGCAGTACTTATATCTCTAGCACCTTCCTCAGTATCCGTGCAGTTCCCAGTAGTGCTGTGGTCTGTACGGTCTCTATCCTTCCCCTAATCCCGACCTCCTCCAGTCTCACCTTCAGCGTTTTGGGGACAGTTCCTAGTGCTCCCACTATGACCGGTACTACCCTGGTTTTCATGTTCCACATCTTCCTTAACTCTCTTGCTAGGTCCTGCTATTTTCCCCTTTTTTCACCCTCCCTCTTTTTTACTCTATGGTCTGCAGGCACAGCAACGTCTACTATTTGGCAGGCCTTCCTTTTTTTTGTCTACTATTACTAAGTCCAGTCTTCTTGCCTGGATGAGGTGGTCAGTTTGGATGTCATAGTCCCAGAGTACTTTGTGGTTGTCATTCTCCAAAACTGCCTCTGGCTTGTGCTGATACCACTTTTCCACATGGTTGAATCCCATTTGTTTGCTTAGTTCCTAGTGTATCATCGTTGCTACTCTATCGTGTCTATGCTTATACTCCTTCTGGGCGAGTTGACTACATTCACTAGTTATGTGGTTTACTGTCTCATCTCTTTCACCGCACATGCGGCATTTGCTGTTTGTCTGTGTTGTTGTTGTTGTTGTTGTTGTTGTTGTTGTTGTTGTTCACCAATGGTCTCTTAAAAATGTGAACTTCAGTTTCAAACCACAATTATCCCCGATTTTATACTATGTAAAAATTTTAACATTAGTATTTATTTATTTTTTCTAATACAGAAGGAGATCATCCTAGGACATATCCAATCCTTTCGGGGTTAATGCTATAGATCAGTGGTTCTTAACCCTTTCACTACCACGGCCCCCTTCAATATTTGGTCCTTGCATCCTCGTTTTTCTCACATCTTCAAACAAATAATTAGTTTGAGATAGGTGCCGTAAGTATTTGGGAAAAAAATAGATTATGTTCATCAAGATATTTTGCAAATAGTTGTTGGGAAAATTCCGAAAATAATTAGAGAAATTCTTGATTTACCCCCACCCCTGGGCTCGTGCTCCCTCTTGAAATTACTAATGGCGCAGGGTTGAAAGATAGTTGGAGACATTTCTGGCTTTAGGTACAGAGAAATGGCCAAATGCAGAAATTGTTTTTAAAAGCGATTATTCTGTTCTCTCATTTTCATTAGATGAAGTATTGTAAATCATAAGTACTTACTTAAAAGATATTTATTCTGAGGTTTATCTTAATCAGCGATCGGACTTTACAACGTCGGCCCGAGTAAAGCAGCGATAAAACGCCATCTAAAAATCAAGATGAAAGTAAATGATTCTATTGAAAAATGAATATTAATGGTTGTTTATGAATCATTTCAATATCATAGTACATACCAAAGATAAGAATTTATCAAAAACAAAATCAAAATAGTCAATAATTCAAATATAACCAAACCCCAAAAGGCCAGATTTGTCAAATTTAGCCATAAAATGACCCAAATAACAACCCAACCATGACGTGCCCCAATGGTTAATGACCTGTGTTATAAATGAAAAGAAATGACAACTGAAAGCTTTACTCCATCACATTTCAAAACAAAATCTCTGTTTATTGTATATAGTTTTGAGAAGTGTCATCAACATTCAAAGAGTTTTTCGCCACATATCCCAATTCTAAAATCTTGGACTGTCAGCTGAGTAATGGTACTGTCATGGAGTATTACATTCAGTTAATGCAGAACCCATTTTTTCAACCTTGAAATTTTTCTTAGTGGCTTGAGATGGCGTGTTATGGTCGCTGTTGAGGTCCTTCAGTTTCTAGAAAATGCTCGGGTCGTTTGTAGATTTAAGCGTGATACTGAGGCTAATACGATCAAGGGAAGCAACTCTACAAAAATTAAGATTTATTTCCCTTGTCGAGGAATGTTTCCCGAAGAAAAACGTATTCGAACTTCTAATTCGTGAATTTATTTGAATGTTACGACCAAAACTGTATGATTTTTTCTCAGTGGTTCCATTTATCTATACATATATCTATCTATTGAGTGTACATTCCTCGCGCAACTAATGCTAAATGAACTAAATGAAGGAAGCAAAAGAATTGGCCTACACATGTATTTAAAACAAAAATCATGTGATACGATCACATTGGGAATTGGGACATAACTGTCAAAATTGAAGATGCAAAACTGCAGAAAGTAGACCACTATATCAACCTACGACAACGAATCTCCATGAAAATCACGAAAGGGGAAGAGATCAAGAATCACCCTGAGGTGGCAAACCTTTGGCTGAGCAAGCTCAACCTTCAAAAACAAGTCGATTCCAATAATCCTAAAAAGAAGAGTATACAACAAATGTATCCTCCCAATAGTCACTTATGGAGCTGGAACATGGAACCTAACCAAGAGACAGACTCGCAAATTGAGAAGCATGCAACGCATACAGGAGAATCATGCCCAACCTCACAGGGAGAGATCACAAGACAGCACTGAATATAAGGAAGAAAACAGGAGTCAGAGACATCGTAGAATCTATTAAAAAAACTTAAATGGCAATGGGTAGGCTATGTTGCAGAAATGATAGACAACCGATTCACCCATGCTTTTTTTGAAAATAGAACTTGATGATCACCACCAAAGAGTGAGATAAGTAATTTATTGATTGACCACCCTCTTTCCTAATTTCTTAAATGATCATCCCCAACACAGCATGCTGCGAAAAGACGTTGATTTCTTGACGGTTTCAACTGAGTGATAGTTTTATAGTGTCTCATTTCGGACCAACATTCCGAATTTCTCTCAAATAGACCCTGAATCGATTTCTTTTTAATCTAATTCCTAACTGGTATATTCAAAAATATTGCCTGTTAGTTGTTCAGTAGGGTCAGTTCTTAGATGAGTGGCTGCTTGGGGTGCCGTAAGTTAGGATGGTGAAGTGAGTGACGCCACCCTGGGCGCTTTTCGCTAAGTCTTTTTCACATATCGCAAGCCGAGACAAAAGTGTATAATAGAAAACCCCAGCAGGGATAGCAGATGCATTAGCCAGTGTATGAGCACTAACTAGCTAGTTGTTGAACTAATCCCATTAGACAGAGAGTTTATAGGAAAAATACGCCATAACATTATCTGGTTCAGAGTTTTCCAAAGTTTTTCAGACTCAGGACCGGCCTTCGCTACAGTCAACACAGGAAGTCTCTCGGGCGCCAAATTTGGAGGTGGGGTCTGTCAAGTATCTAAAACAGTGGGACTTTTTAAGCATTGAAGGAAAAAGAATGGGTAAATGAACGAATTAAACAGTATAAGAATTGTCGAAATGAGGAAATTCCCTGATAAATAGTCGTATTTTTCAGGAATATCTGACAGTTTCACCCATCGCGGGGAAACTAAGAGTAACAATTAGCAAAGGAAGTTTTCATGATCGACGATAAATTCAGCCTTTTCACAATCCAAGGGGGATGGGGGATAGCGCCCACTTGGGGAATCATGAGGGAATCAGGAAATTCTGACGTTAGAGCAAAATGAAACAACGAGACTGACTGCTTCAGGATCAAACTCTATTCTAACTGAAGCTTAAGAGAGTTGTGAAAATATAATTAAAAATTATCCGAACACTGCAACAAGTAATAAAGGTAGGACGAATGCACGAACGATGAGGCTCGTTGCATGGAAAGAATATGGGAATAGAAACCTCTGCACGTGTTCCAAAGATCCTTGCAAAGAGATTGGAAGAATCAGAAATCCATGTAAAATCTAAACCATCCAGATGAAAACATTACTAAAACCAACTAAAATTGCTGGAGTATTAAGGATATTTGCTGCCACTGTGATGGAGTAACTCCCCCATGGGGGGTAGGTATATAACCGACGGGATAAATAAATTTGGATAGACAGACTGACTGATAGATAGAGAGACAACTGAATAAAAAGCTACTCAAAAAGACCAAATAAAAAGAAAAAAATAAATCGATGGAGAGATATGTAGGTAGATGACATACATCGATAGATAGAGGGACAGAGAGACAGATAAGAAAAGAAAAAAATAGTAAAATTCAAAATGCGATCTTCGGGTGAGTAAAATGAACAGTGTAAGGAGGCGGGTGGGAAGCTAGAAAAACATGACTTCTCTTTATCAGTGCAAATTTTATCAGAGTCCTGAAATGATTGATATAACAGACGGAAATTCTTGACATTTTGGAAAAACAAAAACGAGTCTGATAAGGTCAGAAAGACGATAGGCTGACTAATGTAATTGATTGTTGAAAATAAAATAACAGAATTCAGAATATCTAAAAAAACTAAGTAAGATAAGTCAAATGAAAATTTATTATTGAATGAATGTAGGGTATTCATATGTCAACTAAATTAATGAAGGTTAAAAAGGCAATGACGTAAACAATGAGGGCTAAATTATTATAACTAATAAAAATACAGAATTTATGTGGTTTCTCCGTCATCTGGAGTGCCGGATGATCAAAGGGATAATTAAGGAGAGGTTCCACTGGTACGAAAACTCAACGCAAGATATGTCCGGAAAGTATCCAGCCACTTAATATCCGCGAAAAATGGCCTTCGTAGAGAAATGATTACGTAGTCCGCTTCAAAGTATTAACCTTGAGGATTCAAACACTTATCTCATCGTCACTCCACTTTCCGGAACAGTCTTCATCTTTCGAGATCGCAATCCATTGCCTTGTCGGATTCTCCTTAATCCTATACGCGGTCTGATATCTCATTTGGAAAAAGTTAGAAGTCATAGGGAGCCAAATCTGGATTGTAGTGGTGGCTGACAGACCTGGGTGATGTTTTGCCAAAAAAACCTGTACGAGACGGGAAGAATGGTCAGGTTTGGTCATAGTGAATGCGATGATCTCACTCAATGGTATCTCACAGCCGACTGAGTAAGCTCACGGGACAGTTTGTTCATGTATGTGCAAGAACTCCCCTGTTGGTTGTGAACTTACATCAAGGCTGTGCACCCAATTCACAAAATATTCAAAATAGTTGGTTATTTTTCGGACAGACAATGTATATGATCTAATTATGCTTAAATCTGTGGTAAGAAAATTCAGTCTCTGAAAATTTGACCATGAAAAATTTGGTCCCGAAAATTTTGGAAATTCCAAAAAATAGGGTGGGGGATTGAAAAGATAAGAATACCAATTCGAGGATATTGATGAAAAAACTTAAGAACCACAGGTTCAATGATACGCCCACCATCCTCACATCTGTGATTGATGATTCCAAAGGAATACTTAACAAAGTTGCAGTAGCATCACTATTTGTAGTAGTAGCAGGAGGAGGGAGAGAAAGTGAGAATAGACCAACCGAAAATTTGTTTATTAAGAAAAAAAAACAATTAGTAAGTTTGCATTAAAGTAAGTATTTTTTTAATCAATAATCTGTTCTGGAGTCATAGTGTATGTTTTTTTTTATACATGGACTTTATATTGGGTATATAAAACATTTTTAGTAATAAAGTTTGCTGGACATTGATTGGTTTAGTCGCTTAGAGCCATTTTTTTAAAAGACTGTTTTATTATTAATAGCAAACAATACTTGGCAACACTGTAAAAAACAAACGATTGACACAACATTTATGGATTAGAATAAATGTTCTTTTAATGACATCTCACATCTCTCCTTTTTCCTTTTTCTGTCGTTTACATAATCAGAACCGATCGAAAGACGTCTAATAGAGATTTGTTGACACATCTAAAATGAATATAAAGAAGTAGGAATTTATGCAAAGATATGAAGTTTTACTAAAAAGTAGTCAACAAAAGATAAGAAAATTCGCGATTGTCTCAGAAAGTACGGTCTTATAATTTATTCAAATTAGCCCCAATTTCCACATCGAATTTCCCGTCCACCGTTTTAATCCGCTCACCAACTTAAGCCTATCTTTGTTAGTTGGGAAATAACATGTGAGATGCAATCAAACCTTCCTCTGTCTGGAACAATGACCCTCTCGTCTGCATAATCCTATCCCCGCCATTTTGTTTTTCCAATTCATGACACAGTCACCAACTTCCGACAGATACAAGCTGAATCACTCAGATAAGCTGAACTGACATCAATCACGATTCAGATCGATTAAAAACCGACCCACAATACCAAGTCATTTGAATTCTGGACCAAAAATATTGATCGATCAGCCTCGAAAGTTTTCATCATTAACATACGTACAATTAACGCCCAAAAGAATTTTGAAGACATTTTCAGTGAACTCTCGTTATAGTGGCACCTATTCGATGACACAAGCGTTCTAACGGCACTTTATTTTACATTCTCAGATGACGACTGTTGATGATGAGATTGCTGCGATAGATCACGATGATTACAGAGCATCATTTTAAAACTAATATAAGTAAACCCTTGAAATAATGCTACCAAAATTATTTGGAGCGATTACTCAACATATTTTTGTATATACTATTCCGATATATATAACTTTTGCCTGTAATTTCTAAGAATTCCAACTAACAACCAATTACAGATTACCATATATATGGTTTGAATAATTACTTCAGACCTGTAACCCGTACTTCGAACATTAGATTGTGAAAGGGCGATGAAGGGTTATTTTGGTTTGCAGTATTTGGTTTTTCATGATTGTTACTCTTCGCATAGAATCCATCCGTTATAACAGCAATTTTGTTTTAACAGCACTCCCCGAGGGTGCCATGATAACAGGAGTCTATTCTTTTTACCTATCCCAAGGGAGTCAGAAGAGGTAGAAATATTCATGCTTGGTCTTCTGGCCGTCTGTAAGAAAGTCTGTCCACTCAATAGTTTTAAATAAATTTTAATAACATTTCGTGGAAGGGCAGGCCATTGCCTAAGGATGAATTGATTACATTTTGGGGCTGCTCCAGGGATTAAAAAAAAATAGTTACTTCCCTGAAATCATAGCTATATGTCCACACAATATCCCCGAAAGTGATCCACAAATTTCAATGAAATTTTGTGGTAGCACTTCACCCTGAGATTAGGGAGAATTTGTTAAATCTTGTGTGTGTGTGTGCGGGGGGGGGGGGGGTCCGGGATTTTTTGTCGATTGGAAGATATTTTTTCATGCATTTATGGATTCGCTTACATTTCACCAAACAATATTTCCAATTATTTCCAATGATATTTCGTGGGAGTGTGGGCTATGGACTAAAGAAGAGTTGACTGAATTTTGGGGTGAATCCAGGATTTTTTAACGGTTACCTCCCCTGCATCGTGGCTGTATTGAGGCAGCCTTTCAAGTTGGGACACCCTCTATGCCTCAAAATCAGCATTCGAAATCCTGGCTTTTACCTGTATACAGAGATTTCCAAGGCACAATGTCGACTTAAAAGATTGGCGCAAAACAATACCCCTCGTCTTACTTTTCCCTAATTTGATCTCGATTTTGCACTCACTTAATATGAATTTATATGGTTACCTATCGTAGTACGATATAGAAAGATTCCGATCCTCATAGAGTGACTTACTGCAGTAGATTTGTGCCAGACAAAGCAAAATTCTGAGTTCTTAGCTGAAGGGATTGAATAACATTTTTTAAATCTTTAGCCTGACTCGATGGTGGATTGAGCTACAACCAACAAAACCAATTCGGCCACGATGATCGGTTGAGATCATTCATATCTCCACTATTTTAGGCATCTCGTACAGTATTTTTCGGTCAATAAAACATACGGAAATATGTTTGTTAATGTTCTGGTATGATGTGTGGAACGTTTCGCACTGATAACCCCAGCGTTACAGCTTGAAAATTAGAATGAGTTGTGATAGGGGGTAATCCAAAAATGTACTGGTGAATTTCTCGATCGATAACCTGCAGATGTACTCGAACCTTCACCTTGACTTACAAATCACACGCACATATGCACACACACACATACACACACACAGAGTCATACAAATACGCACACGCACACACGCACACTCACACATGCGCACACATACACTCGCACACACGCACACATGCACTCACACGCACACACACAAACACTTACGCGCATACACACATACACTTTTTGGAAGCGGAGGAAGAGGAGGTATTGAGCAATGCTTTTAAGCTTTTTAAACTTGTGAATGATTCACCAATGACTGGAAGAAATTATTGAAATGTGAATGACACAACTCACTAGTATCTATTGAAAATCTTAAACCCAAACTGTCAACATAGGTTTCTTCAGTTTTAAAGCTGTTCTCGCTGGTTGGCTGCTGGTGTGTCTGTTCAACTGACTATAGAGGTATCATGCATGCAGGCCACGTCCATGGAGTTAGAGGGCTGAAAATTCAAACATTTATTCCTCATTATGATTAGGAGAGGTTTCTATTGGAGGATTCAGTTTAGTTTGTGTCCACCTGTTTTAAAAAATTTTTTTTAGATCACTCGCTCATCATCACCATCATCATCAGTCTTTTAGCGTCCGTCGTTGGACATAGACCTTCCCCAGGATTTGCCACACTTCTCTATCATGGGCGTCACGGAGCCAGTACTTCCTGAACTTGTCTAGCTCATCTCTCCATCTAATATTCTGCCGGCCTCGGTTGCGCATATGGTCTCGGGGAATCCATGTTGTGAGTCGTGATGTCCATCAATTGTCAGCCATTCTTGCAACATGGCCAGCCCACCGCCATTTGAGATTTTTTTTGGATTCTATGATGTCTCTAACTCTTGTCTTTTCCCGGATGTGTTGTGCTGTTTTGTGGTCTCTCCATGTGAGGCCCAGCATTATTCTTTCATGTGCACGTTGCATGGTTCTCAGCTTACGGGTCTGTTTCTTGGTTAAGTTCCATGTTTCAGCTCCATAAGTGACTATTGGGAGGATGCATTGGTTATACACCCTTCTCTTTAGGATTAATGGGATCTTCTTATTTTTGAAGGTTGAGCCAGCTATCAAAGGAAGGAACTTATTCATCGATCAAACCTTTACCAATTTTTTTAAAGCAATCACCCCAACATGGTATGCTGCCAAAAGACGTTGGTCACGTGACAGTTTCTTTAGCATGACAAACCAGACCAGTATTTTTTAATACTTGAAAAAGTGCGTTAACATGAAAGTAGTCCGTAATCTCTTATTGCTTTTTAATGGCAGTGAAGCTGAACTTTTTTCCTTTCTACCTTTGGTTTTCTAATTTCAAAATAGAAAGATATTTCCCAGATTTACTGCGATAAACCTTTTAGAGGAGACAAGGCGAGGATTCCAGGATATGAAATGAACGATGCATGAAATTATACACAAGGGAGAATAAGACAAAAATCAGGAAAACCCACAAAGAAATTTAATCAAGAGTGAATGAAATTTTGTAATAAAGATTCGAGAGTAAATATCACTGGAACAGTTTAAGGAGCATTACTGAAGCTAAAGCCACAGAGGGAGGCCAAAAGGAATGGAAAAGAAGAGAGAGAGAGAGAGAGAGAGAGAGAGAGAGAGAGAGAGAGATTTTAATTGGAAACCGTCAAACAAAACTGTCAACTGTTTCTTCAGTTTATAGGTTGGCCCAGCTTGATGGCTATGTACGCATCACGCATATAGACCTCATCAATGGAGCTAAAAGGCAGAAAATTTTAACTTTTACTCCTTGTTATGTATACGATTTATGTTATTGCTTTTCATCCCCCCCCAGGGTTTTAGTGAAGTCCAATTAGCAATAAGATTTCATGCTAAATTAGTCCCTTAGTTTGTGTTCGGCTGTAATCAAGCTTATTTTTCGAAAATTCCAACCTTCCTTAATGACCACTACTCAACAAAAGGCGACAGGAGTAACTTATTCATTAATCATCCTTTTTTTTTCCAAAATTTCGACTGAGCACGGCATGCTGCCAAAAGGAGTTGGTCACGTGACAGTTTCTGATGAGTGACTAACCAGACCTGTAAATATTTATTTCAGTTGGACGCTCACGTCAATTCTCATTCATTTGATTGATTTTTCGTGAAATCGAATATCAAAGATCGAAAGAAAAAGATAATTACATCAAAAAGAAGAAGATGTTGGTCGTAGTAGCTCTGTCAATCATTCCGAAAACCGCTGCCGGTAAGTCGGGAGGTGACAGTGAAGAAGGTGATCAGTTCGACTTAACCCATTACCTGCGACCAGAGCAACTCAGCGGGCGTGTTCAAATGCGGTGCTAACTTCGATTATACGAGGCGGTGCAAAAAAAAAAAAAAGATGAATAGTTTAATTCTTCTGTAAACGATGAAACCTTCCAATTGACGTCACTCATAGAGAAACATAGGAGCAAATAAAAAAACTCGTCCGTAACTTCAAGTGAAAGAGTCCATTGAGTGGCCGATGGAAATTTTCCGTCATTCTTGATTGGGTCACAGTATTTCAATGACTGAAAATCCAGTCATCTGCAGTTAACGCTTTGGATATGAAGTTTGTAAACTACTACTACTTGGCTTAGTTTTGCAAACAGAGATTTTGGAAGGGCCTCCAAGCCTGCAGCACAAACCGCCAGTGACCAGCACGACCCGCAGCAGCTGCAAGAGAAGGCTTGGCGTCAGCAGGAAAATACCAATTTTGCGACACTCAACACTCTCATCAGCTCTGATTCTGCGTTTGGAGTCAGAAAGGGAGGTCACCCAGGAGACCTTGTGGCGCGATGTCTTTCTATCGACGGCCTTCGGTAGTTGATTTTACAAAATACGAAGGTCTTTTTTCAGGGGATACCATATTTGTTATGCAGAGGAGGTACCTGAAAAAAATCTCAGATCCCTCCTCTGTTTTGCTGGCCTCATTGCATCACACCACATAGTAGCGACTTGCAATTATATTTGAGAAAAAGCCTGATAGATGCAACGTACAGCTGAGAGAAAGACTGCCGGATGCACTAAATATGAAAAAGCCCGTGACATACAATCTGCACTTTAGACAAAGTTTACTGAATGCAATATACCTTACAAAACCAAACAGGTGTGACATACATATGAGGGAAAGCCTGCCATATGTATCATAGACCTGACAGAATGCTTGCCAGTTGCTATTTACACCTTGGAGAAAGCTCGCCAGATATACCTTATAAAGCCCACCAGATATGACTCAAAAAAAGGAAAGCTCACCAGATGCAATATAGCCCCGACTGAAAGCCCACCAGATGCAATATAGCCCCGACTGAACGCCCACCAGATGCAATATAATCCGATAGAGCCTGCCAAATGCAAAATACATCTTCCAGATGGAGTATACATATGCCAAATACAATAATCAGACCTGCCAGATGGAAAATATTAAGAGCGTGGTTCCAAAACGCTATTACAAAAGAAATGAGTGAGTTAAACATCAACTTCTAGGGTTGAATTCATCTGAACTTATCACAACCTTTGTAGATGTATGCTGTCTATTAGGTTTTAATAAGATAAAAAGTTCAAATCAAGAATTTAATTTTTGATTTAATTGAACATTTATCTTGTGAATGGCGCTTATCACGTTTTGGAACTACACTCGTTATAAACTGGATTATATCAACCTGTACTGTGTTAAAAACAATAAATACAAAAAATACAAATAATGATACTTTTATGAGGTTCACAGAGGTTATCTGTGGCTTTCAAAAGTTATCAGACACTTGACTATTCTAAATAAAAAATGAAAACATTGAAAGATTAGCGCAGTAAGACCTACAAAGTAGAATGGCGCTCTTATCTTGAATTCTAATACGCACGTTAGTATTAGAAACTGTCATCGAAAACTGTCACCAAGACTGTTAACATAGATTTGTTCAGTTTTTGAGTTAACTTAGTTGACTGGCTGGCTGCCTGGCTATGTATTTATTGCAAGTATAGACCGCACCAATGGAGCTAGAAGGCTAAAAATTTGTATATTTATTCATCATGTCTAGAAAAACGTTTTATTTTTTTGAAAATCCTACCCCCATTAGTTTTTAGTAAGGGTCCAATTGATAATGTAAGATTATGAAAAATCGACCTCTTAGGTTGTGACCGGCAGCTTAATTTTTCTTTGAATTTCAGACTTTTTTTTTACAAACACTGCTCAACAATAGTCAAGAGAAGTAACTTATTCATTGATCAGCCTTTCTTTTTTTCCAACTTTTTAATCGATCATCCCTCAGCGAGGCATGTTGCAAAAAGATGTTGGTCATGTGATGGTGTCCATTGAGTGATTAACCAGACCTGTAAATATTAACATTTACGTCAGATCGTCTCCAATGGGCGTTGTTATAACAAGGAAAAGAGAGCCACACCTGAACATAACGTAACGACAGCTCATAACTAATGATACATCATTTATGTTTTTCTGATATATAGATTCAGTATTAATCAAAAAGAAAAAATACCCACCGCTGTGATCTTTGTACCAGGACATGTCAAAACACGATGTATTTCAACTCTTAATTTGTGCTAAACCTTGACCGATGATTAGCAAATCTATTCGCTAGTGTTGCAAGCTCGAACCGCCGCTTGTGTCCAACACTGTGACAGAGTAATATAAGATGACTCCTTTGACATTGCTATACATTGAAGACCATTGACAAGGAATGTTTCTTGATTTAATCTTTAGTTAACTTTTCTTGTTTTCGTACAAGTTAATACATGTTTAGATATAATGAGAGTAAATATATCGTTTGTCAATTCATGCGTCACATCATTATCCTGCACAAACTTTATAACATCAAGTTTGAAATATTCAAAAACTAGAATATACCCATAAAAATGATGGGCTTAATTATGCATGGCTATATGAATTATAAATGCAATGTACTATTTGAAATATTTTTTGAAAGGAACTCCCGATATTACATGGTGAATGTGTCATTTGGCCGAGAGAGCATATATCTCTATATATTCATAGTCTAGAAAGCTTTACAACTTTAAACACTAAACATTAAAAAGTACTATTCAATATTTTTTGTGTCACTTCAGTCACTTATTTACTTTTTATTCTTATGGTCTTTTTCGGTCTTTTTCGGGCTTTATCATCGAACGTTACTCTGTTCTTTGTTTTGTTCATATGTATATGAGCTATAATGTATACATAAACATTCAAATCTCCCATGAGGAAAATGCTGTGACCCACTGAATCAACCATGTCAGGGGACAATAGTTATGAAAAAATTATACACGTATGTATTTATGCTGAGAGTTAACTTTGAACGGGGGTTGATTTATTGGAATGGAAAAATTAATTGGCGAACTGATTATAATTTCTGAATGAGGATGTTAACGTTCATCCTACACTAAGGACTCACGGGAAAGGCACAAATCCACTTCTCCCTATACCCTAATCATCACTGGTATACCACAAATGTTGAAGACAATAGGTGAATGAGTTCTTGTGAGAGTTACTCATCCACTTTTCCCGCCCAGAGAGCACAGCAAAGGGGGTCAGTGCAAAGGAATCATACACCCTAAAAGAGATTTGAAATTTTCACTTCCAGTTGTATTTCAGCAAGTATTTTTCAGTTTGGAGTGCGTTTTTAGAACTTTTTCGCTCTAATGGACAGGCCAGCCTTGGCACGGTAGCAAAAAGCTGTCACAGAAATGAATAAATCATTCATTCTAATTTTGTGCACGCTTATACAGGTTCAAGAAAATATTACCAACTGAAGTATCTTCAATCAAAAAAGAACCAAATAACATTGAAAAATACATTGACAGGTAATAATGGTTTGGGTTGCAAAATAATTTGTCTGATGGTTAATAAATTTTGATAATCTTCAAGTCGGATATTTAAAGAGACAATCTTTGGAAATTGAGTGCTAAAATAAACATTTTTCGTTGTCAAATTCTCTGAAACATTGGATTGCACCTTATATGTACATATTATTTAAAACAACGGACAAACTCTATTCAACTTTTTTGGCGTGCAAACTGTTTAATGACGACGTCAAAATTATGCAAAAAAGTATCGAAATTCTGATGTTTTAGAATTCGAGATCTTCTTACCATCATTTTTCATTTACGGGAATGAGTTAGTTGAACTGATTTCATAAATAGACTTTTGTACTTCCTGTTTAGCTTTCTTTGAACTTTTCGCTGATGTGTAGAGTACTCTGCTATATAGAGTTGTTAGAAAACCTTTTGAATACTCAACTGTAATTGGTATATATATATATATGTATATAATATTAGGAAACTCCGACAGAATAATTATAAATGCGTTATACTATTTGGAACTCTATTTGAAATGACCTCAAATTATTATACGTAGAATGTGTCACTTGGCTTAGATACTGGAAATAGAATAAATAATTAGAAACAAGAAAATGGGGCTGCTGCGAGAATCAAACCTGGGACCGATAACGAGCCGCTTCGACGTAGCATCACTTTAACCATTCAGCTAAACCATCCAGCGTTTAGCCGGATGTCCCCCAACTGCTATATCTCCACGTTCTTAGATCAAAGCCAAGGGATGAATTCATCGGATAATAACGGTTTGTCATTTCAAATGGAGTTTCGAATAATATAACGCATTCATGATTATAAATATAAAGATGAAAGTGACGATTGGAAGGTGAAGAGAAAATCTTAAAAGAAAGAAAGTGTTACATGTTCCAATCTATTTCCACGCATGCCAGCCATCTTGTTGGGTTTGTCATAGAGAAGAAGGGGCAGTGAGAAGAGAGGAGAGGGACTAAAATGGTCAGTTCTTATGAAATTGTTTTTTCTTTTTGAATTTTCCTTTTTTTTTTAGAATGGATAGTAGGTGTCTAACATTTGACAGATAGGTGTTGGTATATGTGGGGAAAGGTGGAAGTAGGGTGTTGTTTTTTATTTAATCTTTTTGGTCGATGATAGCTGAGATTTCTCATTCTCTTTTTGATGGGTCTCTCGTATGTGAGTGCTTGTACCATTTCTTAAATGGACCGTTGGCTGTTAGCAAATGCTTTGTATGGTAGTGCTGTAATGTATTTAATTATGTAATTATTTTAAAATGCATTTAAAGGGTTTGCAATCTGAAAGTGACCATACCATTGTATTATTGTATTGCATTAGGATATAAGGGCTGCTTCGATGCATCTGCGTGTCGAGGAGTCATATACATTTTTGATGAGATAGCACACAGATAGCTTGCACACACACAGTATGTAATGGTTGTGAGTGTTTCTATGTTCGACCAGGGCGTTTGTCTTTTCACCCAGTTCAAGGACTCTTTTATGTCCACGTATTTTTTTGAGAGGTCTCGATGTCACTCCGATGTAGATTTTGTCGCAGTCCTTGCACAGAACTGCGTAAACGTTGGCTTTGTGAGGTGGGGGGTTGTATGGTAGTTTTTTTGCAAAATCCTTGATGGTTTTTGGGTTGTTGGTGGCAATGTGTATTTCCATCTTTCTCAGGTTTGAGCTGGGGTTGATGGTGGTTGTGTTAATGGATAATATGATGCGTTTAGTGGTGGTGTGATTTTTCTTTTTGTCTTCTTTGGTGTTAGTTTTGAGGTTCTTATGTGCTTTCCTCCTTGCATGGTTTATGAAATGTCATGAGTACTAGAGTGAAAATAGGGACTGTTTGATATATTTTTCTTCGCCATCAAGGTATTCGGAGATACATATTCTGGGGACTTTTAGGCAAAAGCCTATGATTAATCCGGATCAAATTTTTGAGAGTAAAAATGTATGTGGTCATTCTTGTTGCTGGCTCTGCGAAAGACGCTGTGTTTGAAGATGTTGCTTACTTTCAAGTTTTTGTCTTCGCATTCCAAATGTCATTTTCATCCACATTCTCTCGGATCACTTCACATTCCCAACACAACAATATAGGAGGGATTTAACCGCATCAATCGAAGTATACCTGTATATGATATTAGTTAATATCAAAACATGCATTTTTTATACAACTATTTTTCTTTTAACGAGGCCCCAGGCTACGTCACGTAGATTAGCTAGTTTATTTCATACTTTTTGAAACTCTCTCGTTTCTAAGTCAGTTAATGTTTGCTTGTACATCAAAACGCAAAACATGCAAACATTCAAGTCAATTGTTTCTTATCTTTTGATCCTAACTCAATGACTCACATATCAAGCCACAGATGATTTTTTTCTGTTGAATATATATGAGTGTATTCACTTCTTTATCTATATTAACAAATATAGATAAGATCTATAGATCTATCCGTATCTTGTGCTATGAATAGCGATCTAATGGAATTCTTTGGGTTGGTCTATAGGCGTCATCGAAGTTAGTTAATAGGACCATTGGTTTGCGTTTGCACGTCTTTAAATGGTTAAAGAACCTCCACAAAGGAATACTTGATCGATCATAAATCACACACTGTTCCTCTATTCACTACCACCAACACATTTTCTTAATATATTGAGATAAATGCTTATACGTTTGTGTGCGTGTGCTGTATGTATGCATTGTGTGTGCAGGCACACGATATGCGTACGTGCTGTGTGTGTGTTGCATGTGCGCATTGAGTGGTTGCACGGAGGCTGTGTGTACGTGCTAGGTGGGGGTGCATACTGTGTGTGAGTACAGCATATGCCTACTATGTTTGCTGCGTGTGTTAGCGCTATGAGTGTGTGCTGTGTGTGTGCAAGCTATCTGTGTGCTATCTGTGTACATGCCAAGTGTGTGCTGTGTGTGTATGTATGTTATGTGTGTGCTGTGTGTGTAAAGAGTGTATAGTGTATGTGATGTGTGCGTACGTGCGTGTGTAAATGTATGTGTATGTATGTGCATCCGTATGCATATATATGTATATAATGTTGTGGAGCATAGACTACAAGCACTTGGCTATGAATTTTGTAGCGAGTAGGTTTCTACAGGATTTAATTGCTCGCCCCGCACCGAACACTCTTCCTTTACTCAGGCTTGGGCCAGTAACTGTCAAGCTGTGTTTTTTCTGTCATTCTATAGATAAACTGCCTTACAGGACTAAATGGATCTTCATCTTAGTTGCTATCACTACGACATTTCGGGCGCTGTACTCTACGATCTCCTTCAGGTATCTGCAAGACTTAATTATGGAGTAGGGTAGACACCTGTTAAAGGCCTTGGGGAGCAGTAGTCGAAACGTTGTTTAATTTAAACATTTACCCTTATTACGGCAACAAGAAAACATTTTTTTGTTTTTCGAAAATTCCCTTCTAAGTAGGTTTTCAACACACACACACACACACATATATATATATATATATATATATGTGTGTGTGTGTGTGTGTTCAAGGGGGATCAATTTGCAATGTAAGTTTATGGTAAATTGATCCTTTAAATTGCGTCCTCTTGTTTTTTGAAAATTCAGATTTTTGTTGATAACTACCTATGTTTTAATTAATCCCCTCTAACATGTCATGTTTCCACAAGTCCTTGGCCACGTGACAGTTTCTATTCAGCAATTAACCAGACCTGTTCTCTCAGCATTTACTTTGTCTGGCACAAGGCATTAGTAGAGCAGTACCCATTGAGGATCGATCACACTTTATTCGCTGATTGATTTGCGTGGAGAGTTCGTTGACTTTGCGCTTTGGTAAGCACTCATTTTTGATCTTAACCCATAAACTGCGATTAGCGATGAAAAGTGATAGTAATCCACTGTAAGATAAAATCTCTTTTACATTGCAAGATAATCCATTATATGTTTTCCATTGCAAGATAAAAGCCCTTTTTCACAGATAGAGCTGATTGGCCATCAATAACAATCATCATCATCGTCATCATCATCATCATCATCATCATCATCATCATCATCATCATCATTCTTTTAACGTCCGTCGTTGGACATAGACCTTCCCTAGAATTCGCCACAATTCTCTATCATGGGCGTCGCAGAGCCGGTATTTCCCGAATTCGTCTAGTTCATCTCTCCATCTTGTATTCTGTCGGCCTCAGTTTCTTATGTAATCTCTGATGATCCAT
Organism: Thysanoteuthis rhombus; assembly: GCA_963457665.1. Taxonomy (NCBI): domain Eukaryota; kingdom Metazoa; phylum Mollusca; class Cephalopoda; order Oegopsida; family Thysanoteuthidae; genus Thysanoteuthis; species Thysanoteuthis major. The sequence goes on from OY735211.1 coordinate 50,949,423, forward strand.
GTTGTGAACCGTGATGTCCATCGATTGTCTTTCATTCTTGCAACATGGCCTGCCCATTGCTATTTGAGTTTTTAAAAAATAGTTTCTATGATTGGAATGTCAGAAATTTCTTTCATTCATAGTATATGTGTATGTAACATCGTGCTTAGTTGAGAGGCATTTCTGTACCATCATTACAGTCTTTGGTATGAAACAGCGGTGGACAAGACCCCAGCGCACGACCCTAATCGGGACAAGCACTCCACCACTAGGCTAAGGTGCTCGGTTGTCATTCGCAGTTAATGGGTTAAATATACAGTGATTTATTAATTCTTTTCTTGTGCCGATTTCCCATTAAAATATAAACAAGACCATTCAGTGTGCGTCTTTGCAGTTGACCAACTTCGTTTATCAAATGTAATAAAAAGAATTTCAGAGATATCCGCCTTTCTCTATATTCTCTTTGTTGATATCCTCACTAGTATTGGAGTCAAAAAACCCCTATCTCCTCCAGGCCGGATGGGAAATGAAGATCCAGTTTAAAAACTACTCATTACGTATTTCTGTAATCAATGCTAAATACACATGATTTATGTTGGAGTATATACATATACATTTGGGGTTGTTTTTTTAAGTTGTTTTATTAGTTATGTTAGTCTACATGTTTTGCATCCATAGGTCATAGCTGGTATTATATATTCATGGATTTCTTTGTTTCAAGCATATTGGCGGAGTGGTCTTCAAATGCTAGGAATAATCCTAAAAGGTGAACAATTGTATATAAAACTGTAGTATAAAATACTGAAATGAGAAACTTTAACTGCAGTAGTATATTCAAGTAATGCTATGACAAAAATGAAGAAGGACTGGACACAGTAAGAAAGAAGCACAAGCAGGAGATGGACTGATGGTTACCCATGGGACAGAAAACACAGCAGGAAAAGACCAGGCGTGACAGCACAAATTTGAAATTTGAAACCATGTAAAAAAAAATTCGTCGAAGAATAAACATGGTCAGAAAAAATTCTATTCAGTACATCGCTGACCTTTTCTACTGGAAAACATCTAAATTAGAATAAAAAATCAAACACCTGAAGCATCTGAATGTTATCAATAAACCTGTAAAAATAAGGCCCCAAAAAGGTAAGAAAAAAAAGCTTTGTTTTCTGAATATAAGAATGAATACATTTGAAAGTGGTGTAGTGGAGTACTGATGCCAATTTTCAAGTCTGTAGACGAAACGATATGGCCAGAAGCACTGATCACTCAAGAACATAAACAAACACACGCTCAAATAGAAAAGGATAGACCCCTTGGCCACCTTTGATGGCTACTGTTGTTCAACGATAGAGCATGGTACTGTAATAAAGAGGTGGTAAATGGAATAGAACATACATGTTTTCTGTATTCAGAAATTTTCTGCATGGATAACTTATGAAAAATAAAAATATTTGTATTTTGTGGTCAAGTGTTTCCCGTTGAATCTCCTTAGACTATGAACATTTTTTACCAAAGAACGCCCCCTCGTTTCTACAACGGGGAGTCAGTCCCCTCAAAATCGACGTAAAAAAACAACTTTGGCACGAGGCCAGATCCAAGGTATCCCCAGTGAAGAACGAGCACATTTCAAGTGGCTGGTGAGAAATGCTTACTTAGTACCACACTGAAGCAGACAGTCAGATGGTGAAGTCAGATGATTGATGTTGGATCAAGACATTTCCATTTTATCATTATAAGTACATTGTAAATCTTCACAACGTATGAACCAACAAACAACACACACTTCCACAACCATAGAGTTCTAAAGAGATATAGGGATGAAAGTTCTGTTTAGCATATTTGAATCGAACATTTACAGTAATAAAGACATAAGTGTTCATTTTGTACTATAGGTACATTGTGAACTGAACCCCCACTCCAGAGAGAGAGAGAGAGAGAGAGAGAGAGAGAGAGAGAGAGAGAGAGAGAGAGAGAGAGAGAGTAAAAGATAAGTCAGCGAATAAGGCAGTCAAAACAACAAACGTCGTCTTCGGTTGTCGAGGTATAACGAAGGCGGTACTGTTTGTTAATGAAGTCCTCCTGCTGACACCCAACACCTTTGATACAACGTTTTACCTTTTTTTTTCACCGACCGGACCAAGATATTTCATTTGAACGGACGACGGTGAAATGAACAAGAAAACAAGGCAAAAAAATTACAAAAAAAAAATCCACAGAGAGAGAAAAGGTAAGAAATTTCTTGTCTGAATTGTTAGCCGACGTCGTTTTAATCACTGTTCGTGGTTTAGTCGTACTATTTCCCTCGTCGTTGTTGCTCATTTTTTGACAACCATTCAACTTTCCGACCTTCTTCAGGCGTTGCTAGCTGTCTCCACATTCCAGAACAAAGGACATCCGAAAATGCTGGAGATTAAACCATGGAAATGATGTAAAAAGTGAACAACAAAGATGAGGAAAATAGTCCGATTAAACCACATGAAAAAGTAAGAAATTGGCCTGTTCTCGCCCAAAGAGTTATCAGACCCTCGAACTCATTCTTTTTGCTATTTTGTTGTTAACATGGCATTTCGGCCGATCCATTCCACATCCTGCAATGTATTATATGAATATAAAAAATGGGTAACGGTAGCAAACGGATTTTGTTTTTACTTATATAATGAATAATGTGATTTTCTTGGTTCTCTTTCTGCAACACTGAACTATTGACCAAAAGTATTTTCTTTCGTAAACGATCATTTCATAGAATTCTAAATACATCCAAATATTTAGTGATGCAGAAAGTCTAATTATCATCATGCATAATGTTATCAATTGGTTATTTTTATAAAAATCAGTCGGTTCAAAATATTTTGAAGTGATCACAATAAGCGATTTCATTTGTATATCCATTGCTTAATGCTATCTGTCACTTGAGAAAATAAGTGTCTCCCTCTCCTCCGCCTCTCTCTCTCTCTCACACTCTCTCTCTCTCTCTCTCTCTCTCTCTCTCTCTATATATATATATATATATATATATATATGAATATGATAAATGCAATACAGATACACATGTGGATACTTGTAGATGATATTCATTTAAAAATGCCTCAATGTATAAGGAGAGACATTATTGAATATAAAATATATTATCGAAACCAGCTACATATTTAAATTTGTTTTGTATCCTGAATGAGTATTCTGCACGAAACAAATCCAAATGTGTTACTGGTTATATTTCAGAGAGAAAAAAATATTTAGAAGACCATGTTGTGAAGGAATGAGATTCTTTAAGTTTCTTCCACTGGTTCGTTCTAGTTTCTTCAAAAAAGGGTTGTCTGTTATACAGTGTCCATGTTTGGTTGTGAGTGTTTCAGGTGATTATCTATGGGTTGTATGAAATAGAAAACATTTTGTATCTCCGTCAGTTTCTTTGAAAAAGCCATTATGAGCTTGCAAGAATGTCAAAATAAACAGAACAGATCTCTTTTGCAAAGAACCAAGTCTTCTAAATTGTCTTTTCATCGAGATATTGTTGGATAAATCCATGTCTATACACTGATCATATATATATGTATGAAAAAATATATTCGCTTATGTTTCTACTCTTTTGGGCTTCTTCAGGCGAATGATTTGATCAATTTGGATCCTTATTTAAATCTATCATTTGGATATGTGTCTTTTACCGTTGGTCATCATCGGTAAAAAGTTCCACCTCATTATATTTATACTTCCTTTTTCTGTTTTTCTTGTTGATGATTCTTTCATTCGTAGTATCTAAAGTTTTAGACTTTGTTGATCGCGTTTGATTTTTAAAAAAACAATTATTTCTTTTTTAGATTTTAGTTTTTTTGCAATATTTTCTTCGTTGTTATTGGTTTGCAGATTTTAAAATTGATTTAGATACTACACCACTTAATCTTCATGTTGAGAATTTTTGCAGACTTTTACTATCAGTTCTCTTTTACTTGTTTATTTTTATCTCCCTGACGGGAGGTGAGGTTTAAATCTCTGTCGTTATGACTTAGTTGTTATAAAAAACTTTGGTTGTATTGGAGTGTTTCTGACTCTTTTTATCAGTTGAATTAGTGATCCATCACTTAAGTGGGATGGGTTTAGTTACACGAGCCATAACATAAAGTTGTTAGCTGTCTTCTGGTTTGACAATTCGTCTTTATTTGAAGTTAGTTGTTTGTGTTTAATCCCTTTTCGATTATTAGTTAATTAACATCTATATATCCGCGATAATTATGGAAAAATATTTTGATTTGGCTTCGAAGATCAAATAGTGCTTATAGTGGTTGAGGGTATAATAATAAAGTAACTATGGTGATTGATTTTAGTATACTTGTGTTTAAGCTCTATTCTAACTAAATATTTTTGTATTGAGCACTTCTATGGAATAAATCAGTTTGAAGATACGATCCATCCGATAATATGAATTTAGTTGACAATAAGGACATTGTATAAATTGATTGTACGTAGATTCATTCTACTAACATTTTTCGTCTTCCGGCTTTATCAATGTGATGATTTTAAACGAAAAAATACTTAAAAGATCCATCTGAGCAGTGCAGTTCCTTTACAATTCAAAAATACTTGGTGTTTGCCCCTCATGCATTGTGATAATATACGACGTTTTAACATAAAATAAACGAATATATATATAAAGCTATATATATATATAAAGCTATATATATATAAAACTATAAATATATATATATATATATATATATATATATATATATATATATATATATATATATATATATACAAAATAGAATATGAATATAAAATTGTTATATAGACTATAATGATTTTGTATTTATATTTTCGGTATTGTCTTCTATGAATTTACGTAATTTTAAATGAATCTATTCAAATATGTAACTGAAACTAAAGCAACACACTGACGATGTTATCTGTGCATGTGGACGCTACATGCATTTGAGACAACAGCTAAAATGTAAATATAAAATTATGATAGAAATAATACTATTTCAATAGTACTCTTTAAATACCACTCTCACATTTACTTGATAATGACCCATGATGGTCGACAGATCACCTAATTCAAACTTTGGAACCTTTTTAAAAAACTTGGAGGACATGACTAATAGTTCGTACGCAAACAAAAGAAATTAACGAAAAAATTAAACAAAGTTTGTTATTTTCAACAATGTATATTCAAAGGAAGGATTTCTGCATTCTTTTAATGCATTTATATATATATATATATATATATATATATATATATATATATATATATATATATATATATATATATATATATTCTTCACGAAATCTCATTAAAGAATCAAACAAAATGATAGACTTGGAATTTGCGGGAGGATATGATAGATATGTTGGGTTTTACAAACTCTAAAGCTTTCTGGTGTAAAATAAAAAAGCGAAACTTACTCTGCGTGCTCTTCCTATAAGGCGATTGTTAGTCATTTTATTGGGGGATGTTACTTTAAAATAGGTAAATTATTTCATCAGATCAAAATAACCCATGGGAATTGATACTACACCTTCCTGGCAAATATGTATTTGAGTAGACATATATATATATATATATATATATATATATATATATATATATATATATATATATATATATATATATATATATATATATATATATATATATATATCGTCTATAATCAGATCTGATATAAAGCAAGATCTTCCATCTTTAGGTTGTACCCGTTTTATTAACGACACACTCTCTCAATGATGGAAGATAAATCGGAAAATGGAATAGTTCTATGCACCCTCTGGGTCTCCAACTAAAGTGTGAACGAAACGGGATGCAAGTAATGTTCCTAGATTTAGATATTAAAATCGAGGTTGGAATGTTTGTTTATAAATTTTTTGATAAACGAAATTCATTTCCGTCTCATATCGTAGGCTTGTCATTTGAAACAAGTAGTACTCCATATTACAAAAATTACGGAACTATATTATTAGAAAATTTAAGAATAGCATGCCTTACTCAAAAATTTATCGATTTTATACCGAAAATTGTTTTTTAGTTGTAAGAATGGTCAATTGTAGCGTCGAAATTAGTAAGATTTTTCGACAATTTGATAAGGCCATGACTATTCATTCTGATTCCCTTAAACGTTAAAACATGTGATCGAAAATATGAAAATAGTATAAATGAATGATGTGTATTGATTAAAATGAATTTACATTAATGTTAGGGAATAAGGTAACCAAAAGAGATAGGTCTTGTCTTTGTCAATGTGAAAGACAAGAACCAGGGGAAGAGGAAAACATTTTACCCTGGTCCGTTTGTCTGCCTAAGAGGTAGTTGGGCAGAGTGGAAAGCCCATTGGGGTGTTAGAAAATAGTTTGGTTTCGTTTTAACCATGTATATAAGGATGATTTATCTAATGATTTAAAAGAAAAAATAAACTGCAAGATGATATACGACGTGGAAAAATTATCTTTCAGTTTAGAGGAAAGAGTTCTTCGGTTGAATACGTTTGTTGAAAATAAAGTCGAAGAAGTTTTTCTATGTAATTAGTATTCTTGAAGATAATATAAGTTGGTTTGCATGCAGTCTGAAATTAAAAAAGATACAACAGATTTGATATTCACATGGGTGAACACTCAACAGAATTGACACAAACAACGACTCACGCTGGTTATTATATTCAATGATCACTCATATTTAATTATGTTTTATGAATAACCTACGCAAGTAAGCCCTGCGTTAAAAAAATTGAATGATGTGTAACACAAAATGACATAATGATAATATACATGCTCACATAACGATAATACCCCATATAAAAAAACAACTACATGACATGAGCTATACATCAAAATCATAGCTCAAATAGAGGTGTTGTTTGATCGACACTGCTGGGGTATCATGTTGATATAACTGTTTCGTTTTTAAATCCACGAAATGGTTACATGGTAAACAACTGATGATCCCTAAAGAGGAAATTCACACATCGTATCATAATATCAAAGTATATTTAAAACATGGAAAAAAAACCCTGTAGAGACTGGAGAGACAGAAAAAATTTAACATTTTTTCTTTAATGTGTTTAATGTTTAAAGCTGTAAAGATTTCTAGATTATATATATCTCCCGTGCAGGTAATCGTTACGCCATTACGCACCCCACCCCCTGATCAGCATAATTACGTACTCTGAAAATCTATGAGTATCATTGTGTTATGAATCCTAGCGGAAAATTTTTCCGGTCATGTGTTGAGACATGCACACAGGGCATCGCGTGTGAGAAGAGCGTTAAAAATCCTGATTTTTTAGTTTTCCCTTTATGATGGCTATTCCGTTTGTTACGAGTTTCTTCAGAGCGGAAAGGGCTTTCATGTTCAAAGAGGCAAGACATGAGTCGCTCCAAACCCGTTTCTACATTCATCACCACCATCACCATTGCAACGTTTCCCCCAACTCTTACCTGGGCCACTAATTTTATCACCACCATTACAACTACTACTCAGAGACGGCTTGTCCATCAAGCAGACCTAGGTGGTCACCTAAGGCACAATAGTCCTAGGGGCGATCTATAAAACAGTCGTTAGAATATAATTGCAGCGCAGATTTTAAGTCTTACCTTTTAACGATGCTACTACTACTAATACTACAACTACTCAGCCTTTGAAATCTATTATTGGTCACTATATTACTAAAACTTTCCAAAACTTTGATTGTTACCGTACACCTACAAAAAAACAAAAACAAACTTTGAATCCAAACTTATGCTGAAGGCCCTTTTTTTTTCTTTCAGCGTGCTCTGTACTTCTAAAATCTGCAATATCTCAATGATATACTTCTTGGCTTCAGTACAGGTTCAATTGCAATTGTCAGTAAATAAGCAGTTTCTCTTTCTTTTTAATTAAAGATCTGGAGGAGTAACGGTTACCGACGCAGAAAACAGAATTGGCAGAGAGAGAGTTCGAGTTTTTGTCGTTCACTTCTCACGAATGTCCCTTGGGAAAGGCATGAATCAATTTCTCTCTCCAGTACATGTAAATAGCAGGGCACTTGAGTCCCTTTAATCCTGTATAGCTGTCCATCTAAAAGAAGGTTACACTAAAATAAAGAAAAAACCTACAAGTTGACGGTCGTAAAAGTAGGTTGGGCGTGGTGCTAGCAACTCTACTCTGTAAAAGCCTACTTGCCAATGAAACTGGACCGGAATGGTTGCGACCATGTACTCAGCAAGGGTTCTCTCACACAGTTTGGAAAATATAAAATGAGGTTGATGGTGTGAATAAATATTGAAATACTCAATAGAAACTGTCACGTGACCAATATCTTCTGATAGCATGTTGTGCTGTGAGCGATCAATTAAACACTGAAAAAGGGGTGATTTTTTGTGGGCCGTCTGAATTTTCATAAAAAAACGCAAATGAACAGATGATTTTAGCCAAAAATTACAACACAAATTGAACCCTTTTCTTAAAAAACTATTGCAGGGTTTTGTGAGTGAAGAAGCACAGAAAAAACAACGTTTCCTCCGGACATAATAAAGAGTTAATGGTAAAGTTTCGGCTCTTAGCTCCATTGGTGCGGTCTGTATGTGTTTAGCCAGCATGACCAGAAACTCATGTTGCAATAAAACTCAAATTTTCTCTTGTTTATGAAGTATAGAATGTCTACAAATACGATTTGGATGAAACTTCCATCTTGTATTTCATTGTTTGCACATCACTTATTTTGGTGTTTCTAACATTCATTCTTTGTGTAAATGTCTCAAAACTAAGATTCATTGACAAATTTTCCTAAACTATTTTATATCGATATTGGAAAGTGTGCCAATTGATCCAGAAGAACAACAGGCATTTGTTTGTGACAGTCTATTGTTTATCTGGGCAGTCTAGTTTAAAAGGAAACCTTTGAAGCGAAAAGTGGTACCCAACGTGTACACTAATTACATCCGGACTACTACTACTACTACTACTACCATTTCTCAATTGATAGTCTGAATCACGTCTTCTAAAAATTAAACAAAAGCAACTGAAGACCAATCATTGAGAGAGAAAGAGAGAGAGAGAGAGAGATTGATTTTGAAATAGCAACACATATTGAGAGAGAGAGAGAGAGAGAGAGAGAGAGAGAGAGAGAGAGAGAGAGAGAGAGAGAGGGGTAGGGGTTCAGCTGTTTGACACATCGGTTTGTGTCCTTCAGTTCTTGACTTCAAGAAGAAACGACTGCGCCATGGATTAAAAAACTCGACTTGTTGATTGGAAAGGCTTCGCACGGTAAGAGGCACACACACACACACAGACATATACACACACACACACACACACACATGCACACACATGCACGCACACACGCAAGGAAGATCAATAAGTCCGTCGCCTGACACGTAGTTATTTGCTGAATTTTGTTGTGAAAAGTTCATGGTATTATGTTCGCTGAAGGCGTCAGTAAGGAAAGAGATTATATTGGAAAATATATATTTTTTGTTGAAGATAATTCGATTTTTTTCATCATTATTAATGCACCTACGTAATCTCTCTCTCTCTCCCTCTCTCTCTCTCTCTCTCTCTCTATATATATATATATATATATATATATATGTATATATACACACACACACACATATACATATATACATACATATATATATATATATATATATATATATAGTAAAAACAGTAAAAACACAAAAAAATAGAAACAAGTTAGAAGAATGGATTGATCAATCCATTTGCCTAAGAGAAGTTTTAGACACCTCATCGAGATTAACAAAATGATTTCACACTATTTGCTCAGACAAAATCCTGAAACTAAACTTTTACTCTAAAAAGTCATCGAGCACTCTTACTGATGATTTTGAGAAAGATTATCGATACCAAAATACTATATAACTGTTGACCCATGGAAACAAAGATTTACAACGTTTAACCATACTTATTTTAACTTATGTATCCATGTCTTTATATATATATATATATATATATATATATATATATCTATTGTTTTACTAATTTCGATGTTTTTATATCTTTTCGAACAAGTAAAAGCTTACAAATCGAACCTTAATTTTTTCCAAATTGATATTTCACACGCATTGATGAAATATCTTCAATTATTAACCAGTCTTTTTAAAATTTGATAGAATGTATTTTTTTCTTTGAAATGGTGTAGATATTCAAAATATATCCGTTGTTAAGAATATATTCAGGAGACATCCAGTTTAATAGTACATGCATAGATGCCAGTAGGTGTAGCATATTAGTGAAAAATTGACACAACAATTTCCATCTATCAAGATAGTTTCCTTCCATGTCAACGCACTTAATCCAGTGATGAATATTGGTCACGTATGTACATTGGTAATGATGGAAAAATCAATTATTTTAAACAAGAAATACTTATTTTTCAACATAGCCTCCTTTGTTATTAAAGTCCTTATCGAACATTATACTGTGGAGGTTTTAGATCAAAATCGAGCAAATAACTGATTGATAGACTGCAGACTCATTGATTCATTCTCGTCGATATAATCGAAGAAAACTATTTGAAAAATCTTTACATTTTCTCTGAAGTAGCAGCTTATATGAACTGTGCTATCAAAAGCAAGTTTAACTAAGATCCTCTTCACAATGATCCTAAAGTAAACAACCAAAATTGCCACTGATATATAATGTCTGCTCCAGTACGTTGGCTTTGTATTGTATCTAAAAGAATGATAGTTTCTCCGTCGACAATATTTGCGTTATTCACTCGAGTAATAACAGATTGTAAATAAAACTTGGTTGATTGATAATTGAATGTACGATAAATCATATTTAATCTTGATACTTCTTAAAACTGTATTTGAATGATCTGCATTTAATGTAAAATATATGAAAATGAGCTAATATGTGCAAGATTTCTTTTACATGCAGTCGGGTATATTTTGCAATCGATTGTGCTTTTCATATCTAGTCGTTTACAAAAATGGGAACATCACAAAGAAGATTCAATATCTTTATACCAAATGGGTTTTATATAGGGCGTAACCAACACTGCTGTTGATGAATAAATACCCATTACTTCCTTATGTTAGCTGTATATTTTGTGGGCAACTGAATGATGATTTTTTGTCGGCAATACTTAATTAATTCACTTGAGTGACCGATTATATATAAAAGTTAGTTGATAATAGTCGACAGTATGGGGAATGATGTTTGTTCTTGGAACTTCTGTACTGAAATTTTCTGCATCTTCAATAAGACATATGAATGTTGGTATATAATGCCAAAGGTGGCACTCAACAAAACTGCTTGTGATACATTTACTAGAATTGAAACAATAAAGAGGAGATATGTTCTCTGAATTAATAATAATTCTAACATAAGGACATGTATCCATAATTAGGAGGACGGGTTCGTTTTATGGACGGAAATATGAACAGAAAAGAATCACACAGTACGTATATACTAGCTGAGCCATTCGTCATATGGACGGGTATCCGTCTTCCTAATTAACAATAATGTACTATAATTTTCACCATTGAAAATAATAGGTGTTTGCAGTCAATTTATACCAGAATTTCTATTAATTTTGCAATTTAAGCGGGTTGTTTTTACTCAACTTCCTAAAATTCGCTTCACACATATTTAAAAACCTAATACCACTCCCCCACTGAGTGACCTGTGCAACTGAGTTCATTTTAGTTAATTTCAAATATCGATTTTTAAATTCTGAATTGATTAACTGGAGATACCCTTTTTAATTATCAACAAAATTGTACTACGATTATGTAAATTTACCATTTCTTGCGATGCAAATATTTCAGAATTTTGATGTAGAGGAAATGTAGTCATAATGTTTATTTTGGTTTATCACTGCGTGGGTAATATGTCTTTTTTCTAGCATCATCGTTTCACTATAATTCAACTTCTGTCCATCCATATGTGTTGAGATAACTCAAGAAGGGTTATAATGATAACCACTACATTTTTGTTGTTAATGATATGACCCAGAGCTGGTCTTTAGCAAGATTTTTTAAAAACCCCCTAATCCCAGAGATTTTTTAGAGGTAGGTCCAATTTACAGTGTAAGTTGCCTAATTAGTTCATTATTTTCGTTTGGCTACGTTCACACTTACCTAAAATATTTACTATCATTATATAATTCATCCGATGTGACAGACATTTGCTGAATTGTAGCCCTTGATTAGAAAACTCAGATTTGGCCAGAGCTCTGATCACCAAATTTTTCTGTGGTTATTGATGAGGCCCCGGCAGATTTTTTTGAAAATTCTTCCCCAAATTTCTTTTTTAAGAGGGTTCAATCTACAATGACCCACTTGTCCCTTAGTTTATGTCCAGCAGCGTTCATATATATTCAGATATTCATCATCTCACTACAATCCACGAAACGTCATAGAAAATGTTGGTGGCTAATCGGTTAGCAGCGCAGCAACACCTTGACTCTGCAACTCATGTTCAAGCCCGACTTTGCAAAAGGCTAGTCCCCCTCTTCTCCTCCAGCGATATGTGAAATCTTAGATTGAGTGACACCATTTCGGGTGTTTATCGTCTGCAAGCTTCAAGACACTTTCGGAGACAGAGATACTTTTGATATGTTGAGACAGGGCACAAACGACTGAATTTGTATTCTAGGTAAGGGCACTAGTTTACAACATCAAACTCTATCTGAATCGTAGTTTCGTATTTTACTTGATAATTCTTTTTGGACAGCGATTTACTCCGCCCGTTGGTATTCGCCAAATGTCTGTCCGACTGTTTTTGTAAAACTCAATAACAGCCACAGTCATGGCCACCAATGTCCCTGTAGATTCTAATGGGACCCATGAACATATTCTTTTTGCATATTAAGGTAGGTAAGGTAAAGCATTACGTCCCTGGAGAGACAACCCACAGTGGACGGCTGGCCCTGGCAGTGTGTTTCAGAAAAAAAAAGTCTCGTTTAAAGAATTACACTTTTGAAAACTTAGTTCGAAACCCACCAAAAATATGTTTATTTTATCGTGTCTGATTTTTCTTTTTGTTATCTTGGTTCTATCAAAGTATAATAGCCTTTGGAAGATTATGTAGCACCAGTCCCCTGGAGAATAGATAATTTATGTGTGATTGCTTGTTTCCAGGTCCCTATTCCTAGGACAGGAGGCGCACTAGTCTTTATCATGCCTTTAGAAGATAATTGAGGGAAATAGTTTTGAATTTTAACTTTTTGGCTTGTACCGATTTCCCTCACGATTTGGAAATAGAATATCCCCAAAGGAAAAAAAAAAATTCGTAAGACGAAAGGAATGGTGCAGATCGGCAATTACCTCTAATTTATATGAGAATATTTTTTGAGCATTTCCAGGCCCCAAATGATGATGGCTGAATAGTCAGAGGTGTTGGATGGTGGAAGGTGCAGGTGACTTGATGTAGGAGAGAGAAGAAGAAAGTACGCGATGCCTTCATAACAGTGTACTGCAAAATAAACACTTAACTCACTGTTCCACTTTTTTCTCTCGAAAGCGAACCTTTGAAAAGTGGGTGATACATGCGATGTCAGATTTTAGCAATTTACTTTTAATTTCGTAATAATACTCTCATAAAAGGCATGATTCTAATAGTGTTTTTTGTAATTAATTAAAAGGCGTTGGTGAGGTTTTATCATTATTGCTTCCTTTAGTAATCTATCATTCACCCTGCCACCAAAAATTTAAGGGTTTATTTCTAGTTCTGTTCAACACTTACCTGTTTTCTGAAGGAGGGTAGATCAATGAGTTTGTATTGAATTTTGATCGGAATTTTTTAAAGTATAATGTCGATCTATTAGATTAATGGAGAATGATAAAATAAGTGCACTAGTAAGGAAGGAGATCATGTTGGAAAAATAAAATAGATACTTGTTTCATTATTAGTTTACCAAGTTATTGATGTACACACACACTGCAGAGATAGCCTTCTTAAGAAAGGGGAGATAACAATTGTATTTGCTTACCAAAGAGCAATTCAGTTGAATGAAGTACCGTATTTGATAGCATATGAGATTCCTCAATTTTTTTTCTCCCCCAAAATGGCTCAAAAGGTAAAAATCACCTTCATTGTCAACTTTCACATTGTTCTGAATTTGGAGGGGAGTTAAAAATTGTGTGATTAAAGACTACGTCTGCCTGCGACAAACAACCCCCATGAAATCCTCAAAAAAAGGAATGAAACGAAGAATCACCTTAGGTTGGCAAACTTTCCGTGGAGAATGCTCGACCTACAAATATACTCCCGATAGTCATCTACGGAGCTGAAGCATGGAACCTACCAAACGATTGGCTTTTAAACTAAGAACAATGCATTGTATGCTGGAGAGGATCATGCTTAACATTACACGGAGGGATAAAAAAAACCCCAAATGGCAATGAACACGTGATGTTTCAATAATGTTTACAACATGGATCCCCATTCGGAATTTTTTGTCAGCAAAAAATAAGATGGCGTGACGATTTAGAGAAGTTCAGAAGATATTGGAATCGCGACGCCCATGATCGAGAGATCGTTAAAAGGCGGCTGCTTGTGTTGCTGCCACTGATGATGAGTGACAAAGGAGTAAAATTCAGAGGAAAGCATTTTCTTCATTTCCCTTACTGAAATAAATGAGGTCTTATATACCATAAGATACAGTATATTGTAATTAGAAGCCGTCAAACAAAACTGTCACCCAAAATGTCAAGTTAAGTTTTTTTAGTTTTCAGGTTGGTCCAGCTAGCTGGCTTGCTGGCTGGCTGGCTGGCTATGTATGTATGTATGTATGTATGTATGTATGTATGTATGTATGTATGTATGTATCACGCGTACAAACCGTTCAAAAGGTGCTAAAAGGCTGAAATTATCAACATGCATTCCTTATTATGTTTACACAATTTTTTCTTTCTTTTTTGAAAATCTAAGTACAGTTTCAGTGGAGAGATGAGGAATTTACAGTGTAAGTTTATGCTAAATTGATCCCCAGTTTGTGCCAGTGTTTGCACCTGTTTATGAAAATTCAGAACTTCCCTAGTGATCACAGTTCAACAAAAGGTGAGAAGAGTAACTTATTCATTGATCAACTTTTTTTTATTTTTCTAATTGATCATCCTTAACATGACATATTGTTAAAAGACAGTTTTTACTGAGTGACTAACCAGACCTGTTTATGTTTATATATTGATCGATCTTATGAAGTTATCAGAGCTTTTACAAGTTCTTAGCTTTTGACCTGGATTCCGAATGGAGTTTGTGTTCTCTGGATAAAGCAACGCAAGATAAAACTAATCTACTTTGAACTGAGATTCAAAATCCTGGCTTCACGACATCTTCTTTGATATTTGAGCCAAGATTACCGCGAGCCAACTATTCACAGAAAATTATTCTTTAATCTGAAAGTAAATCCAGACTTCTTACTTACTTGGATGAACTTTGAGGTAAATGACCAGAATCGGTTCATGAATTATTAAAAACATTTATATAATATATTTATTTATCGGAGCGAAGCGAAGATCTTCTCACAGAACACATTTAGCAAGGGGGTCTGCACCAATCTTCTGATAAAATTGCCCCCCCCCCTGGATTATTGTATTGAGCTGAAATTCGAAAGTGGTTACTTTTGGACCAAGGTATAACATTTGTATCCATCGAACTATAAAAAGCGCTCTTACGCCAGCTATAGCTTCAGCCGTTCCTGTTGGACTAAAATGTAACTTCTGTATACATCAGCAATAAAAGTAGCCCTTATACTGGTTATAGCTTCATCTGTTCCTGTTTAGAAAACTGATCCCCAACCATTTTAAGTGATGTGCAAGTGTTAGTAAAAAAAAAAAAAAACATTCTCAAATATCTGTTGCAACATGTATTGATTTTTCACTACTTTTTCACAAATCTTATTTCTGTTGCTTTTTATGGCAACAAAATTAAGATAAACGGTTATCAACACCGAGAATGGAACTTGGAGAACTGAGTCTTAACTTTGGTTGGGAAAGTTTGTGTTAACCTCAGACTTATGCCCAGCCATAGGTAAATAAAAAGGGCAGATTCAGCTCTCCTGCAACGTTGGCAGCCAGTCTAGGAGACGGACAACTTTGATTATGAACCATCTTGAAGCAGGATTGGCCCCTTTGGGATTTTCCACTCATTATAAAATAATATCTGGGGCCTAGACCAGCCTGCTCTGGATTAGGGGGTAGGTAAAGGTAAAACACTCCCATGGTGTAAAAGAAAGAAGTTTATTTCCGAAGGGCCATAGAATTTGTTTGCTTCCAAGTTAACGCAACTTAGGTTCATGGTGTCCCGGGCAAACTGCACATTGGCATCCTTTAAAGTATAATATTCTTTTATTCATTTGTGTTTTACAATCATGATTATCTAAAAACCAGATATTCCTAAAAAATCTGACTTCACACTAGGGAATTTTTTCATTTTTGATCATTTTTGCTCAATTTCATTTCACTTCCCCATTTTCCATCTGAATTTGGAAAGTCCAAATGTCTTCGTCACTTGACAGGCACCCTACCACGTCAGGCCAGTCCTGCCGTCTGGTATACAGCCAACGTCTAAGCTGATATCTAACTCGACTGGAAATCGCAGAATTTGATAACGGCAAGACAATGGAATTCTGTATTACTGGTAGCCAAAATACATTTCTTTGAATAAATCAGCCCATCTAAGAAATATCGTTTTTACTAAATAAGTTTGTTTACCGACTGGAATAAGGCTTTTTTTTCAAATACAAAGAAGAACGTCCAGTTGATTTAAATAACTTTACAAGCGCGTATACTCATCAAAATTAGTTTATTCTGGCATAAAATCAAATATTGGGTAGGATGTAGACAAACACAAACACACACACACACACACGTATATATATATATATATATATATATATATATATATATATATATATATATATATATATATATTGTCTGTGCTATACGAGTATACATGAATTCAATTAATTTGTGGATACAATGTATCCAACAATATGTATTAAGTTGACAATAATGAATATATTTTTTTTATGCTAGAACTTTTATTTCAAGGAACGCTTACGTTCCGTTAAGGCAAAAAATGTTGGTGGAATAGATTCAATTCAAATGAAACTATTTTTCCTCTCTGTCAACTACATATATATATATATATATATATATATATATATATATATATATATATATATATATATATATATATATATACATATATATATATATGACCTCCCAGTGATCATCGAACTTTCTTAAAAACTGAACCATCACTCTTGATCGTATATATATATATATATATATATATATATATATGAGGGCTCTAAATATCTTTGATATCCACATGGTAATGAATTAGAACGTCGAGCAATGCTTAGATTGGCATGTGCTTGCAACGTCAATTATTTTTAGGTGCTCTATTTTTATAGCCTTGAGCCAGATAAAGTTAAACTTAGGACTATCGACCTGACTACCAATTTGAACTTTTGACCATCTTAAATGCCTCAATCATAGTTCTTGGCTAACAAGTATGTAAGCAAGCGTATTCCCCACCTATTTAGGAAGGTACCTGTTCCAACATGTATTTCCTTTACTGATACTAACATGCACACCTCTCCACCTGAACAATCACGAATACAAAGCACTGAAAATCCACAAAATCGGCGAGCGGTTCATACGGACGGACTTGTCTGCCAGAAAAGAATTATAAGTGAGCTAACTTACAGATCAACCAGCTGACCCGAACACAATAGAAATATAAACAGGAATTTTTTTTTCATTATGTGTAGTTGAACCCCTAAACTCCCCACAGATATCTCTCCACCTCTCTCTGGGTACTCATGTATGTAGCTAAATGTGGACCCAGACTGATTGTCTTTTGGTCTTTTTTTATTTGCACACCTTCGACTTTGCTGTTATATCGGGCGGATTTTATACAAAATGTATAAATAATGATTAAACAAAAAGTACAAAAAAAACCAACTTTTTATTACCATTCGAGTCCAATTCCCCATATACAGGTTTATCTAAGGGTTTACTAATTATAGTTTTCAAAATAAGCACTGAAACCTTCATGTGATCATCATCATCATCATCATCATCATCATCATCATCATCATCATCATCATCATCATCAGTCTTTTATCGATCGTCGTTGGATATAGACCTTCTCGAGGATTTGCCACTATCGTGGGCGTTGCAGAGACGATACTTTCTGAACCTGTCCAGTTTGTCTCACCATCCTATATTCTGCCAGCGTCAGTTCCGCATTTGATCTCTCGGGATCCATGTTATGATATCCATCGGTTGTCTGCCATTAATGCAATATGCCATTGCCAGAGTACTTTCAGTCCATTGCCGTCTGTGCTTTTTAGTCGATTCTATGATGTCTCTGTCTCCTGTTCTTTCCCTAATATACTGTGCTATCTTGTGATCTACCTGTGTAAGGTTGAGCATGATTCTTTTCTGGGCACGTTGCATGCCTCTCGGTTTGAAAGTCAGTCTCTAGGTTAGTTTACATGATTCAGCTCCATAGGTGACTATCGGGAGGATGCGTTGGTTGTCGTAACCATGAGCTGTTACTGCAAATAGTCTTACGATAGTATAAAAACAAACGTGCCGTGTGTCATTAAATACTGCCGTTAGAATGAGTGCCGTTACAACCACAATTTACTCTATATTACTAATATCAGTCGAGGTTGGTAATGGGGGTTACCATTTTTGATGTAAGAGGCTGGTCAGTTGAAGGTAATAATGGGAGACTGATTTTGACAAGTACTCACTCAATGTTCTTCGTCAAATGTTGTGATTAGATATTTTGTCCAGGTAACTGGCAATGGGACTGAGTGAAGGGAAAAGTGGTTTCATACTTCTCAAGGAACATAGGCAGCCTCAGCTGGATGTCTAATTCAGGGCTGATAACCACTTGGTACTGCCAGTGGTGTAGACCAGCCTCTTTCCACCGTTTTAGCCTGGAACTCTCAAAGAAAACACTGTCCAGGGATCCGCTGTCGACTGCAAACGAATTTGTATTAGCCCCAAAAAGCCGCTGTTTTCGGGCGACATAAAAAAACAAGGATGAAAACAAAATACGAGAGTAGTGGGACAACGATCTGAATGTGAAAGAAAAGTTCACATTTGACAGAAAAGAAGAAATGTCAAACGAACATTTTCCTCGACAAAGTTGAGAGGAACATATCTAAATCCCTACTATCATTCACAGTCATGCACTGACTTTTCTATTTCATCTAACAGAATAGCTAGTTCTCCGTGTACTTCACCAATTCCTCATAAGCTTGTGAGGGAGTTGTGAATACTACTGACCCACCTTGCTAACAGTCCAAATGTCTTTTTGCTCCCACCCAGTGTCAAGGTCCATTCGTTTGGAGAGTCGACAAATGAGAAGAGAGGGCTGTTTTTAAATGTACGTTAATTGGCCAAGTGAACCAAAACACCCTGTGAGAGACTCTATGAATGGCTGACCTATTCCATAAACATTCAAACCTGCAACCTTCCCCTTCGTTGGGATCAATGCACCTTTCCCACTCATACGAACGGTTCTTTCTTTGTTTGGAGGTTCTAACGCGTGCACACATATTTCATAACACTTACACAAGGCCAGATAGGTGTAACACTTTGCCGAGATCAAAGCAACAATTATTTGCGAGTCAAGTTTGCTAACCACTGGTTTTTGACCGGCGACCTTAGATATTTAGTCTGATTAACTTGCTTAGATTGGCACAAGGCCAAATAAGTACTCCACTCTGTGAATATTGATCCAGTAACAATGGAGAATGCCCTGAGATCAACTAGGTAATCATCATTTTACGACAGGCATCCAATATGTGAATGAGTATGTGTTGTTAATGTGCAAATATATGTGTTCAAATTGGTGTGTGCATGTCTGCGAATTTCGGTCGTGCAGATGGACTCCATATGTGAAACAATTTCCCTTTTAAAACGCTATTTGCCAATAAATCTGTCACTAATTGGGAACATTCGGTAATGACCACACCGAAAAAAAATTGTTGGATTTGGTCGGTAAGAGCTTCGCAAACACGTCTTGGCAAATTCACTTCGTGAGGATTGGTAAAAATATAGACTTCCTTTCGACCATAATTTATAATTGTCGTTATCATACGGTTGCCAGTGAGCGGCAAAGAGACTTGGCCAATAAGAAGCCGGATCTCTTGGGCCCAAGCCAGGTCAACTTAAGGATTGATTGCTGGATATAAAGTCTTGAGGAGCGATTTCCTATGTGTTTGCTTGTGTCTTCTATGTTTGAAGAGGACAACTCGATATCATAGCGTCGTAGGTAGTGAGCGAGACGGGACGAGAAGTTATTGATTTACGTTTAAGAATCAAAGAAATAGTAAGCAAAAACCGATTGAAAGAAGATGTTGAGGTGTGGAGAGCTTGAAACATGGGAAGACGATACAAATGATATGAAAGGGATATATATATATATATATATATATATATATATATATATATCTACGTCAGTAGAATCGGTTCACTTGGCTCTAGTTTTGCTTTCTAGGTCACAATTAATGTAGAATCCTTTCCCTTTTTATTGTTTCAATGAAACCGTGAAACTACGGATTTCATCAGAGTGGTAAGTCTATTTAATCACTGTCCCACCACAGCAATATGTGACACAAGGTCGGGCTTAACGTGGGAAGAAATAGTACCTTACCGCCAAAAAATGGCTCCAGCCGACGCAGTTACCTGCGAAAGCTGGGCCGAGTAATGATGGGAGTGCCTAAGGACGAGTCCAAAGGCCTCCCGTTGCGCTTAGCAAACGCAGCCTCAGTGTAACCTCATTGGCCAACGTTTGCACCGGCGCACTCGGTCTTTGATACCCTGCACACAATCTCCGGCCCACTCAACGGGCAAGTGTCAGTACCGACTCCTCGGTCTATGCCGTGGAACAGATACTACACTTTGCTCCCGAAGATTGGGCCAGAAACCTGTGCCAGGTAAGTATTCATCAGAGTGGTAAAGGTTAAACAAGCTTGTGATGATGACCATCAATACTGATGTGGGTTCGATCTCCACTCGGTGCTCCACTATAGTGATCGTTGTCAAACTAAGCTTAACGATAAACATAAAGTATATTCTAATGGAATATATATTTGCTAAACTTAGCTCAATTTGGCAGGAAGCCAAAGTAGTTTGGCATTCAATCAGAATCGAACTCATTACAGCAGCATTATAATCTTCATTTTTGGCGTTATTTTTTGATTGCAACGTCGCCGGTCAATATATTCTTCATACTTCGGATTAAATTACGAGAATTCAAAACAAAGAAGTGGCTTCGAGCTTGACTCATTGTCATACCATTACACTATATTGCTTACTCCAAAGTAGTATTAGTAGTATTAGTAGTATTAGTAGTAGTAGTAGTAGTTGTTCATTGAGGTTTTGACATGAAATATAGTTGTATATTTGAAGCCTTTTACATCAGTCACAGCAGACAACAAACTTATTCTTTTGACATCGAGACGACAGCCATAAGAGAAGGTTATTTTGGGGACCTATGGACGCTCAAAACTTCTCTCGTGTGAATTAACAGTACATGATTTTTCGTTTTACACCATTACGGGATTGAGGAATTATTAATCATTGTCAATATACGATCAAAGATCAAAGGATCAGTGAAACGGAGATGTTGAGAGGCGATGCGCTGGAAACATGAGAAGATGATACAAAAGATTCGACGAGAGAAATAAATACATCAAAAGATCATTTGATTTCACGGAGGTTTTACTTTGTCAACGGAATTGTTTCTCTTGGCTCTAGTTTCGCTTCCTGAGTTACGATGGATAAAGAATTCTCTTTCTTTTCATATCGTTTGCATCTTTTAGTGGCATTTCATCACAATGATCTAATCCAATATGATAATTAGCCTTCAGATTAACTCACAGAAAAAAAAAAGTACTTTATTTTTTCGCATTTAACTCTAACCTTGTATAGTAGAAGCAGTAGATTTTGATCTGAAAGATAGATATAAAATTGCAGCTTCTTGTATAACGCCGTACTCGATCAGTCTATATAGTTCGGCAGGCAATGTATTTCCTCTTTGTTTTCCCGCCTTGCTCTAATGTTGCATTCTGAAGTTGCATTCTGAAGTTGCTAAATGCCTCACTAATCCAATGCTATCATTTTGTTTTGCATATTCCACTGCTCTGCGATTAAAATTCGAAGCCAATTTTCAAAAATTTAATTTGATACAATTATTTTAATTTGATTATTGCTAGGGAGTTTGTGATGCACGTGTTTCACGAGAAATAGATAAATATTGTGATACTCAAAAAGTACGGTTAATTTCAGTAACGCATGAAACTTTCATTCTGCATACAATCGGGTATAACTCGACCCAACTATTTCAGCTTAGATTTGGGTTCAGGAACTTTCGTGTTGTTCCTGAAAAAAAAAAGTAGCTTCGAACATGACTGAACCCCCCTTTGACATAATGTTTTTCAGCAACGCCTCAAGCAGATTGGCTCTCCAAATGACTAAGAAGACAGACTGGGAACTTATCTCTAATCCATTAGTTCTCAAACTGCAATAGTGTGCCTCAACAATATCCCAATTGTGCCGGGAAAACTTTTCCAATTACACTAGTGTATATTCCGAGCCTCGATCATGTCCAGTACGGGAATTATGTCTGTCCTGCTTCCGCCACAGAGTTTCCAATCTAGTGATTTTGTCACTAGATTTTGTGAGATCTCAACGTTTTGAGCGACATATGGAAGATGAAAAGGGCAATGAGTAAGAACACCAGTAAAATGATATCACGACCACTGAAATTGTTTCGTTCAATTCATTCAATTTATCAAGTTCCAGACCCTATTTATGACCCAATATATACCGATTTGATATTTAAACGGAGGAAAGAGTTGGTGTGCCACACATGGCCAATACTTTTCTCAATGTGCTGTCTTACAATGAATATTCTAAACCACAGCTCTACTCCCGTGTTTCTGTTTATTCATAATTAACTACTTAGTAGTTGTTGTAATACTGAAAGTTGACTAAAGTTTTGATATTAGATATTTTTTGAATCATTCCACGCATTTGATAAGATATATCTTCAAGTTTTAGTTGCGACTTATCACAGTATTTTCAGCGACCTTGTCTTGTAGAACATTACTACTGTAGTGAACTCAATCCTCACCAGGTACCAAACATTCGTGCACTTCTGTCAGATTAGTCCACACACCGAAGATAAGTGGTGAACAAGGTTATCTTGCAGGCCATTACTCATTAGGTACTCTTCATATGTAGCCTTGTGACAGACGAATCAAAACCAAAGAAATATCAGTTGAACGAATAGTTGTAATTAACTTTCTAACTTCCAGGTTTCAATATTCTTTAGCAAAATTTTAGATGTGTTCAACACATCTCTATGAAACACTTTACGGTCGGTCAATTTAATTTTTGTGAACAAAAGAAAGAGGAAGAAAAAGAATGTATGACGTCATTAAGAGAAAGCTATCCTGATCAAAAGATGACGTATCGAATTCTTGTGATTTCACAGTGATGCAAAGTTTCAATTGTAATTCTTCTCTAAAGGGTTTTCCAAAAATGGCTAAAATCTTCAAAACTTTTCGATTTCCGGTAATTTTATTGCTAACTCATTTCGTACTCATTCAAAGTTCATTTATCAGATGATATAACCATACACTGAGACTCCTGAACGAATTATCGATAAAAAATGTACACTTTTAAAACTTACTCATTGTTTTTTTTTTTTTAATAACTAGATTTTCGGTTAAACCATCCTCACCCTCTCTTTCTTCCTGCTGACTATCACAGCTAGTGATACTACGACTACTACGTTTAGAATCCCTTCGGAATTGGAAGTAGCAGATTTGGAAGATGGGTGGTGTACGCATCGTTGAACTTATGGTTTTTGTTTTTTTACTTTCAGGGGCAAAAGCTAACGTACCGGAAGAGATCGCATTGGATTTTACCATTAATGTGTACGAAGTTTCTCCAGGGAATTTATCATTAATTTTTGAAGACCCTCCAGGAATCCGTCATGATCGGAAAGCGTTCATTTAATGATTGGTATCAGTTCGGAAGTGTTTTGCAAGCAGGAAATGAACTACCAAGGTCTAGTCTTCACTGAATGGACGAAATGCTGATTCTAAAGATTCATCATTAGTACCAGTTCGGTGACATTCATTACCAATCTGTACTTTTCAATAATTTTCATTTGTTTCCTTGATGGAAAGGTCCGAAAGCTCGGTACGAACGGAATTCGAACTTTATCCCCATCCTTTCAATCCGAAAGCCCCTGAACTCCTGAGAGGGATAAGCTGAAAATACAAAACAAAAAGGAAAAACAACTGCAAAATTCTGCTAATCGACTGATAATATTTATCGCGTAAGTCAAATATATTTCTTTGTGGGGGCATGATAGTTGTGTCACCCCTATCATCAAATGGGCTTTTAGTGTAAAATAAAATAACGCTAAACCCAAAATATTGGGCTAACGCATCGAAAAGAGCAACAGTCTCAATTGTTCTTGATTTAAAGCCTACACTGGACAAAAAAGTAACTTTTGGTGAAAGAAAAACAAGATGTCTCCCATTTTTGATGAGGCTATTCGAGTAATTTCTAAAACGTCGACCACTCGAACGGATCACGAATGCAGAGCCTTGGTTCCGTGGTTGCGACAATTAAGTCCTTTACTGGAGCCACAAGCCATAGGTAAGTGCACACTCTTCTCTGAAATTTACATTTTAAAGAGAAAATGCTCTCTTTTTGGAAGTAAAAATTAAACATGGATAACAAGAAAGCATATGCAGTAGACTCTCTTTATAACAGCAAATTAAGTGGGATTTAAGCGTGTCGTTATGACGAATTTACAATTATTAGGGATAGTTTTTATGCGTATTGTATCATATTATTTATGTGAAATAAAGAAAAAAACTACAGAAAGTATGACATCCTATTACTATTTCACAATCTTGTGTACCTTGTTTCTATAGACAACATTGTTTAAACTATTTACTAATTTTAGTTTAAAAAAAATGCACTCGAATCTTCATGTGCTGTTGCTGCAAACTATTCTCCGACCGTAGTCTTGTGAGAGTACAAAAACAAACGTGCCATAAGTTAGAACCCGAGTGTCATCAAATAGTACCGTTAGAACAAGTGCCGTTTACACGAGGGTTTACTCTTCACTGAGCAATTTCAATACTGGATTATTCGGAATAATGACCTCTCATTTTAGTTGTTTCGATCATAATTTTTTGAATGGTCAGTTATCCAGATTTATCATTTATGTCATCGTATCATTTAATGCAAAGTTTTTCAAAAACTTTTTTCAAAATTTAAAGCAGTATTCTATAAAGCTTCATCTCAGAATTTATATTAGCTAATTTAAAGACAAATTATTAGATGTAGCATTGTCACGTATTATCTCATTACTAGTTTATTTTATATTATTACTGAATATTTTTACACAAAACATATTCACTTTTGACTCTCAAACTGAGAACCATGCAAGGTACATGGGGAAGAATCATGTTCAATCTAACATGGAAAAATCATAAGAGAATGTCAGTTAATCATTCGACATCACGGTGCACAACTTTGATTCCCATAGATCATATGAAAAACTGAAATACAACATAGTATATGAACTAAACAAGTGCAGAAAATTATAGCTTCCCGACACCCATGATAGAGAAGTCTGATGAATCCTGGGAAGGTCTATGTCCAACGACTGATGCAAAAAGGCCAAGGGTGATTATTGCATTTTAGATGGAGAAAGTTGTACTCTCTCTCTCTCTCTCTCTCTCTCATTATTGCTGCTTTTTTAAAATCAGGCATTTTCAATATTATCAGTTTTTAATAGTTTTACTATATCTTATTATTGTTGCTTTTTAGAAGAGGCATTTTCAATATTACCACTTCATAACCAGTTCTATTCTACCTTTTTATAGTTACTTCTTTATCACAGCACTTTCGATGGGTTAACTCTTTGACCAGGAATAAAGAAGTAGCGTCTGACGAAATTTGTGTTGGAACCACAAACTTAACAATGAAAGCTTCCGAAGTGATTTGGGCAAAGTCCATTTGTTGTAACGGTCGAAATGTTTATTGATACCAGTTATGAGATATAATGAAACTAGTGAAAGCTTTTTCGAGAAAAAATCTGAAGTTATAATTATTTTAACAGTTGAGGTCGTAACAAGGATGAAATTTGTCCATGCTCTGCATGCATCAGTGATTTCACTCATACATCTACCAGAAAGAAATATTTTCATGAGTTGTCACTGACTGACTGACTGACTGACAAACTGACAACAATATAGCAAACATCCCTCACCATTTCCTTGAATCGTTCCCCCGATTCCTTTTTCTTCAGAACATGGAATTCTTTTCTAGTATGACAGGGGACAAACATGCATCAATTGCATGAATAGACTATACTACAATATTAACGTCAAATGAAACTGTCTTTTGAGGAAAGGACCTTTAGGGATGGGAGCTTTGAAAATGCTTCCAAAGGAAGGAGCTTCCAGGGAACTAAAGATCTAACCAGCGCATTAATGGTCTGACACACAGGTCAGTCCTGAATGGAACAGATGTTGACATCTTTCTTTTAAATGATGTGTGTTTGCGATGAAAATCTCATGAATTGTTTGTTTGTTGCTTTTCAAATCTGCTTCGACAACTCACACCGAAGTGACGATGAACGTCAAATTTAATTTGCCTGACATGTCACAGTTGTTGACAGCTGGTTGCTGTCCTGTCACAAACCGGACATTAAATTGTCATTGAAGATTAATTTCTACTTGTCGTTTATGACGATGTTATTCAAGAAATATAAAGAAACTCTTCTGCACGCCAAGTCGTTCTTCCCATGTTTCCTCAATGTATAAAAAAGATCTTTTCTATAAACAATTTTCAATCATTATTTAATTATTTATCGTATTTGAAATCACTGGTATCCTCAGCGCTATCTGAAGGGAGAGGATTCCGACAAAACCTTTTGTAAGAGGAAATCAAAGCAAAGGAGTAATTAACATTAATTCATATAAAAAAAGATTCTGAACTTAATTAGTTAATGGATAAAAAGATCTTTCTCAGATTATATCAATATTTGATTGACAATCATGTTTGAAATTACAGGGTTTTCTCCGTTACCCGAAAATCTATAGACATGGCTGTACTAGTTAATTAGCATCCTATTCTAAACCATAGCGTTGGCCTTGTGCCAGATTTGATGAAAAATATACAATAAACATATGTAGCTAGAGTCTGGTTATTAATTGATCAACCCATTAATGTGAATGACGGTGATTCCCGTTGTGATGATATCAGTAGTGGGATGTTGCAAGTCAGCAAGATATTTTCGGATTTAACAAACCAGTAGGGATTTTCATCGAATATTGCAAGCGAGTAAAATCTGCTTTATTTTACAAAGAAGATTACCGACTAAAAAAGGAATTCGGGCTGTTATGTGTGCAATATACTTTCTCCTTGGAAGATGAGTAAAAAGGGTGTTTCTTGAAAGGGTAATAGTTACTTCATTAATTGATTTTGTAATTCTCATCAATAAGCCTTCTGAGAAATTTTGACAGAACAAAATCTGCTATATATAGGAAATATGCCAATCAAATTGGAGAGATGTTTGGAGGGATTCATAATTAATCACTGATATGATTTCTATAAATGGACCTTTGACTGCCCCTTTGCCATCAACGCGAAAAGGGTATGAGGCCAGCCGGCGTCCACTGACTGGTCGCTGGAAGTGACGTAAAGATGTGTGGTCCCACCTTGTTTAAAAAAAGGCTGATAGAAATGTAAGATAGGCATAGGGAGGACAAGACTAGGTTGCAAGAAGGAAGGAGATGTTGGAATCAAATCCCAATTTTGGGGGAACCCCTCGGTCAGGATTAGGAGACTGATTGATTTAGACGCGTGGATAATTAAACATGCTACGTCGAACCTCACTCCGAAGGGAGACCGATTTCCACAAAAGGAACTGATTTCTAGCGCCCAGCAGCAGCAGATTGGAACAGTTGCTTGGTGAACAATAGTCGAAAATCGTGACGAATTGATTTGCTGACGTTGTAACCCATGAGAAAAATCACAGTTAGAAGTATAACCCTTACCTCTTGGTTGCAGGTTTGTAACCCTGGACTTCGTTAGTTCTGTTTATTAGTCCCGTTTCTTTTTCTATATTTTTTCACTTTTGTCATCTCAGCACCCTTTCTCGAAGATATTTCGACTGAAGCACCAGTAATCTGATCTTTTACACAGCGTGTATCTGTGTGTCTGGGGTGGGGGAGACGGCCTGCATGGCCAACTTGACCAACGGCGAAAAGCTAGCGAGGAGTGTAATACCGTCATGGGAGTTCTATGGCTATCCTCATAAAATTTCCGTTTCATTGTTGTCGATGGCGAGTCAGTTCTATCTGTGAGTCAGTGCTTTTATCCTACAATGGATAAATTGCAATGAACAAGGATTTCTATCTTGCCACCTGCCACAATAAATGTCTCAATGGGTAAAAGGTTTTTTTGCTCTAAAATCTTTCCTTTAGTGTTTAATTACTAATCGTATTTTAAAACAAGATGAGGACACGAGTCCGAGTGAATCATTGTATAATACGATTGAATGTGATATTTTTTGAGCGTCTGAAGACTCCAAGATAACATTGTACTATTTCTGCAAGATTTTCGCTGAGCATAACTCATTTACGAGATCTGTTATGATACCTGAGGACAGATCTTGCTAACAGATGCACACAATAAACTGAATAAAGCATGGATGCTCACAGACACAGTTCAAATCAATGGCAGCCTACTGTCTTTTGCTAAAGCAAAGTGACGTTAAGAAAACTTTCAGAAAGAAGCACAGGCATTAGTAAATTTAAGTAGCTGTTACACCCAATTTCAACCTTGTCATTTGCCAGTCATCTATATCTCTATCAACGATCAGATTCTAGTAAAAAAAATAGTGTCTACTTGCGCCCATGTTTGTATCCATATATACATACGACTGTCTCCAGTGAGTTGGGTGGATCTAGTTTATTTTTTGGTTTGCTTGATCTTCATTTGATCTTGGTTGACACTGCTTGGAAGGTGACAAAACAGATGTCCAAGATTCTGGCGTCGCCCGTTTTCACACGTTTGTTTTGACGAAGGTGCAAAGAAAGGAAAGAAAACAAGGAGGAGACATCCAAGACGCAGAGAAGAATTATTCCTGACAAAACAAATGGCACCCAGATAGATTAACTGAAATATCGGAAAGGAATGTCTCATGTTTTCTGGAGATGGGCAAAGATAATTATAACCCTATGATCTAGCACACACACAAACACACACACACACACACACACACACACACACACATATATATATATATATATATATAT
>OY735211.1:50981228-51243728 GCA_963457665.1 Thysanoteuthis rhombus
TGATCAGTGTGGGCAATGCAGATTTGGCGTAATTTTTTGCACGTTACACACTTTTTCAAAGTATCCATGAAGGAATGAAGGAGTATGAAGAATAAATGTTTTTTTAGGGATAATCCAGAGCTTGAAAACTGGAAGGGAAACAGAAACAAAAGAAGAAAGGGAATTTTTCTTCAAAAACATCCCAAGTAAAAGAAAGACAAATATTGAACTGAGCGAGAAAAAAAAAAAGAGAAAAACAAACAAACCAACGAAGTGACAAAAACTGAAAGCGAAATAAAAAGACAGGAAATAATTAGAATACAAGACTCTATTTATGCGATAAACTAGTCTAAATCCGTAAAATGATAAGGTTATTCATGCCTGGATCGGCAATACTGGACCCAGATCTATTTCATAAGATGATTTATTTCTAATAATTCAAGTATCCTAATTTTAAGTTTTAGGTTTTCTTTTGTTTTTTTTAAAAGTTTCAAACGTCCAGCAATTCTTTGAGGCATTATTCTCTGTTATGTCATAACTGCAGGAATAGGATAAAAACAACAATCGCACAATTATACAATTAAATATAACAATTTTTTCTGAATGGATGGATAGTATCACCTTTTCTGCTTCTATATCAGTAACAATGGACTCTTCCTCTTAACGGTAGCAATTTTACCGATTAAGATATTTCATAACCACAATTTAAAAGTTCAGTAATTTTATTTCTATAAAAAAAAATCATCTAATGGAAATTCATCTTTATCAGTGAATTTTGTTACACGTAGATTAACTTGTTTAGGAATGGAAGGAAGGAAAAAGAAAAAAAAAGCTGGAGGAATAATGAAAGGCAAACGGAAACTTTACAAGAAAGAAGGCAAATGTATTTCAAGCAAAATCGAAATTGCCTTGAAAAGGAGTGAAAAAATATTCATCGAAATACACCAACAGAAAATACAATTCAGGATTATATTGAACTGCAATAATAAACAAAGACATTTTCCCCAATAATAAAGGAAACAGGGAGATTAATGAGAATAACTTTGCCTATTAAGTCGTTTACATCAGAAAAAGTCGTTTCATTGGTTGGAATCTGATACGTGAAGAAAATCAATCTACTTGAATAATAAACAGTGACCTTTTCTGTTTTTTTTTGTCCGTAGCAATGGGCTCTTCTGCTTAAAGGTAAAAATTCTGCTGATAAAAATATCTTCTACCAACCATTTGTAATAATGGACTCTTCCAATCAAACGTGTTCCATAGTTTCCTTGAAAACAAAGAAACAAACCGCAAGTTCAACGATGCGCCCACCATCTGTAATAGCAAGAGTGAACGGAAGAAGAAGAGCAAGTAGTCTTTGTTTGAGTCAATTGAATATCATACGTGTAAAATATTGCGATATAGAAATATTCTGTGTGTATCATTGTCAGTACATTCTATCTTACATTCTATAATGACGTCATAGCAGCTGGTAAAAAATTAGATGGTATTTCAATGACGTAATACTTTTAATGACATCATACCCCTTCTTACTTTCTTATTTCTCTCTGGAACCATCCGACCAGCCGTCCGACAGAGAAGCATCTTATAGAGATACGAGGACACATTTAAAAATCACCAGTAGAAATTCCATATATCCGTGAATTCTTTCAAAAGGATTTATTTGTTTACATATTTAATGAACATAATGTTTTTTGTTTTTCCGTCCGGAATAATGGGCTTTTTCATTTGAAGGAACGAATTTTGCTGATTAAAAATCTCCGATAAACCATTTGAAACAGTTGGTTCTTTCAATGAAACGTGTTTAGTTGTCTCTTTTAAAAAAAAAAAAAACTATCCATAGAAATTCAAATATATCTGATTTTCTTTCACTAGGATTAACTTGTCAATTATAAGGTACAGTGTGACTTCTCTGTTTCTCTGTCTGGAACAATAGTTTCTTCCGCTTAAAAGTATCAATATTGTTGATAGAAATATCTCTTAAGAACCATTTGTAATAATGGTCTTTTCCACTTTAACGTGTTTTGAATTTTCTTCTCGAAAAAATAAAAAAACAAAAACAAAAACAACATTTGACAGATATTCAAACATATCCCCGTTTTTTTTTCATAGGGACTAACAAGTTAACTTATATCATGAACAATTTGACTTTTTTGTTTCTCTCTTCAACAATGGACTCTTCCACTTGGAGGTAACAGTTTTGTTGATAAAAATATCTCCAACCCACATTTGAAACAATGGATTGTGAGCTTTTCCGTTTCAAAATGGCCACCACTCTTGCTGTGGAGTGGCAGATGCTTATGGTGGCTAAGAAGCAGACACAAATAGCCCTAACCTTTACAATACTAAATCTAACCCTATAAAGACGGACCTCAGAGACACTAATCCTCAAGTTGAAGTGGCAGCCATTTTGAAACGGGAAAGATAGCCATGGTCTCTTCCACCATTCAGAAACAAAGAATCAGAAATTCAACTATATCATTGAGGTTTTTTTCACATGGATTAGTCAAAGGCTGGAAGTCAGGCGACGCGGTGGCTCCTTTTTCAAGTCACAATTATCCTTTCAAAAAAGGTAGGCCGTGACTCCTTTCCCAATTTTTCCAGCCTAATCACATGGCTTACGGTGTAGTCAGTTAGCCTCTAAGTCATCATCATCATCATCATCATCATCGTTTTAGCTTCTGACGTTAGACCTTCCCCAAGATTCGCTATAATCTCTCTATCGTGGGCGGAGCCAGTACTTTCTTGACTTATCTAGTTCGTCATGCCATCATTTTTCTGTCGGTCACAGCATAAGATCTGTGGGGTCTGCGTTGTGAGTTGTGATCTCCAGCGGTTGTCTGACATTCTTGCTGCATGAACAGCCTATGGCCATCTTGTGTTTTCTGATGGATCCAATGTTATCTCACACAACTGTTTTCCCCCTAGTATATTGCAGTGTCTCGTGATTTTATCGATGTGATGTTGAGCATAAGCACACGGGAAAATTAGTTCTAACAAAGAGTTTTCCATACTTTTCACTCATGTACGGTAATCGAACCGGGGTCCTTTCTCGTGCAAAGGCGATGTGCAAACCATTACACCATCTAAGTGGAGATTAACTCGTCAATAATAAGGAACAAAAGGAAGATTTATAGAAAAAAATACACTTTTTCAGTCGTTTTTGCCCGAAAGAGAGAAGTTGGTATCTGATAAGCCGGCTTATCTATTTTTTTTTAACCATAGCAAGTTTTGGAACGAAAAAAAATCTAGGAAGTGTGTGGGATGGAAAAGATGGAAAATAGGAGAAAAACAGGAGGGGGACTAGAAAAACGACATAGCAATGAAAATACGTCAGCCCCACCCCCAACAACATGTCAGCTCAGTCACTCAGTAGAAACCGTAATGTGACCTTTTGGTAGAAAGCCATGTTAGGAGTGATCAATAAAAAATAGAAAAAAGGTGATCAATGAATAAAATGTTCATCTCGTCTTTTGTTGTACAGTGAACAATAAAAACATCTGAATTTCCAAAGAAGGCATGAATGTGACCAATTTAGCAGACACTCCTATTGTAACCCGAATCACCACTAAAAATTCAGGAGAATTTTCAAAAACAAAAACAAAATGTTGACATTTTCTGCCATCTAGCTCAATTGGTGCTGTCTGTACACGTGAAACATTCCCATACATAGCCAACCAGCCAAACCAACTTGGAAACTGAAGAAACCACTTTTAACAGTTTTTGCGACGGTTATGATTGACGTTTTTTGTCAAAAAATGAAATACACTGATAGCCCACTTGGTACTCTTTTTGAAATATTTTTCGTTATAAATTTAGCATTGAAAAATTTAAAAAATTAATATTGAATAATAAAAGAAATAATTATGAAGAGTCACTGAAATAACTTCTTACATTTTGGTTAATGTATATGGTGCTTGAGATAAAAACACATACACCTACATATATGTATTTATTCATCATGTATTGTGATGATATATATCGACACCTATTAATATTTTACCAGCACCGGAAAGATGCCACCGGATACAACACTCGTCTATTCCATCTTGTTCAGGCTCAAAAATTACAAAAAAAAAAAAAAAATCATGACTGGAAGCAAGTGGCAAAGAAAGTTTCTAGATATGTTGTTTATAATATGTTAAAATGACCCTCGGTTGCCCAAGTGCAAAAAGTGGACTGGGTGAGCCGAGGACAAACTGAGACTGGCACTAGTGTTATCGGTAAAATAGCTTATGGTAAATTGAGTGACGCCGCTTCAGATGTGTGTCATCTCTAAGTAAGTTCATATGTCACAAAAACCTTTAAGAACCTCGAAACCAGAGGAAACATATGTAAAGACTGTGCTGGAACGAGACCAGCATAAGGGCACTTATTTACCTATTATGATGACCATTTATGGTGCACTTTCTTTTAACACTGTATTTTTTAGGAACCTACCTCGAGAGCAAACCAAGGTGTTTCTGTAATTGGCACCCAGTGCTATATACGGGCCAGTTCGTTTGTGTGGCAGATCAATTTGCAAGAGTAGTGAGTTCAATTAACACTTGTGCCCGACTTGGCTTAGTAAACATTTTATATGAATGCCCATTTCAAAGCAATATTCAGAAGGGTTGGTAACATAAGCCGTAGTTCGTGAGGACGAATTTTGGCCAATATTCTGCAGTTGTAGCCTTGCATCAAAATAGACGAAGCTTTGCAAATTTTCTAGTCGGAATGACTCATGAAATAATGAGAATAATTCATTAAAAAAACAACAATATTTGTAAGACCAAAGAATGAAGCAGCCAAAACGCAATGATAAAAACAGAAAGGATGAGATTATCAATCAGTAAAACTTGTGGAATTATGGCACAGACTGATTTCAGAATGTGAGATAATATTTACGAGGTGCTACCTTAAAAGTTCGGTGAATTCAAACAGATCTATAAATCTGTTCATCAGTCAAGTTACCCGGCGTTTCCTGTGTCTCACCGAGAATTAAATACATCTGTCGAAATAACTCCACCAGAGAATACAAATCTTTCTCTCCTTTCTTAGAGGAAGCGAAATAAGCGGTTTCTCTGATGGGAATAAACGAGTGTTATCGTTAGACCTCAAAACTGGAGTTGACTTTATTTTTCTACCGTAATAAGAACAAGAGCAAGAAAACCAATTCAAACTAAAATTAGGAATGTAAACCGATGTGTGAAATTCACGTTCCACTACCATGATTTGAACTTCTGATTATCAGGAGGCTGTCTTACTGACTGAGATAAACTGACAAATATCAGAAAATAACAAAAAATTATCAAATAGATACGCTCTAGCTTGATTCATTTTGATAAATAGATACATTTATACAATATGCATGTACTTACATTTTGAACTTGTTATATATGCAAGACAAGAGTTACATTTATTATCTTCTGTTAAAATGGAAGTTGGGGTGGAGTTAAACTCTTAAACAGCCGCTCTTTCTACATTTTTTTCTCCACATAGTTATTTCATTGGTAGTATAAAAACAACGTTTTTTTCTCACTCCGTCAAACCTTGGTCACCTCGACAGTGAGTGCTAAAAGTATCCGATACATTTTAAAAAGTTAATCATAACATACTTGCCAGAATTGACGGAATTTGGATCGAAAATCAAAAAAATCAAAAAAATATTGGAACATTGAAAAGTTTTGTGAAGAAGGAAAAAAACAAAACAAAACAAAAACAACTCAGGGTCAAATTCTGTCAATTTTGAAGGTGTATAAAGATACTGAAATATCTTTTTCGGATAGTATCGGATACTTTTTGCATTAATTGTATATCATTAGATGTTATCTTTTCAAAACTTTTCGATGGACAAGATACATCTCTTGTAGAAGCCGTTCCCAGACAATTTCCCGTCCAGAGGCTCCGTTGTACCTACAGGCTTTTGACACACGCTAACAATAGTAATTTGATTCCACAAGAAGAATCACTATCTAGAATAGGACTGTGTTCGATACTACCAAAATATCAGCAGTTTTCGATTTGCCTCACGTTGATGTGATAACACAATATAAAATGCCCGTGGATGTATAATCAGTAATAACCAGGGGACGTCTAGACATTGACGATGAGAGTTGCTCTATTCCGACTGCAACCTGTGTATTGTATATATAATAAATAAAACATTATGAATTTTTTTAAAAGTAAAACTACATTTTTTTTTATTAGAGTGGAATAAACCTTTCATATCTGTTGATACATTTCGTAAAAACGTAAGGCTTCCCAGTTTGGCACAATCGGTAAGACTAACTCGTCTGTAATTTCAAATGACATAGGGAAATGATAATTTCATAGATGTAATTTTCCTCAGATTGGAATGGGCCTTTGCACATGTCTAACATGAATCTACGTTCATAAGCAATACTTGTCAATTTAGTTCAGTCAGGAAGAAACATGATTACCGATCTGTTCGTCGTGGTTTCATATGTATGTTAGTTTTTACTCCCCTAAATTTGGCGAAAATTGTTCTTGTTGTTCTTGTTACAGTCGAAAAAACTCTAGGTTTGGACTAGAGTCAACAAAGGTTTCTTTAGTATTTAAGTTCATCATCTATGGATGTATCGCGCGTACAGGCTGCGCCAATAGCGTTAGAGTTCTGAAAATTCAAACATATACCCCTTATCATGTCTAGAAAATTTTGTTTTTGTTTTTTATCCTCCAGTCCCAAAATAGGGTCTTACTGGGTGTGTGTGTGTGTGTGTGTGTGTGTGTGTGTGTGTATGTCGGGGGGTAGTGTGCAATTCTGAATGAAAGATTTTTCTAAATTGGTCCTGTAATTTGAGCCCAGCGTTCACGCCTGATTGGGGAACGAAGAGCAAGAGCAACTTGTTCATTGATCACCCTCAACACAGCATGCTACCAAAAGATGTTGGACACGTGACAGGTTCTATTGAGTGACTAACAATATCTGTTTTAATTCGATGTATTCACTAACCAAAATCTTCATACGTGTGCGTATGCATGTGCTTGCATGCGTGTATCTGTTCCGATTTGGTGTACTGATTGAGTTCATCATCGCCAACGAAAATCAACTCTTCACTGAGAATATGTCAGTTTGATCCCACCGAAAGCCACAAAAATTTCTGATTTAGTCGATGTGAGAGAGTAGTAATGCAACAAGTTCATCTCATTGTTTGGAGTTGCGAGTTCAACCCTTGACAACACAGACAGGCTTCACAGTAACATCTGAAAGAGTATAGATCGGTAGGAAGGAGGATTTGTTGGTTCAAATCATCCCTCGAACAACATTCTCTGAGCAAAATAAAGAACTATCAACAACTTCGTCAGGATTACTGAATACAATACACGACAGTTTGAGGCGAGAGAGTAGATCAGCCGAAGCGTTGTGAGACCAAAGATGAATTTGCTAGCCAGACCGCCTGAAAAGACAGAATGGATATTCTTCGTTAGTTCCCACATACTAAAAAATCATAGCTATAACAGCTTACTGTATTTTTGTTTGCAAAATAAATAAATGGAAAAAGGCAATAGCCTCTCAAACATGAACAAACTTTTGCCCTGACCCTCAACCGTAGGTTATCAGGCTAAATTATCCCCAGGTTACTATATATAGTGGGGACTAACGATAGATAGATAGATAGATAGATAAAGAGAGAGAGAGAGAGAGAGAGAGAGAGAGAGAGAGAGAGAGAGAGAGAGAGAGAGAGAGAGAGAGAGAGAGAGAGAGAGCTTATCCAACTTTATCGATTTCACTCAATTTTCGGACACTGGCGATATAAGGAGAGAAGTCTCGCTCAAGTTGCTTTCAATGCCAGCCAAATATTCAATACTATAATTATAGATATTTCCAGATAGATTTTTCGTTCGTACAATATGTGCACAGGGTGTAGGATAATACAGTATTTCATTAATACACGTTGGCGAGAGAGCAGCCACTTCCTCGGTCGGTAAATTTCTGAATTCATCAGGTTGTAATAAAGTGAACGAACGGTCGTTTTGAAGCACAGCCTTTGAAACGTCATAATTCGACTCAAACATAACTTTATTAGCCAC
Organism: Thysanoteuthis rhombus; assembly: GCA_963457665.1. Taxonomy (NCBI): domain Eukaryota; kingdom Metazoa; phylum Mollusca; class Cephalopoda; order Oegopsida; family Thysanoteuthidae; genus Thysanoteuthis; species Thysanoteuthis major. The sequence continues at coordinate 50,989,242 of OY735211.1, forward strand.
CATCAGAATTAGTTTTATCACGGTGAAGACTGGAGGCACGGGTGTCGTCTAAGTGCTGCAAGGCATTTTCGACCTGATGGGCATTGGTGTACACTTGTTGAACGATGGTGTACACCTGGTGGACAATGGTATACACCTGGCACGTAGATGCATGTAAGGGCCGGAAGAAAGTGGCAATCGGAAAGGTATAAGTCAAATGAATAGGGAGGTAGAGGCAGGATCTCGATGCCTAACCACATCAGTGGTTTGCCACGGGTCAAATATCTTTCTCAGTTGGGGCTTGGGCAGCGCAACAGTGAATGAGGAAAGACGCAGCTGACTCGCATGATTTCGCATCACTAAATCATATCGTTTCCTTGTGGCCGGCTAGTACATGCTTTACAGTCCGGTACTTGTCCGTGGCCTGGTGGTTGGGAACTACTGCAAGGGTAATGATGAAAGACCTCAAGCCACCATCGCTCTGAACTGTGTCCGTGAACATCTGTGCTTTAATTTGTGCGTACGTCAGAGAGATGTTATTCAGAAGAGCTAACAAGTGTATCACGCTTAGGGTAAAGCTAACGAACTTAACAAATTGTTATTTTTTTGTCCGGGAACACAGAAGATTTTCCCCTTATAAATCAATGATAATTGCTTCTTTTGGACTACTAAAAGTTTCATTGGAACGCTCTACTTTTACACAAAGACAGGAACCTATAGGAGGCTGCGACTGGTGATTTCTTATCATACAGTGTCGGAAATAACGAAAAAAACATTACCATAAGATAGACTATAGCTTTATTTTCGTTGACAGTTGTTAGTGGGTTTGATTTCTCTCGGCGCTACCAATATAGTTTTCGTATAGATATATAACACATAGTCAAATCGATCTTCCATCGTAGGTGTTTACTGATTAATACCATAAAGTCGGTCTTGAAACATCCCTTTTTTCAGTCATCAGATTGTCTGACGTACTTTTTTTATTGACACCGTCTTCATTACTTTTAAAGCACTTAATCTTTTAAAGCACTTTGATCCTAGTATTATATCCATCTAAAATCAAAACTTTTTAATATGATACCGTAATCAAATTAACAAAATAAAAAAGCAAAGCAAAAACAAACATGATCTTGACCTCGTCGTTGCTCAAATCCTTGAGACCATATCAGACAACATCACCAACATAGGTTTCTTCAGTTTTTAAGTTGGTCAAACTGGCTGGCTGACCGACTGGCTGGCTGGCTCTATATGTATGCATGTAGCACACGTACATGCTGCACAAACAAACTCGGAGCTCTTTCAGCTCTAAAAAGAGGTAAGATAAGGTGATACCAGTTCATCCAAACTCTTCACAGTCCGCTTCGAGACGATCTTCCAAAACCTAAACGGGGAAAATAAAGAAATCAGAATAGATGGCGAATACTTGGGCAACATAGTCCTTTTCGCAGAGAATCTTAACGATCTCTAACTTATGCTAGATAAACTGGATGAAAAAAAGTAAAAATGTCGACCTTCAGCAAAATAAAGTTCACGTCCAATAAACATGTCGAAAATAAACACACGGCAATCAGAATGTAAAACGCAAATCTGCAAAAAGTAGATCGCTACATCTACATAGGACGAAGATTCTTCATTAAACCCTCAAAAGGAGAAGAAATCAAGCGAAAAATCACTCTAGGATGGTAAGCCTTCGACAGAGCAATCCGAAGTTTCAAGAGCAAGAAAATCCTATTCGGCCTAAGAAAAGAAGAGTATACAATCAATGCATCCTCCCGATAGTCACCAATGGAGCTGGAACATGGAACCAAGAGACTAACCCTCAAACTGAAAACCATGCAAAGTGCACAAGAAAGAATCATGCTCAACCTCACATGGAGAGATTGTAAGACAGCACAATATATTAAGGGGGAACAGGATTCCGAGATATCATAGAATCCATTGAAAAAGTCAAATGTCAATAGGCTTGTCATGTTGCTAGATAGGCAGACAACCGCAGGAAATCACGACTCAGTATATGGATCCCCAGAGATCTTATGCAAATTTGAGGCCAGCAGGACACAAGATGGAAGCTGAACGAGATATGTTAAGAAAGAACTGACTCCGCAATGTCCATGATAGAGGGGTCAGGCAAATCCTGGGTTTGGCTCTATTTCCAACAACGGATGATGAAAGAATGATGATGATGATGATGATGATGATGATGATGATGAAGAAGTCTAAACTTTTTTTGTCCCCTACAAATCTTTTTTTGTGTGGGTTTAATTAGCAACGTAAGTTTATGCTGAACTGGTCCCTTAGTTCGTGTCTGGCGGTATGCACGCTTTTTTTTTTTTTTTCGAAAATTCAGACTTTTTACTGAACATGCATCAGCATTGATCGATCTGATTGAGCACCCCTAACACAGCGTACCACCGAAAAACGTTGGGTCACGTGACGGTTTCTATTGTGTGACTAACAAGATCTGTTTGTTTTTTCTCTACTTAGGGTGATAAACATCATGCTTTCTTTTTATTGAAATGTTCCAGTCTACATTCACCAAAGTGTGGTGTTATGTAGGATGTGGTCCTATTTGTCCTCAAGGTTTCTGGATTAAAGAGTACTTAACCTTAGAACTTTAGAAAATTGTTACATTAGCTGGCATTTTCAGAGATATGCAATGTCGTTTATGGCCAGTGTGACTGATCCTTTTTAATGCTATTAACACACACGCACACACACACATACCCCCACCACGCGAGCACAGACATACACACACGCAAACAGACCTACATACATACATACATACATACATACATACATACATACGAGCTGAGACAAACACCCACGTGCAAATAGACACACACACACATGTGCAAACGGACGCACAGCATAACAAAGCCCCAGGCATGATTAAAGCGTCTTGTGGATTTATCGTCGTCCTGCCTAGCTCCCTGACGGGTCCATCGTAAATATAAAAACCGGAGTTAAGCGTAGGGTTATCGAATAAATGGCCTGCCGGACTGACTGGTCATCACGTTTGCAACCAAATGGGCCACAGACGAATAAGGTTGAACATTCATCACTTGGGGTACAAATCTTTCGCCCGTCATTACGTTACATAAATCGATAAACCCTGCGACGAAGGATCATAAATTTCATGTCTAAACTACTCTTTAAATGTTCAACTTGAAGTGTGCGGGGATGGGGGTGTTTTAGTTCATCAATTCATTCGTTCATTTCTTGCTGCTCGCAGCCTGGCCAGTCAGGCTGAACTGATGGTATGGGACGGGGTTGGGGTATTGGCTCTCCTTAATGAGAAAAATGTAGCAATAGGTCTCCTCCTTAGGAGGATCAACGGGATCGCCATGAGAGGCTTGCTAAATGATCCCCTCCTGATATTCCCGACGTCGTTTAATTTCAGTGATCGTACGAGAACAGGTGTATCCACCGTAATGACCAAGATGTTATGATAAAGACAGACAGACAAAGGTTAAACTTGCCCACATACACTACATGAACGCTGGCCATTTAGGGCGAAGGGGTTGTCTCACCATGCGGTTGTGGTTAACGAGCTAGTCTAGCAAATCGACTGTTTAGCGAGTTCGATCTTCAATGGGTGTACTTTATTTGTGGTCAGCATTCAACCCGACCAAACGACTCAGCCGTGTCAACTCTATTTCAGTCACGTAAACTTCTCAGGTTTCTCGACCGCTGGTTGAGCGGAAAACTGACATCTTTTTTAATTGTTTCAATATTCAACTGAATCGTTATCAAAAGTGGATTGAGCAGAAATAGACCCTCCAATAAATTTCTTGTCTCAGAGAGGTCATGTAGAGGAACAAAGAAAATGATACAATGGGATCAAAGTAATCATAGTTCATTACACTTTCTGTGTTTATTTCCTTCTAGGCATGAGTCCATCTTCTTTGCATAAGTATTTCGGCTAAGAGAAATTATTTTGGGACGAATAAACTTTCCTTTCCAACTCGACCGGCAGTTGGGTTGTTTATAGCCATAGGCTGAAACTAAACCACGCATAGTAAATGTATAGGCGACCCAAGGTAGGTTAAATGGTTGGCAAACTAGTCTAGATGACCACTATTGCTGTGCAGTGATTTACAGTAGAATTCTCAAGAATCACAGTCAAAGTTCCCCAAGAAAAGAATATTTCTAAATGTATTTGTGATTTTATTTCTGGTTTTATGTTATATGAATTTGCAAAATTTAAAACCATCTGAAAGTCAGTTTATTTGGAATGCATCTCTTTCTTCATGTGCAATATATTTCATTTGATTAAGACGGTTTTTAATCTTATCGGCATAGTGCTCAATATTTTAGTATTTTGTTCTTAAAATACTACATAAATATTGTTAGCCGTATTCTGCTTATATCGATCAGGACAGGCCCGTTGCAAAGTTATGTGTTTGGAAGGGGTTGGACTTTATTGTGTGTTGGCAGGTTCAGAATGGCTTTGCTACAATCAGATTAAAGCAGCCATTCTCGACCTTGTTAAATACTTTTCTAAGGTTCCAAACTGATATAAATATTTTTGCCTATGGTTCTTCTAAATGTGCCTCCAAGCGGTTCTTATAACCCTTATTAGAAATGGCTGTAAACGACAGTCATCTATGCAAGTGGGATTTAAATGGAATAATGATTTTTTTACGGACATTCAGATATTGTTTTATCTGATACTGTCAACCAAAACTGTCAACATTGGTTTCTGTCAGGCTAGGAATGAATGTATGCCATGCATTGCCAATTGAGCTAGACGGCTGATATTTTGAAATATTCCCTTTTTATTATGTCTGATAAAATTTTTTTTTCTTTGAAAATTATCACAAATATTTTTAGTTGGGGTTCAATTTACATATTAAGTTCAAGCTAAACTGATCCCTTTTTGTGTCCGGATGCATTCATGCTTTTTTTTTTCAAAATTACTTTTTATTGATCACGGCCCAGCAAAAGGTAAAAGAAAATAATTCCTTTTAATTGATCATTCCTGACTGCGAAAAGACATTGGTCACTTGAAGTTTTCTATTGAACGACTAACCAGATCTGTGTTTTATGCTTTTTTAAGTAAACATGGTGGTCAGAAAAAAATCACATGGAAGAAGCCCACAAGGAAATACCTCACATAAACCCGAATGAAAAAAACTAACAGATGAAAAACCCACACGGAAAAAAGCCGACGTAAAAAGAATGGTTTTGTTAACGGAGGTTTTGGTTTCCGAAATATTAATCTGAATCTCTTTGTGGCCTTATCTAAACGCAACAAAACTTATTTTCAAAGTTGGCTTTTTCTGTATAGCCTTTTTCCCGTGTAGGTTTTTTTCCCCATTTGTTTTTTTTTCGTCTGAGTAGGTTTTTGCCACGTAGGCTTTTTGCTCTGTGCACTTCTCTCTATGTGGGTTTTTTCTGTGTGCACTTTTCACCATGCGGGTCTCATTCCTGTGTACAATCATGAATTTACGTTTTTTTCTTTGGGAAATTTTCGTGTGAGCATTTATCATGTGAGCATTTTCCATGGAACCAGGGAACATAAATAGTTGTTTGGATGAGAGCAGAGTTACCCGTATTTTTCACTGCCACCCAAGAATAAGCAACACAAGGAGAGTGATCTTAAGTTACAAATACATTAGGCAGAATGCCCAAACCACAGACGAAGAACTGGTCTCTACCGGAGCCGGTTTGTCTCTGATAACAGCCAGGGAGATCATAGGGAAATACTTTAATCTGTGTTTATGGTCAACTGTGTTATATCATCAAGTCAAGTCAGGCCGTTTGGTCATTTGTATTATCTTATACACACACACACACACTCATATATATATATAATTATACAAATACATACATGCATATAAATATATATATATACATACACACTTATGTACATATAGATATATATGCACGCATATATATCTAGGAATATATGCATGAATGTAAATTTATATGCATATAGACACACACACATATATATATATATACACACACTCACACATACTCACACATAGACATATGTTTTTTTTATTTCCTAAAATGGCAGATTACGATAGATATGCATATACACATTTATTTTCTCCAAGCAGCTAAGGAAAGTCGAATCTTGAGGCGATTTAAAACACATTAAATCGGATTTGATATACCACAAATGCATTTTCCCATGGAGAAAACTTTGAGATAAGCCAAGCTCAGCCTGATACAAGGCTCAAATTCGTTCCTTAGGGTGGTACTAATCGTTTCTTGTCAAGCCTAGGCTAGCACAACATTCAAAAAGATCTTGAGTGCACAACTTGGCAGACCCACACAGACCCCCCCTATTTGAATTGACTCAGGTCTCCCGATGTTTAAAAAAATAAGTGAATTTGCTAAGTTGTTGTTAAGACCGTTTTTGCTCATCTTTACCTTTAAACCTTACCCTGGTGGTGACCATCTTAACCTGATCTCAATGGATGGTTCTGATTATTAATATTTATTTGGTTATATTGATTCGTGCTGATCTTTGCTTCATCCAATTGTTTTATGCCAGTTCTCCAACTGAGAAAAATTAGCCATCTTCGAAAAATCAGCGTTCAAAATCAAAACTTTCACTGGCGCTCGAACATCGATTTTAGACTCTGGTTGGAAATACATAACAATCTTATCCACGAGGTTAAGAATATTTAGCAAGCTTTGTCTCAAACAGGGCTTTAACTTCGGCACATAGAAATATCATACAGTAGGTTTTCAGTTTGATGTAACACTGATAAAAACAAAAATTGTGGGATGAAAAAAATCCAGTTTTTATCAAAACAGGAGAACTTCGTTGCAGAAGGTTCTCGAATGTTATTACTTCTCACCCCTGTGATTTCTCACGGCTTAGAGTACATCTATTAGGGAGTGGTGAAAGTCAATTGTTGTCGACAAAAAACTGAGGTATATTTTACAGCAATAACATTTGAATCATCCTCATTTTTCATGTTTTCTCTCTCCTCCCTTCCTCCCTTGCAATGTAATAAATAAGGATAATAATGAAAGAGGGTGCTTATGCTAGAATGGGAGTGAAATGGATTCAACCTTCACTATAACTGTCATCCATTCGTTTTTCTTCCCTCACAGTAGCCAACAGAAATAACGGACGGATGGCAAAGGAGGGAAAAAAACTTCTTTGTAGACATAAGAGGGAGTTAATGTTTGGAATTTCAGCCTTCTAGCCTCTTTGGTACGACATGTACGCAGGATACATACATACACACATGAATATACATGAATACTGAACCACCAGGCCAGAACTTGAAAACTGAAGAAACCTATTTTGTTGACAGTATTGCTCGACAGTTTCTTATATAGATTAGTTTCATCTGTTTTTGCATAGTATTATAGTTACTACATTCCATGGGTAATAGTTCATTTCAACTTAATTTATATACTTTAATTGCAAAAATACATACAACATATGATGTTTAAGTTGTCAACAACTGTGGAATTACCACGGGTCCAACTGGTTCTGAATAATCCATGAATCATCTGACGAGTTCGCCATGCTTTTGCGAAAAAACACCATGTGATAAAATACCAGAGAAGAGATGCATAATAATAAGAAAGTAGAACAGCCATACATACAAACAAGCAGAATAATATATAGGATATTACATCTTGAAAATCCAGACAATATTTAAAAATGATGGGAGAGCATCACAGTAAAAACAATTTATAGAATTATTTGGAGTACTTTGTTTGTGAACCTCAGACTATTAGGAAAGAAGATAAGGTAATCTGGATAATTCATGGCAAAGTTTATTTTTTTATTTATTTATTTATTGATGTTGTTTGCATATTCTTCACTTGAAAAGATCAGAGGAGGACACTCCTCTCTCCCACTGATTGATTTATGTTTTTCTGGGGATCAGCTCGCACACACGTGGTGCTCTCCCTTCATAGTTCAGCAGGCTGAAAAGGCCAAGTTATAATTCTTTTCTTTTGTCTGAGTAACCTTCTCTTACAGGGTTCAACATCCCCAGTGTATCTATGTACAGTATAGTAAAGTGTTCGTCTTTTAAGAGACAACCCTCATTGTGGTATAAACGGTTACGAACATCTGGTCGATACCAGGACTTTATTCTTACAAGTTTTATAACCATCCCTTAGGCAGAATACTAAAAGATACCTCCACCCTAATTACGCAGGTAAGAGTGTGCACAAGGGAATTTGTCCTAATACTCTAAACTCTCCACTCAAACTGAGAATCGAACCCTGTGCTTCTCGCATGTGAGGGAGACATGCTAACTATTACGTCGTCTGGGTGGTGATTATGCATTTGTATGCATACGATTTATAGAAGTGAGACGGAACGGTTACTGCTTTGACTTGTGGTATTTATACAAGTGAGCTCCAAGTTCCCTTTCTTCTTCCCCAACACCCCTTGCTCTTTCGACGTTTTAGCACCTTATCACAGACACAGCTATTTATGGCAGCTATTCTTATCAGCCACTCAGTGTTTAGCTGCAAATTTGGATTAATGTTTCGTATCCTGATTTACGACATTCTATTTTCCTTCTCAGTGCACCCCAGACCACTGAATTCATTGAAATGAACTCTGATGTGCTGAACAGTAGAAAAGTCAAAGAGGTGTAAGATTGCAAACCCTCTTCATTGCAATTCATTGGATTGATTTAGGGCAGTTTAGGTTGAGCAGTTCATGCCTCTGAGCTTTTATCGCCCACCACCGAGCGTGTGTCGACTGTAAACTCATGCCTTTTATTAACACACGTTTAAAGGTGGCAACTTTTTCGATAAATAAATGATGGACTCAATTAAGAAAATAATGATCTCTTCAAACTTGTTTAAGACAGAGTATCATGTGTTGCATTGTACTCAGGCCAATAAAAAGCTATTGCTAAATTAATAATGCACTAACGTAAAAACAATACACTTTAAAGTATGTTTCATTCAATTAGTTCAATTTTTGGTCCATTCTATTGTGTCAAAAAATTCCTCAGACTTATTGATTTCTCCACTTGAAAAAGTTTAAAACATAAATTCATAAACTGCTCAAAATTGCTTGGGAGATAAATTCTTCACTGTACAGCATAAACAAACTTGAAAATCAGACCATAGATGCCGTAGTTCAATCATTATTGTCTTTAAAGGCTCTTTCTTTTAGAAGCACATTCCTTTCAAAGCTTCCATCTTTAAAGTCCTTTCCTCTGAAAGCGCATTCATTTAATGCTAATATTGCGGTAAAATATAGTTCCATCCATGCTATTGATGCGTGTTTGTCTTCTGACGTAGTAATAAGGAATTCCATGTTCTGATGCCGAAATCATAAAATGTCACTCGAGTGACAGAAATTAACAGAAGGAGTGGGAGGGACCGCTTCGCAGGGATAGTGAGAAGCGTTTGCTGTGTCGATTTTTCAGTTTATCAGTCTGTCAGTGACGGCGATTGCCGCTGTAGATATTAGCGCATCTGAAAACAGTGAAACTCTTCTGTGAACTGAATAACAAAAATCATCAAATGGTGAAGGGGGATGATTTGAATGATAAGTTATTCCCACAGAAAATGACGTTCTATTTTCTTTGTATGAGTTAAATCAAAACAAATCAGAGATTAACGTGTAGGCCACTTTGTTTTGTAGTCAATGTCCACTATGATTCCAACTGATGCGTTCTTATAAAAATGTAAGTCCGTGACACGGCAAGAACGAGCCAAGTTTAGAATTGTTTATAAAAGGCCACTGCTCTCGCCACACTGCACTGAGTACTTTGATTGTTGTTCGTGGGTAGTGAGTATTATTTCCTCACTGCTTATAGCTTGAAGGCTAAGAAAATAGCTTTTATTCCCTTGAAACTGAGATTCTTTAACCAGGATAGTGATATCCATATGTAATTGCTTTTCTTATTTTATTATAAATAAAATGTTCAAATTTGTCTGCTGCTCAATTGAAAATTGTTGATTTTGAATGATCACTATCATAGTCACGAAGGCGAAGGTTAATAGGAATAATTGACATTTTCAATATATTTCAGACATAATCAATTACAAAATAACACTTATTATGCAAGAATAAAAACGGAAGTGAAAATATGTTGCACAGTGGCATTTTTAAAACCATCGTCACTTTTAGGCGGGAATAAGTGTGCAGTGTTATGACTAAAATAAATGATTTATTTGTTTTATTCAAAATTCCCCACATATACTTTTTATAGGAGGGGGTTCAGTTTACAGTGTAAGATTATGCTAAATTGGTCGCTTGCTTCATGTCTTTCAGTATTAACGCTAGTACTTTTGAAATTGAAATTTTTTTCTGTGATCACTGTCCAACAAAATGTAAGAGAAGTAACTTATTGAATGTTCATCCCTTTTTTCAATTTTTAATTAAACACCTAAAAGTCATGCTTTGTCACGTAAAGATTAGTAACAAGCCCTGTTTTTTCCAATTTTTGAAAATATTTGATCTAAATCCTGTCTATCATAAAGCTGCACGAAGATGTGTAAATGAAATGTGTTGGATAGTTTTTGCACTCACCGTATTATCGTAGCAAATGAAAAGAAAAATTATTACATTACAATCCAAGTAAACAATTCTTTGTAATATATGCATATTTTTGCAAATTTAAGGTCCCTTTTTATAACACATGCTACGGCCCCATCACTAGATCAGTCCAACTCTACCAGAAACTGGATCACTCCAACGTCCAAATTTTCAAGTGATACACAACAAATAGAAAAAGGTCACTGATGCACGGACACATATAAAAGATGGCAGGACGATGCGCAAAGGTGTTCATTTTGGTGCATGCTACGCACAGCATATCGGAAAGACGACGCCATTTGCATTGTAACATGATAACGGTGTTGCCTTGAGTTTAATAGACAACATTGATTTCCTTCTAGAGACTTAAATGTCAAAGATCGCCTCTACTGAAATTTTACGTAACCTGAAGCAGTGGGACATCATTCTTATGCATATGTCAGTATCATCAAAAGAACCATTAATTAGATATAATTCAACATTTTCTTTCTAACAAAGTTATTTGTCATGATAAGATTCCATACAGGAAAGCAGTGTTTCCCAGCCCTAATTAAAGCACGGAATGTCTCTTACTTAGTCCGTTCCAATGGTCGGGACACATCTGTAATGTTTATAGGGGGTGGCGGAAATATTCAAAAAAATCTTTTTTTAAGAAATAATCAAGTAACTATTTTAAAAAAATATTTATGCAAAAATTTACTCGTGGTGCTTATTGCAATAATAGATCAATCGTATTCACTATTTTCAAAAGAAATTGTGTTTGTCATGTCTTGGAAATTTATCAAAAAGAGAGATTTTCCTTCTAATAAACATTGTAAAACTTGATGTAGTTATAAATACGTTTCACTTTTTGACACATTTTTTTATTTCACTGTTCAATAACTGATAGATTACTTCTAAAGACTGGATACATATAGCCTTAGTGCCGTAAACCAGTAACTTAATTTGCTAGATCTTTTCCTCACTACTTGTCCCAACCATTGTGCTACTGGTGTATGATCTCTGCTGGACCCATCTGACCGTTCTATGGTCATTGTTGTCATCGGCGTGCAGTGCAAAAAATCATCCAATGTTCTGTTGTATCGATTCATTTTCAGATTGGGAAGATTTCGTGCTGGCTGAAAGATATACATAGATGTAAAAAAAAAAGCTTGATTCTCAACCTTGGTATACCCCCTGAATGTAATACTGCTATTGCCCATTGCACTCACTATTACCAACAAACAAAAATACACGTAACACCACATATGCATACTCCTATAATACCCGTATGCAATTTCATAGATTGTTAATGAATGCTGTCAAGTTATACAGGAATCTGTTCAAGCCTGAATTGACCAAGAAAAGTTGGGCTCCTGACAAATTCTGAAAATTCCCCATTCCTCTAAAATCAACGGAAAAAACAAGGAGAAGCTTTTGCGAGCAACTTTGTTTTGAACTCAATGATTATAACCATTCCTTGCCAGAGTGAACCATTCGATCTGACTGGCCAATTCCTGACTTGAGGGTATCCGTCAAAAATAATGTCATTTTCACAAAAAAAGAAGTCTTTTCCTGAACCGTTGGACATATATTATGTTCATCCAGTCTTCAAAAACTTTGGAAAAAACTCCTCACCAATCAATATATTGTTCAATGTGATCAAATTATTTGAATTAATCCTGAACATACATGTCATTAGTCATCTGAATAATCTCAAACTTCTTGCACAACCCGAGGTACAATGTAGCTTTAAGAATTTCTGGTCTACTTATGATATACTCTCATTATTCATAACATCAGTAGTACAATGGATGATAGCTATGATATCCGTGATATGTATTGCTTTAAACATCTTCAAAGCCTTTGATATGCAGACGTTTGCTTAATAAATTTACCAGCTATGGTATAACTGGTAGATTTCATTTCATAATCAACAATTTCTTCAAGGCAGAGGTCTCAAAGTTGCAGCCAATGGCTAGTTTTAAGATGTTCGTGCATAGGTGCCCCAAGAATCTATATTGGGACCTACACTTGTAGATTTATAGATTCATATTCTGATGAAAGCACACGTTACTGTCTTGAAAAAAAGCAAAAAACAAAAATAAAAAAAACAAAAACAGAATAAAAAAAAAACCAACACGTCGTCCAGATCTAGCATCTAATTTTTCCAGTGAGCTAACCTGAAAGGGGTATCAAATGGATCTTTAAATTCAATCCTTTGAAAACCACCACGTATCTTTTCACCATCACTGTGCAAAACCTTATTTCGATGGATGGCGCTATTTTGGAGGAGTCCTCCTGCCTTGATAGATATCAGGATATCAAATTCACACTTGATTTGAAATGGAACTCTTGCATTACTTCTGTTGCCAAAAACAGGATATTTTTACCAATCGAGAAGATTCCTAACACATAAAGCTCTACTGCACTATATTTACTCCCTACAAGAGCCCCAAATAGTCTACTGCAGGCACGTTTGGAAAAGCTCTTCTCATCAAACACTTTCTGTGCTCGATAGAGTACAGAAGCAAATGTGTGTACTTTTGGCTTTTTCCCAATCTCCAAACAGAAAAACTCTGAACATTTGAAAATCAATTTTATTAAATTCATTCCCAAAGGATATGATTTAGGGTTAATGTTTAGAGTAAGTGTTTAGGGTTAAGGTTAGTGCTCAAAGTCAGTTTTAGTTTTTGGTTTGGGGTTGCAATTTACAACTTAAAAAGATATTTTTCTTATATTTGTTATCGTAAAATGAATATTTGAAATTAATAATAAAAAACCAAGTCACAAATGTGAAAGAAATAACCTTATGTTGTTAACTGCAACCCTGACACTAACCCTAACACTAACCCTAAATCATATCCTATCAGATTAAATTCAATACGATACAGTTTCTATTGTTCAAAATTTTCTGCTTTCAATTGTTCTGTGAGAATTCAGCAGCAGCAGTCAATCATCTATGGCGTCCATCTTAATAACCCCCCTTGCATGTTATGGCAAAAGCGTTTCAAAATAATTACTGAAATAAAAATTCACTCCTTCTCATCAAAGTGTAGAGTAGAAACCTTCCACTTTTACCTCTGAATATCTTAGGTTTGAAGTGCATATTTTAAAATGGAGAACTAAGTAAAAGAGTAGACTGTTCAAAACCTGCGATATTGTTAGCGCAATTTTTGTCTACATTTGTCGACATTTGTGAACATTCGTTTTTTGTAATAAAACTGGTTCCAATTAATGTAAGAAAGGAATGATGTAAAGTCGTTAAGAGATTTTAATAGGAAACTGTCTTAAAATGAGCACTCGCTGGTTTTCTTGGGTCTTGCAGCATTTTCTTAATCTTAATATGTATCTTAATTTGTGCTCCCCATAACTCTTCGCTTACACTATGAGATATGTTTTGAAATGCCTTAGCTTCTTAAATCAAGAATGGTCTCTCCGTCAATCTATTTAGATGGCGTAGAGTGACATAAAGAGAAAAAGGTTTCCAACTCCTTTTTTTCTTCGGAAAGCTTGCAACCTTATTCAGTTGAGTCTCTAAAAATGATCTGGGCTTTCATAGACCTATCAATGTTCGTTTTAGGTAACAAGAACAGACTGTAGTTTAATAAATCCATTAAATAAAGACAGATGCATACACCATTTTGAATAGACCAGACATTGTAATGTGAAGCTTTATTACATCAAAATGGCAATATTCTGACGTCAAAGGAAGCTTTGCTGCTACATAACTTTCAATAACTTACTCAGACAAACCCTACCCGATGATGAAAACCAAAAGACAAACCTAAGATAAATCAATCTCGAAGCCAAAAGTTGATCTCAAGAAAAAGGAACAGAGGACGTCATCGTCAGTATCGACAGACTGCCTCAAGCAAATAAGCACTTACAACATTTACGAAGAAAGTTATAAACAAAGTATAAAATACCTTTTACTGATATGGGAACACACGCATATAAAAAGTGAAAATGGATTTTTATATAAAACAGAAAGTGGATCTCATTCGAAAAATAATAGATTCTTCAGTATGAATCAGAAAATCTTTTGCTATCGTGAATGCGCCTCAAGGCACATCCAGGAAGATAGACTCGTGAATGTCTACGTACTTTGTGATATCTGTCGACGGTTATTGCACTCACTACGAGCTACGATAAAAGAGCTGGGTAACAATTGGTAATATGTGCTTTAACTAACTTAAAATAATGTTATTCCATATGTTCCATATAAACATGATATGCATGTACATGTACATGAACTTTTCAATCAATTTTATCTTTTTCTTATCTTCATATTCATTCCATATAGACATATATATATATATATATATATATATATATATATATATATATATATATATATATATATATATATATATAAACACAAACCCGTCAAAATTGACGGGGCTATTTAGGTATGGATCGGCTCCAAGGAGTCAACAGCTATTTTATTAGGTAATTTACTTTTAATAATTTGATATGTTGTGATTCCTTAGCTGTGCCATCACATACTGACGGATAGTTCTTTGGTGTGGCATGGTGTGGTGTGGTGTGGGGTGGTGTGTGTGTGTGTGCGTGCGTGTGTGTGCGTTTGTGCACATGAACAAATGGCACTTCGTTGGGAAGGTGGTCCCGATTGATATTCTGAATGAGGAAGTTTCATTACATTGCACTCTTAATTTTAAAAACGATGCAAAAATAGATTCATGAGAGAAGAACAGAAATGATACATAGATTATTTTGTTATTGCTTTCGAGTAAATTAAATTGATTAATTGCTTGGTAGATTTTCAACAGATCACGTGTATACGTGACGTCAGCTGAATTCTAATCAGGACCAACTTCTTCAAGTTGTGCCGAATCCACATAATTAATTGAATTTGAAAGTTCAGACGAAAACAACAACAGAGATGAAAATAGACCAAGATATTCGTTGAATAATTAAAACACCTCATCTTCGGATAAATCAGTGAATGAAAACTCATGTCAAAGTCTCGAACGAAAACAACAAAGAAGAAGAAGAGCCTAGACGATCAATTGAGTGTTAATAACAACTCATCTCAAAGTTTCAGACACAAACTTCATGACGTCAAAATCTCGATTTTCTGACGTCAAGAAGTTTTGCGGCTCTACACCTTTCAATAACTTATTTTCAATTTTTTCATATTTTTTTTAAGATTCGAGGAAAAATGGTAAACAAAACATGAAAAAGTTTTTAGATTTACTGACGTAGGTAGAGCTGCATAGCTAGAGTGAAACAGGTTTTAATATGAACTACATTTAATCAAAGGAGACAAGTATTCCGACATGAGAGGCGGAAGCAGGTAAGTTGATTAGGCTGACGTCACCTGCTGCTATTTGGTTTGACTTCCGGTGGTTGAAACTGGAGGACTCATGAATCAAGAAATTGCTTGTGACATGCCGGAATCCAATCGGTTTAATCGCCAACCATCCCTATTCCTTCCCACAGATGTCAGTATTTATAATAGAGGTCATAATGAGACAGGCTTGCCGTCTTAGTGTCGGTTTAAACGAGAAAGGGAAGTAAAATGGCACAAGGAAGAGCAAAAAGAGCAGAAAAAGAAAAAAAATGGGAGTGACAGAGCTTGAAGAGAAAGGAAAAAAATGTACGAAAGAGAAAGTTAGAAAGATAGATTAACAATAGAAGGGAGAGAATGATAGAAGTAAGATGAAATAGAATGGAGAGTTCTAGAAAAAATGATAGGCGGAAGAGGGTGAGAAAAAAGAATGACAAAAAGGAAGGAGAGAAGAGTAACAGAAGATAAAAAGAAGAGAGGCGAAAAAAGACCAAAAAAAACATAGGAAGAGGGGAACGAGAGAAAAAAGGCATTTTTAGATAGTGTTTAGTAAGTGTTTAAATTGCCCCAGATATTCGTTTTTTGAAATATGCCTCAAGAATTTAGTGTGACAAAAACAAGCTGTACCTTCAAGAGTGTTTGGTATTTATTGAACAATCGTAGCCATCAAAAATGGCGAAGGGCTGAACTACTGTACCTATAAAAGATGGCGGAGTGTTGAATATGCAGA
The DNA here is from genome assembly GCA_963457665.1 of Thysanoteuthis rhombus. Taxonomy (NCBI): domain Eukaryota; kingdom Metazoa; phylum Mollusca; class Cephalopoda; order Oegopsida; family Thysanoteuthidae; genus Thysanoteuthis; species Thysanoteuthis major. Next base: position 51,005,736 of record OY735211.1, read on the forward strand.
GTCTTAATTATAAGAGTATGTGTTTGGTTATGTGTTTGCTTGCATCTCCTTTTGCTCCTGGCCTTAGCGTTTTATCTACATACTTGAAAATAGATATCAGTGCTTCACTAAATCCCTTTTATTTTCGGGAAAAAAGGCTTTTGTTACCTTTTTAAGGCCTTATTCCGAAGGGTTTATAAATAACATCTATATACTTCAGAATGTAGATGTTTTATAGTTATTTATTTTTTCAACAATCTATTCTAGATATTTTCCGGTGGAAAACGCCAGTGATGTCATAAAGAGAATTTTTTCTGACAATATTTATCCTTCCATGGAATTTCTTTTACATGACTTGAAATTTTGACGTTACGATTGTTCAATTATTTTCTATGATGTTTTTATTCCGAGTTATACATTTGTAAAGGCGGAAGTTTTGAGGAACGACTCTCTTGCCACGTGATTAGATTGACTCTGAAAGCGTACCCCCCCTCTCTCTCTCTCTCGTTCTCAAAGCTCTAACATTTTCCCTATTGTAACTTCCAAGATGCCTACCGGAGCTCGACAATTACCAAGATTACCATTGCTAACGAGTTCGATCTTCACAGGAAGCCCAAGTGATGCTGCTTTGCATAAAACTAGTATGAACAAAGAAAATACTTAGTTGCATATCTGCTGTGGAGGGATGGTAAACCAACTCGTCATTTTTTGGTAGTGAGTTCGATCCCCACCGATGGCTTTGTGTCAATATTAAAAGAGTCCCAACTGATCTTGTAAGCAGTTATCAGGGGTATCGAATCCACAATGAAATCTCCCTGACCGTGGCAAAATCAGCTCTATTCAATAAACTAATACAGTAACCGTAACAAATGACGAAATAATTTACGTATTATTTGTCACATCTGTTTAGGATCAGTGTACCTATGTGTTCCGCCGTGGATCAAAGTGTACTAACCGAACTGAACCCGTGTGGTATTTGTGTACCCATTGAAAAATGTTACACACACACACATACACACACATAAAAATCAAGACACAGAGACACACACACCTATCTATATGATAGACATTATGCGAATTTATTTTCTCTTTGTTCACGCATTGATCTCATTGGTTGAGTTACCTTTCTATTATGACATATCATAGAAGATATCGTCTTATGAGCTCTCAAGATTTTATGCTTGATTATTCTTTAAAAAGCTTATGTTTAGTGGAAACTAAAATTAGGATACTTGAAATCAAAAATAAATTACCTGTTTGCTTCAAGTGCTTTTGTGTCAAATTATCAGTCATTTTTGACATAGATATATATACTTACACATGACAGGGGTATGCGTGTATGAATCAGCATCAAGAGGCTCAAAGCTAAGTGAATAGGTAATTTATTTTTAATAATTCAAGATTTCTAAAGATAAAGTTTCCTTTTAAGTCCATAAAATGGGACAGTACCCGTAACAAAGGACAGAACAGAAGAAAGGAGACCACTCCATCTACCATGGACAACGAATCTTCATGAAATCTTCAGAAAATATCTTTAAAAACATCTTATCTTTAAAGTCTCAATTCGACTCAAGCTTTTTAAAAGATTGATTTGATGGAGTCTTAAGACAAAATGCTAGGTTAGTTGAAAAATATTTTACTAAAAAAAATTTAGGAGAATAGTTTGGCCAAACGAATCAGGCTTTTTAAAGAAGCCTTTTTCTCATGCATCTTTTCTTCTATTCTAGTTTCAAACAACCAGCTTTTCTGTGGTGTATTCTTTTCTTTACTGCCCTGTAATTGTTTTAATCTCATTTTATCATAGCCCTGTGATTGTTTCATTAGCTAATGGATAAATCCATCGTAACTTTTAGGTTATGACAGGGACCAGATGATACAGGCATCATCATCAACAACATCATCATCATCATCATCATCATCATCATCATCATCATCATTTCAGTGTTCGTCTTTGAGCATAGACCTTCCTCAATTTTTGCCAAGCACCTCTTTTAGAGGCGTCACGGAGCCAGTACTTATGAACTAGTTTGTCAAGCCAACTTATATCTTGCCCGCCCCGGTTTCTCATGTGGTCACTGGAGATCCACGTTGTGAGTCGTAAGTCCTACAGTTGTCTGTCGATCTCACAACATAGTCAGCCCATTGCCATTTCTTATGGATTATACGATATCCCTGTCTCCTGTTTTTTTTAAAAATATACTGTGCTGTTTTGCGATCTCCCCATGTTATTTTGAGCATGATTCTCTCTTGTGCACATTGCATGGGTCAGTCTTTTAGTTTGGTTCCATGTTTCAGTTCCATAAGTGTCTATCGGTAGGATGCATTGGTTTATTGAAGTCACGAAACTGAAGAAAGGACCCCACTACATCTACCTAGGACAATGAATCTCCATGAAATCTTTTAAAAGATCTCAGAATCTCAAAGAGAATGATGGAAAAACAATATTATGGATAACGCCAAGAGATAAATAAGAACGTGTCATAAGTTACTTACTTACGATCGGCGTGAAATTACTTGGAGAAGACCTTCCTCCAGCAGAGATCCAATGATGGTTACTACAGCGACTGATAATAATGATATTCATTGCATTTTATACATGTGGATATCAACATCTTGCTGCGTGAACAATGCAATCGTGCTGGGCAGCAGCTGGTTTGGATGGGTTGGGATGTTGGGTGAATAGTGTCTTTATTTGTCCTTCTACCTCCTTTCCTCATGTTTTTCGTGTGTGACTTTATAATCTTCAACAAGAAGACATGTCCCAGATTCAACAATGCCCAAAAGCCCTGCCCTTTCCACCTTTTATCAATGATATTTTTAACTGCTTTCGTACGGTTCTATAATTTCCCGAAAATCTTTAAATGTAATGATGCGTTCGTTGGGTGAAAGGTCTTGACCATCAGCGGAATGGTTTATTGAGTAAAGTCAATTGCAATCGAATTTCAACCTGAGCTGTCATACACTGTAATCCTCCTTATCCACATAGATATATTTCAAAATCTCCATGTATGCATATATAAATGCGCACACCTATGAAAGAGTTTCATTCACAGATCCGATACACTAAGAGATTTTCAAAAATAACTAACGATAAAATAGAACAGTTATAACAACTAACCAAATAATCCGTCCGTAGAACAGATTATTCAGCTAGTCAACTCTACTATGTGAACTTATTACAGACAAATTCTCAGGAATCAACTCAACTTCTGTGAAAATTACAGCACATTCCAACCCAAATGATAAAGCATTCACTCAAGATTTGGTTCTTGTCCTGTGACTAGGTTCTCAAATTTGAATCAACGTAAAGAGTATACCACATATGTGTATCAAGTAAAATCAAATCCTTCCTTTAGTGAGGCTGACACAAAATATATATGGTTTTAGTAGCAACAATGGTAGAAATTATTGGATGTACCATGTAATAGAACTTATCTGACTTTTGGGAGGTATGTTCCTACCATAAATCTTGAAAAATCTCAGCTCACGATTTTTTTTCTTTCCTCATTAAGTCAAGAACTCTCTCGTTTTCACTTTAAGGAAACATTTTACGGCTTCTGTTTTGCATATTTGAATTGCTAGCATTACTACTTTGGCGGATTATGACCATTATCAAGTAATACTCGCACTGGGCGAATAAAGGAATTAGCATTGATGGAGAATACCTAAATAACTTCAGAATTGCCGAAGACAATGTCTTTTTGGTTGAGAACCTTCATGATTTCCTACTAATGCGAGACAAACTGAACGAAGAAAGCAAGAAAGTTGACCTTCAATAAAATAAATGTCATGTCAAGGACAACAGTCACAATCAAAATTACAGGGCTGAAGAAAGTAGATCTCTACATCTACCTTGGACAACGGATGTCCGTAAAGACCTCAGAAGAAGAAATCAGGCGACGAATCATTGTAGGATGGCAAGCTTTTGGTAGATCATGCTTATCCTTCAAGGACAAGAAATCCTATTAGTCCTAAAAATAATGTATATTTGAGAAAGGAACATGAGTCAAAAATATAATAAAATCCATTAAAAACTGAAATCGCAATGGGCTGGTCATGTTGCATGTATGTCAAACAATCGCTTGGCATCATGACTTGCAACGTAGATCCCAGAGATCATATGGTAAACTGTATCAGGAAAAAATTAAAAGAAAAAGTTAAGAAAGTAGTGTGTCTGCGACGCCACTGACAGATAAGGTTGATGAAGACTGAAATCGGGTTAATTAAAACTGTGGATAAGGGAACAACTATATATATATAACCTTTTGACGGACGCAGGTTCGATATCTAGGTTGAGTTTTGAAATTCCCAGAAGATTACAAAAATTCACCAGACATCTCTAGAAGGCTTGAGTGTACAAAGATCTAAACGTGGTAACTAAAACAACCAAGATGAGGACACCCAGTGAGAAGATCAGTCTACGAGGAGAGCTTCCTAGTCGTAGCACTAAGCGTCCACAGGCGTAAAATGATTTCATTGCAAAATGTACATTTGTTATATTCTTTTTTATATTAGTTTAAGCAGGTTGTAAGAAAGATAAGAACCATAAGTTCAGCGAAGCATTCAACATGCGTGGTAGTAATAGCAAAAGGAGTAGGGGGAGGAAAGCAAGTAGCATTTCTTTGAAACAATTGATTCTCACACTTGTAAAATATTGCGATATAGAAATATTCTACAAGTGTAATTTTCAATAATAATCGTAGATGGTTATTTTTTGGTGTCTTTGGGGATTATCTTTTTTTCAATACAAAAATGCAAACTTTCTTTTATGACATCATCAACAGATGTTGGAAAATATTGATGAGAGAGATTTTATCTAAATGACATCATATCTTCAAATGACGTCATACATTAAAATGATGTCACATCTTTAAATGACATCACATCTTTCAATGATATCATACTCTATCTATCCGTCCCCTTCCTATTGTTTAACCTAAGTGGTACTAACCGACCAACCGACCGACCGACCGACCAAAAAATGTCTCAGATATTGGACACATCTACATAAAATGTTCTCAATATTTTTCATCTTCAACCAGAATGAACCCAGATTTTTTATGCATTTGCGAGAAAATAAGAGGGTGGGACTATTCGATGATTAGCGGTTGATAATTATGTCCCTTGATAAATGTTACAGAGAAAGATATACACATAAACGAGGCCTTTTGTATAGGTAGATAAAACGCTGGGCAACACTGGATCTGCTAGCTGGACAATAAATCTGTTTGAAGAGCTGTACATCTGGCATGTAATAGACGTCTCCCGGCTTTCTAACTAGCAACTGATTTGCAACTTTACGTTAACGACAGGAGGGCGTCGAATTATAGTGATTTTAATGCCATGACTTATCATTCTGTCAAGTAGTTTGAGCTAATACCTGTCTTAATTCCACAGGTGGCTAGCGAGATGACTCTTCTTATGCTAGTATCATACTGAGATAAAATTCTACTGTAAGCGTCTATCATATTGCAGGAGGTTTGTGGTGCTGAGGAAAGACTTTCAGTTCCTTTCATTATTTCTCCTCACCTTAGAGGTTCATCGTCGTGGTGTAACGGTTAACGAATTGGTCCTGCTTATCATAGATACCTGTTACTTTGGGATTAATACAAAATACAAAAATTAAGTTAACTTAGATAATAGCATTATCTCTCACATAAGCAAATAAAAGCTACAATAAATGTGGGAAAAATTGGACCTGTATTTCCCCCACTTGAACTATTTGCAACAAAAGAGAGCACTACAGCATTGAAAATCGGTAAAAGATGAATATATTCTGTGAAAATCTAAGGCTCAGCGAATCCTTATTCCACTCGCAATGACTCATCTATGTGAAGCTTGATTTTTGGAGGTAGTAGAGATAAAAAGCAAGTATCGCACAAAAATAGAACGGGAAATGACGGTAGATGTCTGTAGTTTCATTCCAAGATTTGAGAAACTCTTGCGAAAATGATTATCAAAAGAGGAAACAATATAGAACGTTCTATGATAAAATTTAAATTACATTAAGTCATAATTGTTTTTTTTTACCCAACCAACTTAACTATATAAATGTATATGGTCAATTGCTCAGTATTCTCTAAATCAGGGTGCAATGAAAATTCTTATAGCTCAAGTGCGCTGTGAATCGGAAATATCTGGGAAACACTGGGTTACATGATGGAAGAAGTGAAAGCTGAAATCACCAAAAGTGAGTGAATATTAAGAACGGCGGGTTTGGTTAGTCACTAAATAGAATTTGTCAAGTGACTTACGTATATTCTGGCAATATGCTGTGTTGGGCGTGATCAATTAAAATTTGAAAAACGGATGATCAATTAATAACTTACTTCTCTTGCCTTTTGGTGGTCCATGATCACTAAAAAGTCTGAACTTCCAGAAGAAACAAGGGACTGATTTAGTACCCCCCTCCCCCCACAAAAATAATTTTTGGAGGGAATTTTCAAAAACGAAAAAATGTTTCCCCAAAACATGATGAGGAATAAATGTTGAAACTTCAAGCCTCTATTTCAATTAGTGCGATCTTTACACGAGATACATACACAGCCAGTCAGTAAGCCAGACCAACAAAAGAACTGAAGAAACCTATTTTGACAGTTTTGGTTGACAGTTCCTGAAAAATTAAATAAATGAATCTCTTATATACGGAACCTGCTTGATGGTTGAAATATTTACTTCTCCCCCCCCCCAGTGCTGGAGGTTGGTTTTCGGGACCAGGATTTTGAATGCCCATGAATATTGGCACAACACAATCTTACAACTCCTTTTGCTTTTTTGTTGAATCATCCATGAAAACTAAGCTCGCAACATGTTGGACATAGAGAGTCCAAACAGTATCTAATACATCATAAATCTCCATTTTAATGTACTTATGCAGCTTCAAATGATAGAAATAGGACCAAAAGTTGATGAATAAAGAATATCGGAACAAGATTGAACATCAAACCGTTATATACCAAAATTAGAAATCTCTGGTCAAAATTCTGTCAATATTGAAAGTGTACGTAAATGTTTAAATAAACTTTTTAAAAATGTATCGGATACTTTTTTACTCACTGTATGTTTGTTTTTCATGATATCCCTCGGGCGAGTGTTAGAGCCTACCTTCTCTTCAAGTAACAGAAGAAAAATGAAGAAAAAAAAAGAATTCTATATATTGCAGTTTAGTCTTCCTTTTAGGTGGAGACAATTATAAGTGTTAGACGGACGTCGACACAAGAATAACTTTTTACAATGTATATTTAACAACATATATCAATACCTGAAAAATTCTATGTTTAAAATTAATGGCACGAGAGAAGTATGAATAGGAAATTTCCAATTTCTATCATGTATAAATGATGAATATCAAGTAATAGATATTAATCGAAAGATACGATAAAGATACATGCAATCTTCTATTATTTTTCTGTTTGTCACCAATGCATATCACTAGTTGATTTACCTTCTTATTTTGACTTAATGACGATTATATCACTATTTTTTTGTCTGGTCATCACACATTAAAACTGCTTGAGTTAAGTCGGGACTTGGAAGAAATTTGAAGTTAGGATAATAAATCATCAAAAAATAAATCACCTAATTAAGCAACCTTAAGGCTCTTTAATGCCGATCCATACGTTACGGATATATTTTACTATGTCGATGCTTATTTATTCTCAAAAAGATCTACGTTGTTGATTTCAATAGCACTATAACTATTCACATCATAACATCGTTCTAAAGTTCAAGGGATAAAATACTGCTGTATATCAATCTGAAAGTGGTAGGGAGAAGAAACTGCTGACCAGGAAAGAACATAACCCCCTGAGAACTGTTGAAAGTAACCCAAATATTAATACTAAGGATCTCAAGAATAATTTGGGAGCCGCTGACATGATAGTTATTAGAGATACCATTACACAGACCTTGCCCAGAGCAGGCAGGTCTATAAAAATGGCGACCTCTTAAGACTTCTTTTCTAAAGGCTAGTCATTCGCAAATGAACATGCTGATAAGCCAATCCATTCTGGGAGAATATACTATGGTCAGATGAGACAAAACGAGAACTTTTGGGGCATCGTGACAAAAAATTGTTTAGGGACGGCAAAGCGAGGCTTTCAAACCAAAGAACACTACCCTATAACAAAATATGAAGAAGGGGAGCATCATGTTTTTGGGGTATTTCTCTGCAAGATGAACAGAAAGATTGGTAAGCGTTAATGGTCTGAAATGAAGGGGATTATTGTGAAACATCAGGTATCTGAAACATAAGCTTGTTTGAAGCTTTATGCATGGCACTGATCCACAATATAGTTCAAAATTAGTCCAGAAATATCTTCAGGACGAGAATATAAAAGTTCTATCCAAGTTCCTATCCGAATCCAGAATCCTGACCTGTACAGCTGACAATTGATTTTCTCGTACCATTAATTTGGGGCATATAATCATTTTGCTCTTTGTTTTCAATAACTAAAACAAATTATTAAAAGTTTTTGATTATATATTCACTAACCTCATACTTATGCCCTTTATTTAGCAAATCTTCACTGTTCCATTATCCTTGTAATTATTTCCCCTGAAATTTGAAAAAATCTGACCGTGTCAACAATAATTACAGCCAACAGTGTAGATATATATACACCTATTACAATCTTATTGACCAATTCCAATTTTTTGTTGGTTTCTGTTGCGTTGAAGCGAACAGAAAAAAATGAAGGGGGTAAATCAAAAATTTTATCTGTATGTTTGTGTACGCTAAAGCAAGTGGGTATGTGTTTGTTTTTTTCCGTCTACATCACTACTACTACCACTACTATTACTACTACTACTACTACTACTACTACTACTGCTGCTATTGGTTTCTCTGAAGTATAGCAGGAACTAAACGTAAGCATGAAACTGACTCTTTATTTACTTTTAAAAATATACATTTTTTACCCAATGTCTATTGCTTACTGTTTTGAAAATGTTAAAAAATAGAAAATATAAACATTTGAAGATAATCAACATGGAAATGAATTTCGGTGGACGTTGCGTTTAGATGCCCTGGCATTAAGAGCAGCGATCATTGTCACTGAGTGACAGGTTAACAAATACACATAGCAAACACTTCATAGCATCTCCTCAAAAAATGCCTTCTCTCTATAAATCTGATTTCGCTTGAGTGACATTTTATTATCACGTCATCAGTACATGAAATTCTATTTTATTACGTCAAAATACAAACACACGTCAATTGCATGAATGAAAATTGATATTACCATTACATAAATGTTCTTTCAGAGGAAGAATGGGAGCTTTAAAGGAATGGGCTTCTTGAGGGAGGGTCTTTTCAAGGTGCTAAAGATTGAACTAGTACATATATGATCTGACCTTCTTGCTTGTTTTTTCTTTGAACTAAAAACATTCCTACTAAAATGTAAATGTGTATTATTTATCTAAATGTGAATAATCCTGTCAATGTCAAGTACTATGCTCGTGGATTGATTATTTATTAAGCTGGCATTTTATTTTATCTTAATAACAAATAAATTTGATAATTGAAATCAAATGTTTCATGAAGTATATGACTTTGATGACTCATTAATTCACTAGTGTAGTACCAATGTTATCGGACCGCAGGAGACCAGCTTATATCAATGACACAATATCCTGTAATTTATCAATCATGATAAATTGGTCCAATGTCTGTTTGATACGAATAGTCTTAAAAATTTAGGCCTAATTTTGGCTGAAGTAGTAGACAGAGTTATCCCCCGTGCCGTTGGTTGAGTCGAGGCAAAACTTCATGTATAGCCAAATCGCGTTGCACACACCAGTTTTCCCACAATCACTCACGTTAAACAACATCTAGCCTGTTCAGTGCCAAGATGAGCGACTAACTTGTAAATCAGGTGCTGTAAGCAGCTTAGGATTATTAGGTAAATTTTCCAAAGGAGGGAACCGATCTCTACACTAGGCTCTATAACGTGCGGCAGATCCCCCTCTCTGCCTCCCCAAACCCTCAGACTGACCTGGTTGCGAGTGAAAAAAATCAAATGAGCAAATGAAAACCTATAATTACGAATGGAAGCAATATGGACATCTGTAAATAGAATGTTGACGCAGCATAATCTCTCATCTACTTACTTACTCTACACTGTGTATCTCTCTACTGGATCTAAAAAAAAGCTTCATACGCACCATTTTATACTTACAGCAATTTTTTACTTTGAAATTTTAGCTCTAACAATAGCTATTCAAATAAGACTATTGATAAACTGTCTCAACTGCAGACGGCAGGAATTTCCACCTATTAAAAAAAATCCTTTTAAATGTGATTGATGACAACTTAGCTTTATTAGTGAGTCAGGCCTTTTATCATGAAATGGACAGGGGCTTTTATTTTGCGATGGATGACTATTACTCTTGTAAACTTCTACAATTAATGCGTTAAGATAAATTGTAACCATACTATAAAAAGTGTGTAAGGAATCGCAGTAAAAGGGTTAACGACTTTGGGCAAGGTTTTCCAAGTATCGATTCCCTTTATTTTGCCATCATTTTTTTTTCTGCGAAGGCGATGAGATTTTTCCCACGAGGTTAAACGTATCTGCCTGGACACTGAATAAGAACATAGAAATCGTCTTTCTGTCATGATAGACAATAAAACGATACTGAATTGACTTCCTCCGGGGAGCAAGCCTGGGCGAAATGTATGGAGATCTCCAGTAGTGGTAGCATCAATAACAACAGAGAGAGAGAGAGAGAGAGAGAGAGAGAGAGAGAGAGAGAGAGAGAGAGAGAGAGAGAGAGAGAGAGAGAGAGAGAGTTTTGAAAACTTGTTATTCTCAACGTTGATATCCAACTTAATGAGGGCAAATCATTCTGGTATAAAGGTGAATAGATTTAGATTTGATTACTTGCAATAATTTGAATTTAAAACAAAACCCAGAGGGTAACAGTGATAAGATAAGAAGCAGAGAAGAGCACGAAAATCAATTCTGCCAGCAAAGATATCAACCACAAAGACAATGTTTTCGTCGATGTCTCTGTCACATACGGAGTTTTTCGGTCTTAAGTTGTGATGCCATCAATCCGATTCTTTTTAGCAGACACGTATTGAGTACCAATTCAAAGTCTAATATTATCTGAGATTCCTAATTGGTTACCAATGTAGTTAATGACCAGGCTCAAAGTTGCTCAACTTGAGTAATTTCATGAGAACTGTTGTGCTCAATTTGATCTGACTGTAAATAATGGATCTTACTTTATTTCAATATTTGGCAGGGGGGAGTTGAGGATAATAAGAGAATTATTAATGCCTTCCCGAAGGTAATCTGTGCAAAGCGATTACAAACTCACTGAGTTCATTCCCTATGCCGCTAACCATTCGGCCATCCCACACCTCCTTGTCACATTTTGCTTTAAGGGGCGGAGTTAGAGACTTGAGAAACCAGGGCGTTGGTTCCTTGTCATTCTGTGTTTTTGTTGCGTTTCCAAGCAAGTCAATACGTTGTTTTTTTTCATGAATTTTTGTAATCAAAGACTCAATTAGCATTGGTCAATTCTTCCATTCTTCGCGTGTCAAATTTTAGAATTGTTCTCAAGATGACACTCAAGCTGTCCCCGCAATGACAGCTGAGCCATTTATATTTATAAAATTCATTCCAGGGAACATGAAAATTCAATATAAATTCAGAATATAGAAAAATCTAAGGAACGAATTAAAAGAGAGAGAGAGAGAGAGAGAGAGAGAGAGAGAGAGAGAGAGAGAGAGAGAGAGAGAGAGAGAGAGAGAAATATGCCATTCCGAAAAATAGTATCACATTTTTATCATTTCTTCTTTTTATATGAAGTATTGAAACCCAATATTTTATTAATGTTGACCTCTTTTTACTTCCATCTAAAAACAGCTAAACATAAAAATGAATATAAAATGTCAGTATCATCAGTCCTCTATAGAAATAAATCTTCCAAAAGGTTCGCCTGACTTCTCTATCATGAGCGTCGCGGAGCCAATACTTTCTGAAATTGTCTACTTTGTCTCTCCATCTTGTATCCTACCGGCCTCAGTTCGGCTGGTTATCTCTGGGGATTCATGTCAAGTGTCGTTATGTCCATCAGTTGTCCGTCATTCTTGCAAAAGGTCCAGCTCATTGCCATTTGAGTTTTTTAATGGATTCTATGATGTCTCAGATTCCTGTTTTCTCCCTGATATACTGTGCTGTCTTGTGATCTCTCTATGTGAGGTTGAGCATGATTTTGTATGTGCATATTGCATGCTTTTCAGTTTGTGGATCTGTTTCTTGGCTAGGTTCCATGTTTCAGCTCCATATTTCACCTTTATAAGTTATTATCGAAAGGATGTAGTCGATATCAAATTATGATATAAGATGAATCGACAAAATGAAATTAACTAAAAAGTATTTGGATAATTTGATTTTAATCAGTGCTGTAATTTACCTTCGGCAACAAAACTGGAACAAATATGTGCATAACTGCTTTATTGATACTGATACTACCTCTCCAAAAAACAGACACAGCGCAGAATGATTGCCTGAAATTGTGGAAAATCAAGATTTACTCAGTTACCTACCCTTGATCTTATCTATAGACGAGTTGATTTTTATTAAATTTTTAGTTAGTATTTGTCATTGGCAGAGATGTGGGTTATTTGAGTGCTTTCTAGTTCGTTTGAGTCTTTAGAGGCATCCTTGCCACTCGGTAAGAGACACTATCCATCAGTCCCCATTTCGTTTCCCAGCTTGAGCAAGTCAGAAAAAAACTTGAATCTCGGTAGAAAGGTGTCCCATTTAAAATGCCATATACCTAAATAAACTTTTTAGTATCACGTGATGTAGCGATAATGATCTTTAAAGTTTATGCTTTTAAAACAATTTTCGCAGCTGTTTCAAGTTAGATTTACTTGGAACTCGGAATAAAGGTATTATTAGTGGATTATATGCTTTTTACTCATAAGAAGATTTCCACTTGATAATAACAATAATGACGTTTATGTTACAAAATCAGTTTTGTCAGATTTACTTGAAACTTGATAGAAGCATGTTCTTTGATATGATGACTCTCACCTGGGATAATCTTCCATTCACTGATCTTGCAATAATGGCGCCTAAACCTCTTTGAACTTTCTCTTCTTCCTATCTAAATGTTTTAGCCAATTACATCTTCAAATAACATCTCAAGAACAATCTAAAGTTCAAATTGCTGTACAACCTCCTTAATCTAGAGTGTTTTGGAGCTATCAAGAGTTGGTTTGGGGAAAAATAATGATAAGTACTTTATTACACGATTAAAACTGATTCATCATTATCAGCACAACAACTACGTGGTTTAGTTTTATATTTATGAACCCTTAAAAGGAAAATGAGAATAACTAAAGAATAGAAAGAAATAATTTTATGTTTTTGAAAAAAGTGTATCTCCTTAATGGAATTAGATGGCTCAAAAGGTGCCGAAGCGGTAGAGTAAGCTCAACCTTCAAGAACCAAACAATCCCATTAGTCCTGAAAATGAGGGTTCACAACGAATGCATGCTTTCGACTGTCTCTTATAGAACTCAAAGTATAAAAGCTTATTTCTATTTGTAATATTTGAGGGGCAGAAAAATATCGTTTAGGTCAAATCATGATCCCTTTGCAGTGCATGTGTTTCCAAAGGTAACTTCCATGACCTCCAGGTGATGCTGGACAGATTGAACGAAGAAAAGAAAGAAAGTTTACACCCACATGATCTTAAGTAAAACAAATGTCAAGTACAACATTCATGTTGAAGATAAAAACACAACAATCAAAATCAAAGACACAGAACTAGAAAAAGTAGACCACTACATCTACATAGGACTACGAATGTCCATGAAATCATCAAAAGAAGAAATCAAGTGAACAATTATGCTAGGTTCGCAAGCTCTCAGTAGAGAAAGCTCAACCTTCAGTAACAAAAAATTCTGCTAGTGTTAAAAAGAAGCTGAAAGATGGAATCTAACCAAAAGATTGACCCTCAAACCGAGAACAATGCAACGAGCAGAAAGAAAGAAATATGCTCAACATCATCAGGAGATATCATGAGGCAGCACAGTATACTTAAGAAAAACAGGAGTAAGAGATAAAAAAATCATTTGGGAACTCGAATGGCAATGGGTTGGTCTTGTTGCAAGAATGGCAGACAAACGCTGGACATCCTAGTACGGGTATCGCTCGTTTCGTTCACTTTGTGCTACTTTAGGATAGGCATTATTCTAATTGTTCATCTCCAACCCCCCCCCCCAGCTACGAGTAAAATTGTGCAGGTTGGGGTTCGGTTCCTTGGCATTTCCATATCACAAACGTTGGAGAACTCCGATGTCTAGCAGAGACAGAGGAACTTGTGGGATGTGAAGGCTGGGCAGACACTGATGAAGCCCTAACTAGGGTGAAGGCATTATTATTATTATTATTATTATTTGGAATCTCACACCAGTTGCCTGGTGGTAACCGCTGGAGTTTGAGTGACAGCAAGTCTCCTCAAGTCTCCAGCCCTCCTCTCCTAGTACTAGCAGGTCGCAGTAATTCTGCGATTTACAGTTTCACACCGGTTGCCCAGTGGTTATCGCTGAGGGCTGAGTGACAATAAGTCTCCTCAGGTCTTCAGCTAACGTCTCCTCCCTCTTTCGCATATCATGACAGAGCTACAATTCGTTGCAGTACTTATATCTCTAGCACCTTCCTCAGTACCCGTGCAGTTCCCAGTAGTGCTGTGGTCTGTACGGTCTCTATCCTCCCCCTAATCCCGATCTCCTCCAGTCTCTCCCTCAGCGTTCTGGGGACAGTTCCTAGTGCTCCCACTATGACTGGTACTACCCTGGTTTTCATGTTTTATTATTATTATTATTATTATTATTATTATTATAGTTTTCATACCATCAGTGATTGGTGGCCTTCACTGGAGATAAAGTGACAGCAGGTGCTCTCGTTACCCAGGATTCTTAATAATTCTGGCTGACTTTTGCCATGTTGACATCTGGATAATTTCTGTTCTTTGGTTTCTTATTATCTCTGGTCTTTTTCTAGGTTTTCAGGTATCGTTCCAAGGGCTCCCACCACAATTGGCACGACTGCCACCATTATATTCGACAGCTTCTTCAGCTAACTGGCAAGATCTAGATTTCTAGGAATGAATTTCGTAATTTTCACAGAGTAGTTTTGAGAATCAATTCTGGCACCCGATTCAGGCGAAACAGAAAATTGATATGCAAGGCGACTGGCGATTTTCCATTTAATTTCACCTGCATTAACAAAATCGAATTTATGCAGTGGAAGAGTTTGCACATTGATTGAATGTCACGCGGCGTACATTTCAATAATTATTGCGACTGTCTGATACGCAGTTAACTTTGCTTGCTTGTTGCTTGAGGCAATTCGTCGATATCAACGATGACGTCATCAATTGGAAACTGTCAACCCAAACTGTAATATGGTGTCAACATAAGTTTCTTCAGTTTTCAAGTCGACTCAGCTGGATTTTTATGTACGTATCACGCGTACACAAGTGGAGAAAGAGGACTGAAAGTTTCAACATTCACTCCTCATTATTCTTAGAAAAAAAAACTTTGGTTATTCCCCTGCCCCATCAAAAGTTTCTAGTCGGGGTTTGATTCATGATATAAATTTGTGTTGAATCGATCCCCAGTTTATGTTTAGCTGTGTCCAACAAAAAGTGAGATGTAACTTATTCATTGATTACCTCTTCTCTAAATTTTGATAGATCACATTGACACAGCATGCTGCTAAAAGACATTGATTACATGACGTTTTCTATGGAATGACGAACTAGACCCGTTACTCTATTAAGCTGGTGCAGTAAAAGAAAAAGAGGAAAGCTGCGCAACAGATGAGATTTCAATGCTGGAAGGGCTGCAAAGACCACCAGCAGCAATATCTTGGGTTTCACAGCCAGAGTCTGATGGCACTGGAAATCCTGACATGACCTCGTGTTGTACTGAGTTACGGGGAAGTGTCGGATCATCCAATTTTTGATGCTTGCCTATCACTGCTCCCCCCTGTCGTTTAGATAGAGTTGTCACCCCAAGCCTACCGTCTTTCACGGCTAACCCACAAGGCAGAGGGACAGGGATTGGTTGACGATTGCACATGTACGTTTCTTTCAGATGTACAATTCTTGATTTATCTGGGGCCCAGTCGGTCAAGATTTACCATGGATAAATAGCTTTTTACCTACTAAGCCTGGGTGGTTAGTATGCGGGAAATGTGCCCAAATTCCACTGCCTCCATTTCGATTATGCTGAAGGCTTCGAGAAGTAAGAAGTTCACAACACGTTTAGGAATCAGCATGGGCGCGAAAGATGCCTTACCAGCTAGTTATTCTCAGATGGTGACCTATCAAAGTATTGATCTGGTTTGACGTTGCCTAACTTTGGTGATTTTACCAGGATCGTGGTATCCATTGTACACACTGTTATCATTTAATTTATTTATTTCTACTAACAAGATTGATAGGCACGACGTCAATAATTTTAACACGAAGTTCGCTCTGATGCTTTAAGAGAGGCTTGGATCAACCTCTTTGCGTTCCAGCTATGAAATAAAAGGTCAGACTAGGCTCTCTGGACCTGAGAACGTAACCAGTCTAGGGGAAAGACAACTCTGATTGAAGACCGGGGTGTCGGGTCTAAGACTAAAATTTGATGACCCCTCGGCAACTCCTGAAGCCAAACTGGTGATAAATGAATTGCACCTTGCTCTCCCTTGTACTACATCAGCGAGGCAGAGAGGTGGATTATGTTGACTCACTACAGTTGCTTTTTATCAAAACACTTCCGGCTGCAAAAAGCATAAAACTAGAAAGAAACTGGTAGCTTCCGATGAAACTTGAACTTGCATTGAAAAGTTATGTACAAAACCCAAAAATACTTTATCAAAATTCTGTCAATTCTTATAAGGATGTTAAAATTAAATGCTATGAAATGTATCGGGCACTTTTTGCAATTACTGTAAGCCTGACTGGTTACCTGAGGGCCTGCAACAGACGCAGTAAACCTTATCAAATCTTTGCTCGAAGCAAAGCCATGTGATGTACGAGCAGATACACACATAGACATTCATGCATTTGTATTCATCACAATAGAGAACAAAACAGTGAAAGAAATAATGAAGTTTGTTTTTCTGTAAACAAAAAGATTTGCTTCCTGACACACGCTGCCGTTAGCTAGAACTCTTGTAATTTTTAAGATATGAACAAATTTTATTACAGCTAAAAAAAGAAAACTTCCCTTATTTCGATTCACACTTTGCCAGCAAAATTCGACAACAACACCAAATGTTTGTCCATCTGTCTATATGTGACTGTGTGATTCAAGGACCACAAGGCACATCTCCATGAAAATATCTGTTTGTACGAATTAGATCCCTAGGCATACTTTTAGCGGGTTGCATTTTGAAAATTGGAGGGTAGGAATCTGTGTTTGCGCTCAACCCACCAATAATGATCCTATTTCTATCTATCTATCTATCTATCTATCTATCTATCTATCTGAAATAGATTTAGAGGCGACAAACACCTGAAGTGGCATTACTCACTTCCCTCTCTACTATTTTATCAATGACCGATGGGGAGACAGAGCCATGTCTTTCCCAAGCACATTGAGAATGAACGCTGTCTTAGCTAGAGTTTGAATACGGCTTGCCGAATCAATTTTTCATACGGTTAATCGCTCGAACATCTCCCAACCTGTACTTGTAAAATCTTTGACATTGCTGTAACAGGAGTAATGATTGGGCCTAATGCATTCGTGCACACACTTATCAGCTTTGAAACATAGCTTAACCAAGAAAAGGTTGCTTTTCAACAATCTAAATCATTTACAGGTTGGTAATCTGCAAACCCAATAAATCTCTGAGATTTTGACAAACAAACTCTGTCTATCTGCCATTACACTCTGAGGTTCTTTATGATTTCTCGTTGGATATTATTTTTTCAGGAACTTCTTCGGGGAATTTATGATTTATCGGTTGCTACTAATATTCTCACTTTGAAGTCTGCGTTCCCCTGAGGTGAAACTGTAGTTATAAATATCGCTAACTTTACCCCAAGAAAAAACGTTGGACCAACTTTCTTTGGGACAAGTAAATATTGCATTAAGCAAGCTTCCTCCTCTGAAAAACAAATGAACAAACAAAAACAAAAAATAGAAAAAACACAATTTAGAGACATAGTTTTGATTTAATCTCGTGTGGCGACTTTATGAGTATACACACAGGATTTAAATGGTGAAAAAATTCAAATTTTATTTCTATTTTTATCAGATGTGCTGATCAATTTCATTCGGAATTGCCAATACCAGCGAGCAGCAGCTGATCACGTGTTGATATGGCGGGGGAAATTCACCCAAAGGTTTGTATTTGAAAAAATTCTGCTAAAGTTAAGAAGCCGTGGAAATGCATCGGTGTCATCATTATAAGCGCACGATGTTTTCTGGAAAGCATCAATCCATTTTTAATATCTTGAGAACCGGTTGCATTGCAAAAAATGTATTTTCGCAACCAATCAAAGTAGGCAATATTTTGCATACATGAATAAAAACTCTGCCATGAGACGCCATCAAATGAGCTTGTGTACTATTTGACGGTTGCAGTCAAGGCAACCAAGCAAATTCTTCTTCACGTCTCATGCAGGGTCACATCCTGCAAGTCTCTAAGCCCACTCCCGTACAGTCAGAAATCAGCTCCCTACAATTTCTGGCTTTTCTTTAAGACCATTTCAGACATGGGCAAGATTAAGGAGAACGCAGTGATGCAGCTGATGCTTATTTCAAATGAGGACTTTGAACACTGCTGGGATAAGAGTGTGTCAACAACGGGGACATTGTCCTAAGCAGGCTTTTTTCAAATGGATGGATGTTTTTCTGTCAGACAACAAGTTTAAATGTCTGATAATACAATGGAGATAGAAAAAAACATTGGTGCTCAATCAAACCTATAAGAATGTCTGATAATACAAATATCGTGCACAATAGTGATAATACCTCGTTGAACTATTAAAAAACTTCGAGAACTGTGTTATTTATCTGTGACGAATTAGCTTTAATGTATCATCTGACATTTATTTATGAAAATATCACCAAACATAATTAGATGATTGGTTAAAAAATTCGGTCAATTTATAATGTATGTTTTCAACTTTCTTCCGCCATCTTTCAAGCACTTTTTTCCAGCCTAGCAGAACATTCCATCTTTCTCTGCCAAGAACTACTCTATCTGCCTTTCAGTCTTCCACGGAATTCCACAAATTCTTTTTTATCTAGAGAATTCTGTAAGAACCGGAAATAATGCCTTAAGACACATCATCTGATGAATGTAGCAGGTGCATGAACACTTTCCATTTAAGAGGTAACAGTTTTCACGTGGCCATCAAAGAAATATGCCGTTTTAAATGCATTTCATTAGGCTATATCCGCTACAGTGTCGTCAAATTTACTCTCGGAATCCAACCAGTAACTTCTAAATTCCAGTTGAATATTTTTCAAGACTAAAGTTTCGAACTTTGAATCTCAGAACAACTAAATACTTTCCAAGAATTCAGTCTGATATTTTCCATGCATCAGAATTCTAACTCTAAATCTCAAAACATCTTGTTCAGTACTCTATATCGGTCAAGACTTTCCACTTTGTAGTCATTCAGTCAGCGACATAATCTTGCAGCCAATTTCAGACTCACAGGGATTAAATGAGGATAGGTTCTGCCAGAAAACTAATCCTCGCTCTTCCTGGAAGTCGCTTCTTTCAAAAAGTAATGAATGACCAATCAGATTCCATGGAACTTGCTAGACTGATCTATATTTTTTTTCTTTTCTAACTCGTGTTCTGATTCGCCAATTTTGAAATGGCAACAGATAAGTGAAGTGAAAAATCAGGATATCATTTTGATCAATAAGTTGGGGAAAATCGTCTAAATTTTCGAGAAGAATTGCTATTCGAACAATCTCATATCTTCTCCATATCTTTGATGCCTTCAACACTACGTTTCGGCAGATCTATTATACGGCCTTTTCCAGGTGCAATATGCAATTCGTTATTTTTATTATGACTAAGCTCGGACTGTCATTTTACTGCAGCGAGCTTACAGTGCAGAGCGGGGATAAAGACTGCTGGTACATTTTTGAACATGAATATACCCCCTGCCATTTCCTACCATTTCTTTATACTACAAATCCTGTAATATCTACAAACTCTCACCCATTTCATGCCACTTCTTGATACTACTAGTTCTCAAACATAAACAATGTCCCTGCTATTCTTTGCAGCTTTTTAATATCTCTAGTTCTCCATTGAGAAACTGCCTGCCATTTCCTGTATGTTCTCAAACATAAACACACTCCCTGACATTTCCTGTCACATGTTTCATCAACATTTTAGAACTAGTAGCATTAAGAAATTGCAGGTGTCATACAGTGACAGGGTATGACATAGAGTGGCCGGGATAAAAAGAAATGCTGGATTAAGAATAAGCATCCGGTTTAAATAACAATGCATCATTTAACTCTAAGACTGGAAAGTAACTCTTCATTTCCGTTCCATGCAGTTTGCTCGCTGTTGGAGAATGATGTCCCGATTTGAGTTTGAATAAAAACATCTAAAAAATTTGAAGATGACTGTAGATAGTAGTAAAAATTAATGAAATATCAGATCACAATATTTCGTATAGGGAACAGTGCGATTTTCTTACTGCCCCCGTCAGTAACTATGGACTCTGCACTTAAAGATAACAAGTTCGTACAAATATAAATATCTCCTATGTACTATTCGAAACGATGACTATTCTCCCGGTTTCTTTTTGTTTCGTTTCTAAAAAAATCATCTAATACAATTCAAGTATTGGAAGTCTCCCCTTTTTTAATATTCGCTTCACGCCATTTTTTGCTTTTTTTAAAATAGGCAAAAACTGAGAGAAACGTTCAGCTTTTATTTTACCACAAGCCGATAGCACACACATTCTTCCTCTCTCTTGAAAACCCTAGTCCCTTGTACCCCACCATCTAAACCGCAGTTGACTCAGCCTAGAATATCTCACTATCTTTTGGGGTTGGGAACGCTGAAAGATTTTTCGCTCATAAATTAATGGTAATTGCTTATTCATTTTACACAATTCTGGATTACGAAAGAGTTTTTATAGGTAGGCTCCTCCAGATAGTGGAAAGATTAGGGATATGAATACATTCATTCTAGGCACCGACTTATCACGGTTTTTAATAGATATAGCTGAGAGTCCAACCTTAAGATGAAATTCCAGTTGACTCCTACAGAAAGCTTGGGATCTTTGGGATCAAAACTATGGTACCATAATTTTACATTTGAATCCAATGCACCATTTCAGCTACGTCAAGGTCACATAGGGATAAACGAAATTAGACTATCGTATAGGTATAGATAAATACATGAACATTATTATTGGTGGAGTGAATACATGCTCCTGGATTCAATAGAAAACCACAGAAAATTTGGTGGCCATACCCCTAGCTGTCCCTTAAGTTGGCAAACAGATATTTGGTGAATTTAATCAATAACGAATTTTCAGGCTAATGTGAATGTGACCTGACACTAAAAATTTAGGACAAATTTAGCAGAAGTTTCCATTGTAAATCGAACACCACAACTAAAGACCTATTTTTTGTAGGGTTTTCAAAAAGTGACCTGCTTGAAACCTACCCTGGGGTCATTTTAGTAACCATAGAAAATTTTGTGGCCATAACTATGGTCGTGCTTGATTTGTTCGATGCCAGGTAGATTTGATGAATCAAATGAAGTATTACAATCTCAACGGAAGCCAGTGTTGCCGATTGAGATATTTTTCCAACTTTTAGAATTTCGGAATTACTCTCAAATTAAAAAAATTTAATAAAACAACATTTGAATTGGGAAAAAACAAAAATACAAAAATGCTTTAAATGGCAAATTCGAGATATTAGATAAAAAAAAATCTAACCTAGCAACGCTGCCGGAAGTCCACTCTTTATTTCCGCTGTTTGCTCGCTGCCATAGAATGACAGCCTGTCTTGTGATAAAAACAACAGAAAAATTAAGCTGGAAATAGTCAACATTAATAAAATATCAACTTTCAATACTCCATCTAAAGATAATGATAAATAAGGAAACATTTCTACATTTTCGAGTAGAAAGAAAGGAAAAAATATCTCTGTGCTGTCAAAAGTTAAATTAAGGCCGATACATCAATTGTTTTTTCAGTTATTATCTCATTGTCAAAGGCTCTGTTTCCCTCTACTTGGATGGCGTCCCACAGAGAGAAGATCTGTCTTCTGCTTCAGCACATCCACCAAAAGACCCGAATGCTGTTGACATCCCTGCCTCTGGGACCTCACGGTCTGTTTCGAGCACAGGACGACCTCCTCCAGCGGAACCAACGATCGGTGATACTGTCACGGGATTCGGGGACGGAGAGAAAAAAGTAGGACAGCGGCCGAAGTCAGGGAAGTTTATCATCAGTTACGGTAAGCATCAAGTTCTTTCACTCACAGCTTGAATAATAGAAGGAGGAATTTTATGATAAAATGGAGAATCTGAACCTAAAAATGATTGAAGTTGAAAGTGCAAATTATCTGATTACACCTTCATCAAAATTTAATTAATAGATGAGAAATGTAGAATTCAGACCCTTTCAAACACATGAAAGTATATTGTTAGGAAGTAGTAGTAGTAGTAGTAGTAGTAGTAGTATATATATATATATATATATATATATATATATATATATATATATATATAAAACATTGATTAAATTAAATTTTGATTTTCGCTTCTGACTTGAATCAATTTTAGGGTCCAGATTCTACATTTGATCCATATTTTCTTTAAACCGATCATTGAGGGTGAGTGGTAGAGTGCTTGCCTCTGTTTTGGTTGGCTGTGGTTGAATCAATCGCCGTCACACCAAAGACTTTAAAACTGTACTCAATGCTTCTTCATTAAGCACTCAGCACAAGGATTAGTACTGAGGAACCATCCCTGAAGCTGAGAGATTACAGACAAATCACAGTGGATACACTGTTTCTTGTTAGATGACCAAAGTTAAGCAACGTCGAGCCCAGCAAGTGCCTAGATTAGTAATCACAGGGTATTGCCAAGTACTGTTAGCAAAATGAAGCTTCGATAGGCTGGACAAGCAACAACTTTACAAACGATTTCCTCTGTCTACCTAACTCTGAGACATCTACGATGAGGGATATAAACAGACATTTTTTTTCAAGACGATTTTTGCAGGAATACGGATATTTTTCAAGCAGAATCCTAAATAAAAGTAAATAAATGAGTAACAGGTCTGGTTAGTCACTTAATAGAAAACCGTCACATGACCAATGTCTTTTAGTAGCATGCTTAAAAAATTGGAAAAAACATTGATCAATGAGTAAATCAATTCTCTTGACTTTTGTTGAGTAGTTATCACTGGAAACATCTGAATTGAAAAAAAAAACAACAACAAAAACAAAACACATATGTGGATGCTGCTAGACACAAATTAGGGGCTCAATTTGGCATGAGCTTACTCTGAAAATTGGACCCCGTCTATTTAGGAGCTCCATAAAACAAAAAAAAATTTTCTAGTTATAATGATAAGTAGATGTCGAGAATTTCAGCCCTTTAGCTCCATTGGTGCAGCTTGTGAACGGGATGTATACATGCATACAGCGCCAGCCAGACTGAGTTGAAAACTGAAAAAAACATTTTGACAAACAGATTGACTGATTTTATTGTATAAACACTTTCAGGTTTATCAACTTCAATGAAAAATTGATGATTCTTGTGGGTAGGGACTATTCACCACATACATCAAAAGCTTACAATCGCTCTAAAAAAGAAGGGATTCTATTTTCCGTGGAGAACATGGGTGAATAGAAAAGAATAATGGGTTATATACTAATCGTCTCTGCTCATCCCCAGCAACGCAAGCAATACCGACGATACCATTCTCATCTACGCGTATGACATCGGGGATTCCACATTTATATGTTAGGATGTTCTCCGATCCTCTCCTTGCTGAATGAAGAAAGGGAAATATTGTCTCTTTTCATAAAAAAAGACTAAGAAATGACAATGAAATGAAAATGTAATGAAAGCTTTGATACATTTCATAACTACATATTTGTACGAAGCAGTGTTCTCTGAATTATTCTGAATCACGTTAGTGGTTCATCACATACCGGGAAATCATTTTTTCCTTCCACCATATAGCTTTCTCTATATAATTTTCTCGCCCAGCTTGGCTTTCTTTATCAAAATTTTATCTTTGAGTCCTTGTTCTGTTTTAACGCCGGTTTGATTTACGCCTCCTAACGATAACATTTCCTCCTCCTGCTGAAGTTTTTTTTACGTAATTTCCTTTCCCAACTTAGTTTTCGTGACTAAATTATCTCTTTAAGTTTCGCTGCCAACTTTACAATTCGATTTACGCTCACCATCAATAAAATTTACCCCTTTTGCTTGATCTTTTTATACATATTTTTTCTTCCAGCCTAATAGCTTTCATCACCCAAAGTCTGTCTTTAGGTTTTCGCACTGTTTTTATGGTTCAACTCACGCTTATTGACAATAAGATTTTTCTGCTAGATCTTTTTTACCTAATTCTTTTTTCTTCCGACTATATAGATTTCATTACCTAAATTCTGTCTCCAAGGTTTCGTTTTGTTTTTACACCAGTTTGATTAATACCGATTGACAGTCGTGGTCCTACTCTAGTTTCATGGTTTCGAAGGCAACAACTCTAGTTCATCTGAATACCTCTTCGATCCGGCAACCTCTTTAACCCGTTAACTCCTTTAGAGACTGCGAAGAAAATAAAAAGATTCTTAGGGCTATGGTGAAAAATGACTGCGATCCACTATTTTGGTGAAAGCCATTGATTGAATTTGGAATCGAAATTGAGAAACCAACATAATGTTTCTGCAACCATACGAGTAGTATTATTGAAAACTGGTCTATTTTCACTGTTAGAAAACAAAACCAAACATCCCAGCAAGTAAAAGCTAGGAGAAATAAGTTCATTCTTTTAGTTTTTGCTATATTTATTTAGTTTTGTTTCATTGTGTTTTTTAAAGAACGATGATGATGATGATGATGATGATGATGATGATGATACTTTTCTTTTCTTGAGAGTCGAGTGAAAAGTGTTAGGGTACATAATGAACAGTTAATTAGAGGTCTGAAAGAATTTAGGTAATGAAAGCTATATAAAAACAGGAGAAACTGGAATCGTAAAAAGCTCAAGAAGCTCTATTCTGAACACAGTATGAATTTGTGTACGGCACATTTGTTTTTATATCTTAACAAACAATTGTCGGCGATTAATTTGCAGCAACAACCTATAAAGAATTCAGTGCATGATTTAAAGAAAAAAAAGGGTTTGCTTCATGCATTTTATTTGAAAGGGTGGTAAAAAGTCATTTTTGTCCATATGGTTTTAGTTTTTCCCTATCAATACACTTTGCATACCTCCCCTTTATAACAGCAACTTAGTTATAACGATACGGGAGTTTACTGTGTTTCTCTTCGTCAGGCTTTCAGATCATACGTATACTTTTTTGAAAATATTCTAACAGGTGCCGGGGAAAGCCTTTTTGACTGCAGCGAGATTCTTGATGTGAAGCCCGTAGGTGTAACGGCCATTTGTGACAAGACTACCCACTTGCTATTCCTTGGAAATGACTTCGTGGTAAACGATTTCCGAGTAAGTCTGTAACTCTTTGTAATTTGGCGTTATATCGTAATCCTCTCAATAGCTCGTGAAAATCTAATACTAGCAATAGGTGTTCAAATTGGAACAGAATGTACACTTTGAAACACAACATATTATATCGACATAACACTTTACACTTGGAAAGACCGCTACACAGTCTTGCAAAAATAATAAAGTGTCACAGAGTCAACAACAATACAGAGCAATACAATGAAAAAGAAAATACTGGATGGAAAATTGAATCAAAATTTTGAATGGAAAATTTCGATATAAATATGCTAATGAGATCTCTTTCTGTCTTGATAGACGATGGAACTACGCCGTAGTAACCTCTCCCGGGTACTAACCTTGATAGAGCGTATGGAGATTCTGGGATGCCAAGTTGACAGGTTCCCTCTCTCGGTCTCACTGATGTAGTTGAAAGGAAAACAGAGCATGATATTCTTGCTATTGGCTTAGCGAATGGAAGTCAAAACCACATAAAGACCCAACTCCCTGGTTAAGAATCAGTTGTCCCTCACCTAGACTGGTTACCTTCTTAAGGTTAGAGAGCTCAGCCAACCTTGTCATTCTAACCATATATTGGAAAAAGAAATGGATTCATGCCTTTTGCAAAGGCATTACTTTGAATTGAATGTAAACAACTTTGATTGCAGTTTGAACTCAGTTCGTTGGAGGTGCAAAGGCCTAGAAATAAATATTACCACGGTAACATATTCAGCAAGGTGGTTGACCAAAGATAGTGATGCCTGGCACGATCAAAGGCCGTGTTTCACATTTGAAGTAACATGACGTGATTAAAGACACGATGTGGCACAGAATCATGTGACCGAGTATGCATAGTCAGGTGCCGATGTGGATTAAGCCAGGTCAAACATATTTTATTGTGTCCATTTATGGATTCACAGCGCATTCACATTGCTTTGGTCCGTCTATTCTGACTTCCGATTACTGTGCTCCTCAGTATTTGGAAATGGCTCCTGCAAACTGCACTGCTCGGACTGGTAAGAAGATTTGGAAAACAGATCCTCTGCACATTTTACTTCCAACTTTCTGTATGAAAGGCACTGCTATCAAATGGAAAACAAAACAAAACAAAACACCTGACTAATTTCTATTACACAACCATTGATCTCACAAAATCACTTGATCGATTAGTCGCACTTAAATGATTTGCCACCAATATCTTCCGCCACCAGCAACAATCAACTAATACACTTGATCAAATTTTTAGACACTGGTAATTCTTCATTATATCTCATTTGGATAAGTATCCGAAATTTTGTTGTTTTGATCGTAATCAGCCTGTGGACTCCTCGGTCTGGTTTTCTTTCAAGTTCTGAGGAAGCAGGGTCATTATTCCATGAATTATGCTCAATTTCCAAGAGTGCTTCGGCCTACATAAAAATAATAGGTTTTTGGAGTTATTTTTTTTATAAAAAACGAAAATCAATAAGATATTTTCTCTCAATACTTGAAGAATAAAAAGTATGCCAGGAATTCTATAGTATATCTCATTTCACATATCACAGTACAAATAAACTGTAATATTTATAGTTTTAATTTATCCTATTCCCTGTGGATATTAACAAGGTTCACTACAGAGATATTGCCATGCCTTAACAATCAAGTTGTATTTGGTACAGCATTCCCAAATCCGAAAATTTCCCTTTCTCGAAAATTGTCTGGCTTTGGATGAGAGATTCTGCGCCAGTATTGATGTCATTCTTTTCCTTTTTCACCTTAATATTTTGCCTGATCAATTCTTTGGCCTTTCTCAGGTGTGCAATTCGTACAGAAAAATAGGTTTTGTTATTAAGACATTGTCAACATTTTCCCCATTGATAACAGTAAAAAAAAAGAAAAAGAAAAAGAAAAAAGCAAACGTTCTTATTGGATAATACCATTACTCTAATCCTCAAAATAATTCACCAACAAAGAATTGACAAAACGTAAGCTCGTCGATACTATCTTATCTTTCTGTCAATGATTACTGGGACAGTGAAAACCTGGTACCTTATCTTTTTCGCAATTTGTGTGCTGCCAACTTCCGACACGATTCGATTTGGGACAGTCATAGGTCTAGGTCAACTGTTGTCAAATCATCGTATTGTTCCTTTTGGAATGACAGCGGGATGACACCACGAAATACCACTTGAGGACAATTTCAGCCTTGGATAATATCCGACGAGGATCATTCTGCAGATGACATTTGTGACGATATCAGCTCTCAAGAGCAATTGAAAAAAGATAAAATTGGTGAAAAATTGTTACACTCAATTAAAATACTAATCCTAACCGTTACCCTTATTCATTTTAAACTTTTTTGGTGAAAATGGTTCCTGGTTGGGAATGTCCACGGGAGAAGTTATCTTCGGGGGTTACAGTCTTCAGTTGAGCATTGTCTTTTGGGGGCAATTATCCAAATATCATAATATACACTAAATAAGGCTAAAGATCTCAATGGCCGAAACACAGTAATCTAAACGACAAAAATGATGATCCTAGTATGAATCATCCATGGAATAATAAGAATACCCCATCTAAGAATTACAGAAAAACAATTACAAGTGATTAAACATTTGCACACACAACGTGCAAATTAAAGAATCGTGCTGGGCCTCACATGGAGAAACCACAAGACAGCACAATACATCCAGAAGAAGACAGGGGTCAGGGACATCATTGAATCCTTTAAAAATCTCAAATGGCAGTGGACCAGTCAAGTTGCAAGAATGGCGGACGTACGATGGACATCGCAACTCACGACATGGATCCCTAGAGATCACATGCGCAACCGAGGCCGGCAGAGTATTAGATGGAGAGATGAGCAAGACATTCAGAAAGCACTGGCTCCGTAACGCCCACGATAGAGAAGTGTGGCAAATCCTAGGGAAAGTCTATATCCAACGACGGACGTTGAAAGACTGATGATGATGATGATGATGATGACACATGCACGGACATAAAAGCTCGTTCATTTACATACACATTTACATGCAGAAGAGCTTATACATTTGTAACCACACATATTTACAGTCATGTTCACCCAATATTATATATATATCCTCACACACAATTATATTCACATACACCCCATATATATATATATATATATATATATATATATATACATACACATATATATATATATACGCACAAAATCTTGCACACAAACATAATAATATATAATGACTCAAACATAATCACATTTACCTAAACAGAAATTATACTTACACACCCAATGTTTGTTTTTTTGTCAATTACCGCATTCCAGTCTTCCTAATCTGAACGCCAGAAAGGGATGAGCCAAGAACTGATCCCGTGAAGATAAAAGAAATCATTTCCTGATTGATCGGTCCTAGCCGAAGCCATTTGATCAATTGTTGAAGGTCAGGACTGGCAGAATTTGCTCGCTTCTGGCCAATCCCCAAACTCTTTGTTTGGATTTAAAAACGAAAAAAGAAATATCTCCTTAGAATAGACAGGAGGGTCACTAAAATGGATTGGTGCAAGTTTATCTGAGATATCAATCGGAGAATCAATGGTTTCTTTCGTATGCCAATGGAGAGTGAATGGATGAGTTGTGCTTTGATTCAGATGGAAGATAGATAAGACGAGAGAAATGTGAGTGTTTAAATAGAAGACATGTTCAATATAGTATGTTGCGTGAAGTCAAGTGACATCACAGCAAAGATATGTAATCACCTTTTTTGTTATTAGATCTGCTGTTGTTAAAAGGAGTAACAGCTTCATCAATTTTTATCAGTATTATCATGACTATGTAACAATTGTGCATCTGTTAGTCTTTTCGAGCCATGATAGTGCTGCATCTGTTTGCACGGCCCTCTTTCCTCTACTCTACTTAAAAAGAAGAGAAATAATGATGTCATCGGTGATATCAGTTGACTGTCTTGATCAAGGTTGTTGGGCTTTTATTATACCCAGAAAAATTTAGATAACGTCGTTTTCTGCCTTCCCCTAGAATATGGCTGTCAAAACGGCTGACGGCACAGTGGAAAGAACAGCCACTGACCATATCCAAGAAATTAAAAAAAAAAAAAAAAAAAAGAGAGAAAATCCAAGGAACTTTGTCTTTAAAGGGATGGCTGAAGTCTCAATTTATTTTTTGGGGTAGATTAAAACTCTTTCTCGTTGTTTGTATCGTTAAAATGTTGTTTCAGTCGATCTAGTCAAACATCGAACCAGGTCGAACAGGAAAAAGAATTCAAGGTTATAATCATTGGAGAACAAATCTTGTTCACCAACATCACATTTGGATATTACACGTGAAGAAAGCTGTAGAATGGATTGGCCAAAACGTCGTGTTAACAGCAAGGTTTCTTTCAAACACTTCTCAAAACTATAGACAGCCAAAATCTTGTTTTTAAAAGAGACAAACAAACCATACGCAAAGTTGCTAGACAAAGACGGAATTGGAAGGGATGAAGAATAAACTGGTGGGTAATGATAAGTTTTTAAAGAAGCTATATTAAGTAGGCAAAGCCGTCCTTCAGGATTTAATCAAGGTTCTGTCGCATGAATAATGTCGAGTAAGTCAGGGGATGAATTATAATACTGTAATCAATACTGTTCAGAAAATCACGGGTGGATGGGGTAGAAGAGCTGTCGCAATCATGTACGTTCATTTCAGAAGTACATTAGTCATATATCTTTTGTTTGTTTTTAAGAATAAGAACTAAGACGACGCTGGGTAGTTCTACTAGCATTGATAAAAAGATTATTGGAAGTAGAAAAATGTAAGACTGGTCAGTTTTGAACTCTTAATCTTTAAATCATAAATACTCCCTTTCCCTCAACAATAAAGTGAGGATAATCACCTACCCTTCACTTGAAGTTGTCTTGTTCAGGTCCTCATACTCCTCCACCATCTCTTCCTCCTCCTCCTCATTATCCTTTTAGCGTTCATCGTTGGACGTTGTCCTTCTCCAAGAATCGTCTGACCTCTAAATATTTTTTGAACATGTCATGCCATCATATTATTTTGCTGGACACAGTTCCACACATGATCTCTGGGGATCCAAATGCTAATCCGGGCGCTTGATCAAAAACTATAATTAGAAGACTAATTTCGCAGACCATTCACACATCTAGCGAGTTAAATCCTCACTGGATGTCCCATTAAGGAAGCCATGTGCAAGATTATATTAGGCTGAGTAGTCAGCTGCTCGCTAACAGAGTGAGTTTGAGCTACCCAGGATGCTCTACTACTGTGCATTGTACCAGACAAAACGTTTAACATCAACTTTAGAGCATGCTGTGGAGGTTCAAGAATAGGTATGGTAGACCTGTTTGGATAAGAAATCATATCCTAATTCGATGCTCTGTGGTCTTGTACCAGATAAAAACAACCCTAGTAATTATATGAAACGCAATTCTACAGATATTACATCACAATCATTATAACAGATTATTATCTTTAAAGAAAAATGCGAACCCTTTCCTCTCTGGGAAGAAGTCCAGATTATAGAGTGGGGCTGCTATTGGAAACTGAGAAAAAACAAATCAACAAGTCAACTGAGTATATAGGTGCCGAGTTCAAGCTGATGTGGATTCCACAACTCAACAGAGACAAGATATATAAATCCAGACCTGACAAGAGAAGGGAAACATATCACCCTAACCCAACATTGTTATTAGAAAAATTCTGCTTCGTAACCATCGTATTCGGATAGCTCATCTGAAGAAAGCCGTACAACGGATCAACCAAAAAGTGATAACAACAAGAAGTTCAATAGTCTGGAAACATTTCTGAAAATTATAGATTTGTTCTGTCATGACAAAGACTAGCCACAATTAACAGACAAAAACAGACAAAAATGATGCAAAATCTGCTCAGAAAGTATTTAGTCATTTAACATCAACGGGAAAGCATCTTACTTCAGGTTATGATACCTTTGTTCACTTCAAAGTACTCACCTTAGGACCTCAAACACTCATCCTAGCACTCCATCCTCTTTTAGAAACAGTCTGCAAACCCCCGTTCGAAATCAGCATTAACTGCTTCATCGTTTTCTCCTTGATCTCGTCCATTATCTGAAATCTCTTCCGTGAAAACCAGGAGTAACAGCGAGACAAATCTGGGCTGTGGCGAGGCATCCCTAGATAATGCTGTATTTCACCGAAATACTCCGCATGGCACACGAAGAATGGACAATCTCTGAAACTGTTAATGTAACAGCTAGGCTAAGTAAATGTCGTCTCACTTTTGACTGAGTAACCCAATGGGAGGGTGTGTGATCATGCATGCTCAATAAAGTCTCCTCTGATTGGTTGCAAAATTGTATCAAAGCTGCATAAGGGCTTCTTGATGTATTAAAAATGGCTAAATACTTTGGTGACCAATGTAGATAGATATTAAATAACGGTGAATATCTCAGATTTGTTCAGGAGTGACAAAAGATGACTTTAGTCAACTGGCAGATGCAAAAATCTTATCATTCACCTGTCGGCTTGAAAGCGAGTTTGCCACGTTCACATCAACATCAAAGCTTGATAGAAAGAAAAGAAAAAAGAGTTATTGCCACAAGGGACAACAGGCCAGCCTATGACAGCTCAAAATAGTTAAGACTAGAGTTTAAAGAGTGTATCCGACTGAACAGAACATATTCAGCGTAAACATCTCTGTTTGAATGCTTTGCGCCTTAAAAAAATGTGCTTTTTAAATTCTTTTTTCTCTCCTTACTTCTATTTGATCTTTCACGTGGTGTGTATGACTGATTGATTGAAGAATTGAGAGAGTGAGTGGGTGTGTAAGTGATAGAGTAAGTGAGAAGTGTGTGTGTGAAAGAAAGAGAGAGAGAGAGAGAGAGAGAGAGAGAGAGAGAGAATGGGAGATTATCTGGCAAACTGGAGACGCTCTGTTTAATTTTGCAGCAAATATTTGCTTTTTGGTAATCATCACTTTTTGGCCTTAATTTATATAACATCTTTTCCAAGAGCACCAAATGGTAACCAGCATCATTTTAACAAAACACTGAAAAGAGATTTATAATAGATTTCAAAAAATGTATGTAAGCGTATGCATGACGTCATAGGCACTCACTTAAAATGAAAGAGATACGTGTATGTGTCCCCACTCTCTCTCTCTCTCTTTCTCTCTCTCCTTCTCTCTCTCTCATATATATATATATATACACACAAGGTTATATACTCGGTGAATGTCAATATTTCGTGCCTAATGCACGCTTAAGCAACTAGCAATATCTTTTGTTTTCATTATCTTACCAAAACATACTGCCAATCGCTGAAGAGTGCATTAGGCACAAAATGGTAACATTCACCGGGTATATATCCTTGTGATTTTCATTTTATACATTAATAGCTCTATCTACTTTGATTGATATTGAGTATTGTGATTAAATTTCACCAACAACGGATTGAATCAGCTTCCTATTTCTTACTTTTTGTAATCTTACAAATTGGGAAATACATTATGAACAAAATGTATATCAACTCCGATAGCAATTTTTTAAATACATTTTTGATCAGAAATGACGGATAAGATCTATGCTTTTAATCTTTTAGCAATATTTTTTTTTTGTTTTCGTAAAAGTGAACAGATCTTTGGTTTCAATGAATATAGATATTGTCTAAAAGATGATGAATATAGATGTAGTCCAAAAGATAAAGCGTTTTTAGAAAAACGATCTGTGCAACTACATCCTGATATTGAAAATGATAGATACTGCTTCAGAAGCACTTTATCTTTCAAACAATATCTATGAAATTAGTGAAACCAAAGATCTGTTCACAGGTCCAAAAACAAGAAAAGCTTACTAAGAAAATCAAAAGATGCTCCTTGTTCGATATTTTAATCATATCTATCTATCTATCTATCTATCTCTCTTTCTCTCTCTCTCTCTCTCTCTCTCTCTATATATATATATATATATATATATATATATATATATAGATAGATAGATAGATAGATAGATAGATATAGATATATATGTATATGTGTGTGTGTGTGTATGAATCAATAAATCTGTAACCTGACAGTTGAATAAGCTGAATTTCGATGTACAATATTTGAGCTATGTGATCAACAGGGAAGTGTTAAGAGCATTTCCATAGAGATTATAATGGAAAATACATACTTTTCACCATTATGTCACGTAGTTATTACTTCAATCGCTAATATAAGGTTGATGCAACTTTTTAACACAATGTTAGGAAAGTCTTGGAAGTATCTTCTCTTTATTACTTGTGATTTGATAAGTTTTTTAGAACTGTTTATGCAAATGATAATTGTCAAGCTCCATTCCAAGTCGGAAGTTTATCACAGTAACAACAAGAACATGAACAATCCTCGCGTATTTTAGGGTAGTAAACTCTTCACTGTTAGTCTGCCCCACCAAGTTAAACCAAATCGATGTATAAAATTACCATTTTCCTACGTTGATTTGAAATCACAAACATCCGATTGATAAGCAGCTTTCTTACCGATTGAACTAAATTGACTTGTGTTACATATGAATGCAAATTTATTGCTCAAATACGCAAGGGCTTATTTGTTCTGATGAATAAATACATTCACACTAATATATATTTTTTTAATGTTTTATTTATTATATATACTATATAAGAGTTGCAATAATCCTCTTCAGTCAGAATAGAAGTAGGACTGAAGTTTGACCCAACAGCAGCTAGGCTTATTTTACTTTTTTATTGGTTAAAATTGTGGCTGTATGTAAAGAGAACTCGAAAACTGAAGGAGCTTACGGAGGAGGATGCATAAAAAAAACGGGAACTGAAAAAAATAAGGCCTGGGCACTGAAATTTAATTTTAAAACTAGAGAGTATACAACGAAATCTAATAGTTAGAATGAAAGATATTGATTATAAAAAAGACTGGAGTTCTTGGTTTTAGAAAGATCTGCTAGAGAGAACAATAAGCGAGGATTTGATTGAGACTTAAAAAGAATTGATGGAATTTCTAAAGATTGATATCTCTCCTCGAATTGCAACTCTATCGACAAGACAGATTTCAAAAACAAAATTTACTGGAAAATTATGTTCTCTTTCTAATAGAGTAATATATTTCGAATAGGTTGCTTGGTTATGTTGAAAATAGAAATAGTGTACAGAGTTCTAAAAATAATTTAGATAAGTGTGAAAATTATGGGAAGAGCATGAGCTTACAAGGACATTCTTCTGTCTGATGAGATTTCCTAGAGAGTCTGATCAATGAATTGTGGTAATTACGAAAGTTCTTTTTATCCATGTTCATTGGATAAGTTTTATGAATTTTGTAATTATTTTGAAGTTGATTTGTGAAAATTGGAGATGCTCAAAGAAGCATAATATATTGACTTATCAATATAAAAGTTAGGTTGGCAAATTATTATGTTAGATTGTCGATTTGAATTGCTATTGTGTCTCAGTTCTATAACTTAAAACATATAATGGACTGGTCTGATCACACATTGAAATAGTTTGAGTTGAGACTTTGACAAAAACTTAAAATTAGGATACTTCAGTTATCAAAAATGAATAACCCGATAATATACCTTCAGGTTCATTATTTGTCAATCCATACAGCATCATTTTTGAAGGGTATGTGCCTGTAAAAAATGCTCACTGTACAACGTCATTCACAAATCTTGTGAAAATGCCCCAAGGCTTGGAAAATGGATTCGGCAATAACTTACTGAAACGAATATAGTTCGGAATTCAAACTGTCGTTTTTGAACGGCCAATTAACGTTGGACCTTCCGATTCTGGTACAATCACTGAAGTTGAACAGTGTCAAGTCGTTACCTTGATGCATGACTGTCTGGGTAAACCTTAACTAGCTGGGGAGGTATTTCCAAACTTATTGAACACTTTCTACCTTTGGAACCTTTCAGCACGACACAGAGCCATAGAGAGAAACTTGGGTATAACATTTCTTCCATATTAGGCGCTCCAGTATAGCAACTATTCATCCATGGCCAATCTTGGGCCTCTGACAATCTCTGGCGAAAAGAAATTGATGTATTACGAAAATCAAAAGTGAAATTATTCCTGATTTAGATCATATATAGCATCGACCTAAATAGATTCCACTGGAAAAAAAGTATCGTTTGCTTCATTTCTTTTAACGGTTCCAAAATTTCAGCTAACTAGCCCTTACGCTGGATCAGCCATCACCCGTCCCTACCCAGAATTATAAATCACAAGTTTCTCTTTTCTTGGCTTCCAATATGTAAAATAAACCAAGTGACGACAAGCACCCGAAGTAGCGTCACACACTTCTTCATTCTCGTTTACAGCCCCTGGTATTCCCGATCATTCATCATCTGGGTACTGTCCAAGCTCTAGTTGCTTAACTTCGGCTTATCCAACAAGATTCAGTCGTAAATCTCAAGATATCGAAAACCCCTGAAGTCAAAAGTGGAATTGTTACTTTATGATCGAAGGAATGATTTAGCTGAAAGATGACATATGAACATAGACATTTCATATGCACGGGGGTTTTTGGTAAAAATGTTAGAAATTTTGTATATGATATATCTACTGTAATGATGAATGGTGTGATTTTCTTGGTTCACTGTCTGTAATACTATTCTTCTTAGCGGTAATCGTATTGCTGATATAACGCTTCATACACAGCTTTCCAAACCGAGTACTTTTCCCCGTGAACGAATTCTATATTTTTTCTGAAAAAAACGAAACAGAAAAATCACTTTTACTCCGAAATATATGATTTTTTTTTAACGGGAATCAACAAGGGGGTCTTATGAAGAGAAAAAATACATCAGGATACATGTCTTATAGTAATCATCTTGCCAGCCGTTGTTAGTGGGTTCAATCCTCACTGGATCTCTCACTCTTAT
This sequence comes from Thysanoteuthis rhombus, assembly GCA_963457665.1. Lineage (NCBI taxonomy): Eukaryota > Metazoa > Mollusca > Cephalopoda > Oegopsida > Thysanoteuthidae > Thysanoteuthis > Thysanoteuthis major. The sequence goes on from OY735211.1 coordinate 51,042,275, forward strand.
TGGTATGATGCCAAACAATGCTAAGTTAACAAATTCTATGAAAAAAAAAAAACAAAAAAACAAAACCAAAAAAAGAACAAACAAAAAACAAAAACAACATAAGAACTCTCGTCCTATGTCAACAATAAGCAAGCTAAACTTGCTGACCATTGTTAGTGGGTTTGATTTGCATTGGATCTACCACTATTGATCGTGTTATACAAAATTGCTACGTTAATAAAATCAGAATGCAACTTGTACAGCAATGATCAGAAGCTTATCTTGCTGGTCGCTGCTTTTTGGTTCAATCTCAAAGTATAAATGATCTGATAACAATTCCTGATGAATAACATCTACTCTAACAATAAAAAATAACTTTTAGCCACCGTTTGAAGCTACAGATCCTTTTTTATCTCCTCCTCGAAAAATAGTTGTACACATATATATATATATATATATATATATATATATATATGTATGTGTGTGTGTGTATATATATATATATATATATATATATATACACACATATATATATATATATATATATATATATATATATGTACTTTTACATTATGATGATACCCTATATAAAATGACTCACAACATTTATAAGATAAGATATCTATCAAAATCATAGCTGAAAAGGAGGTGATGTTATATCATCAATGCTGTGGTGCCATAGTAATATAATCGTCTTTTTTTCAAAGTCTCGAAACATGAATGAGAACGTTATTTTATTGCATCAATAGTTGATTGAAATTCTACTTTACTACATCAGTTACGTCCCTTTGCGTGACAGAAGACACCTGCACAATTCTGATTATTATTTATAATGATGTCATCATTTTTTTGTGGCATGCGTGAACTAATTAAAAACAAAAACAAATATGTTCACAACCACACACCGGCATGCACAAACTCACACATACACGCATATACATATACATTTACACACGTATTTGAGTTTCGAGGAGGTGGGGAGAAATTGCAGAGAGTTCCCCTTTGAAGCAGTAGTTTGCGTTCAATGTTTTCGAGCCATGAAAATGAGAGTTCAATACTTTCTGCATTATTGGAGGAACAAGATCTCGGGACAGACTCGACAGAAAATCAATTTATCGGCAAAAAAGAAATATGCAAGAATTTCAAGTAAGCAATTGGAGACTGAATTGCTAGACGGACATTTTGAAAGCGATACATCCCGAGACGCTGTCAGACATATTAAATTCAATTTGATGTATTGTTCTGGAGTCAAAGAATGTCGTAAAATCTCAATAACTGAAATGTTTTGTAAAGGCACGAAATAATTCATACAGGGTGATGCAGAAGGCTGGACTCATAAATAGTTTGATATAATTATGGATACCCTGATCCTTGGATTCAATTCTTTTGAATTATTTCATGGATGAGGTGGGGGTATGTTCAATCAATTGCTTTTACTGTTCTAGAACAATTCAGGCTCTGAAAGATAACATCCTTACAGAAATCAACAGCATAAAACGAATATTGCACTTCTGACAAGTGTGTGAAAGTCTCGAGTAATCCGAGCAAAATATGTTTAGAAGTATATAGACGTCAATTAAAACAATATTAGTAAATACTGAAGTGGAATATTGCTATGAAAATAATCCTGTCATTGATGTATGGCTGATTGAATTTAGATTTTTACTAAACCTTGTTTCCATTATGAACCACATATGGAACCAGTCTTATGCAACAAACTATATATATATACACACACATATATATATACATATATATATATATATATATATATATATATATATATATATATATATATATATATATATATATATATATATATATATATATATATATATGTATACACAAAAAATATGCATCTCCCAATAATGTTCTAAATAGGGATCCGTATAAATCAAATCGTTCGTCTGAAGAATCCAAAAAGGGCAGAAACAAAACGTATTTATGTAGCGAATCCATTATTTCACCGTATTTAAAGCTCGACTCAAACTAGATGTTTCCTCAAGTCAGCATAATTTTGAACTGTCTCTGAGAACACCTTTGCTTCATTTTGATTTATTTATGCTTTGTTGGCGTTATCAGCAGCTTGAGAAGCATAAATATACTAATGTGAAATCGTACCTTGAAATTAGTCAAACTCCTTAGGTTGACAATGTCGCAGTTAAAGGCCCCAAAACCAAAAATAATGAATTATACTTTTGTTTACGTTAAATCTATTAAAAAAAAATACAATTCTATTAGTTCATTTTTCATCTCTAGCACTATTCTCTGATATTTAAAAAACGTTCCAGATATACCAAACCTGACATTTGCCAATTAAGCGATTGTAATTTTGCATACTGAAAAAGCTATATACATTGTTAATGGACCAAAATTGAATTTTTTAAAGAATAATTTCATCCTACTGCGTTGGACGTTTCATCATATCAGAACCCGAGGGAGTTACATTAAGAAGGGGAAAAAAAAAGGAGTAAATTTCTCTTGAAATTCATTGGTTCTAATTTTAGACAACAAATTTTTTCTTACCAATTAGGTGCAAATCATTTTGCCCCAAACCAATACTCCATTTCTACCTGCAGTCATGCACATACGAGTAAACAAACATTACAGGTAATTAATACAGTTTTTTGAATTCATTGATCCTGTGAAACTCACCGATGGTATATAAAAAAAACGTTAAGAAATAATGATGGAATAGTTGTTTTTTTTGAAAACATTCGTATTTGATGGCATATATAACCCAGAGGCATTTGATTTTAGTGAATAAAATTAATGATATTAGAATATGTAGCGACTGCAATGCAGAGAAATCGACAAAACTTGTAACAAGGGCAACAGGAAAAATCTTTTTAACCCATTAAATCCAGATTTATGTATTTATTGAATGAAAAGGCCTTTATAGGTATCTCTATGAACACTTTACATTAGAAATACGTAATCAACAAAATATAAATTCATTCAAGTTATGAAAATGTATGAAACCAAATAAAAGAATCACAAGCTTACCAGTACAGATGAACATTTACCAGACAAAATTTATTCATTTTTCGTGAATTCTTCGATATATTTCAGCTGATAAGTACCAAAATTACCCTGATAGTTTATTTCCAATCCAAGCTGATCTTTATCTTTTATTAAACCCATTTATAAAATTATTCATCCTTGGACTATTTTTTTCTACATAAGATGGTAAGTTATTTAAGTATTTCAAAATTTTTCAGGAGAAAAGTCAATTGATTTCTGCGACTTTGTTTTGTGATAGACCTTGCTAGTAAATTGACCGTTATTTCTGACGTTTGATATCATTGCAATTCGATGGCCAACTCAATGAATTTTATTTTTAAATGCGTTTATAGTACCGCAGTAATTTAGAACTCCACACGCAACGAATACATACAGTCCTTCCATCAAAAAATGGATGACTTCCAATCTTGGAATGGGTAAGGACTTTAATCTTGTAATGGATGAGTAATAATAGGCTACTTTGCATATAGGACAAGGGGATATTCTTGCAATTTTTTGTAAAAAGGTCTGGTTGAATATTCCATAAAATGCAGAATGTTAGTCAAATTTTGAAAAGTAGTTATTGCATATATATATATATATATATATATATATATATATATATATATATAAAACCAAGTCGTTTTTAATTTTGGATTCGAGCAATAGAAGATCTGCAAAAATTGCCGTAGTACCCGAAACTAGAGGTCGCAGAGGTGTCTAGGCCAGCCCTACTCATCCTTTTCAGTGCGATGGGACAGTATAATCCCGGGCGTACCGCTTCCCCGAGACTGAGCCGAGTTATTTTTTAGGCTATAGGACGAATCCTAAGCCTCTTGCGCTTAGCAATACCAGGTATCAGAAAGCCATCATCGGCCTCAGTATTGCACCGGCGCAAACGTATTTACTTTCAACCCAGTAAAAGTAAGATGTGATACAAAATCGTTTTTTAATGAGGTGTCCCATTGCAGAAGCTCTCCATAAAATTGCAATAGTCCCTGCAACTAGTGTGGCGAAAGCGTCAGTGCAAACCTGGCCCATCCCTTTTAGTTCAATGGGACAGGGCGTACTGCTCTCCTGAGGCAACAGGACGAATCCCAGGCCTCTTACATCTAGCAATACAGAGCCTCAGTAGGCCATCACTAGCCACTGTATTACACCGGCGCAAAATCAAGACGTGTACTGTGAACAGATACTATATTTTGATTCTAGACGATGAATCCGGGGAGAAACATTTAGATCCCTGGCAGAGTGTACAGATATTCTGATTTTAGACTTAGTGTCAAATAATTATATCATTTTTGTTAGTTACCTCGCTAATAATTACACAATTCAATCTCATTTCAACTTCAACAAGAAATTTTTATGGCTCCCGACAACAGCTACATTTGAAAACAACGTGTCTGTAGTTTGCGTGTATTCATAAGCAGACGTTCAGCGATACACCACTTAGCTTAGCCTTGTTCAGTGCTGATTCACTATAGCGCTCTTTTTGAAATATTTTTCGTGATAAATTTTGTAATGCTCATTTTTGGGGAATAAATATTGATAAACGATAACATCTTCGGCAGTCTCGAAAATAATTAAATACAGTACACTTTTGTAAATGTACCATGTGTATGAAAATGAACATATACACAATAATCTATCATGTAGGATATAAATCAACACTCGATGATATTTCACCAATCTGGGAAAGTAGTCATCATGAGATACATAGCATCCATTCCATATTGCTAAGGCTCAACAGCAGCATGATCTATTTCGCAATAATTGCTAGCACAATGTTATATTATAATGACCAAGTGTAACGGGCTTTCCTTCAATGCAATCTCCTCTTTAGAAACGTATCTAAAGAACTTCATAGCATCTGTTTCTACAGACAATGGAAGGTACTCTCTAAGTCGCATACCCAGGTGAAGCGTACTGAGACCTTGGGATGCCCAGTTGGCAGAATCCCTATCTCAGCATTGCTGATGTAGGGAAGGCAAAAGTAGAGAATGATACGACTAACATTAGCTTGGCTCCAAGAGCTACCAAAAGAACTTCAAACCACTGTAAGGGTACTCCACCCCCTGGTTTAGAATCAGAGCTGTCGTTCTCCTAGACTGGTTTCCTCCCTAAGGAATCCACTAGCCCTGAACGCAAAACGCCATTTCCGTTGTCCGAGCCGTTTTTAATTATGCCAATCACACCTGCCTATAGAGCACAAACCAAGGTATTAATGTAGAATTATTTAAAGGGCTTGGCCCAGTAAAGGTGTCTTAGACATATACAATTATATGATATACAAGATTAATCCATTTCAGTCGAAATAGTCAGCAACATTATTTTGCTATCGATTTCTCGACGGCTAGGCACCCATATTTTTCATGAAGCTTAGATTTGTCTGGCAAAGGGCCACAGATGTGGGGCACCCAGTGAGAATCGAATTCGATTCATTAGTGATGATCTAATATTTAATATCCAAGGCAAGCTTCTGATATATTTGATTTGGAACATGTATCCTGATGAAATGTTCAAAATACATCAGCATCTAAATCCTTGTGAATATTTAATGAACATTCACTTTATAAGTCTGGTGATTTCTCGTGCTGATAAACCATATAACTCAAGATTTTCTATATTTGTTTACACACGTACAGTGAGTTCCAGGGTTGAGAACGTTTGACCCACGGACAATTCGTAAGTCCGAACAGCCAAAATAGTTGGACCCCAACGGAGGAAGTATGAGGTGAAGTATCATTTCCTGGAAAAAATCATCAAACTTTCAGAAATAATTGCTCACGTCCATAAGATCAATGTTTTCGACGGCCCTAATTAAAATGTGTTATATTATGGCTGTGCTGGCCATTTTCCAAGAAAGTCACTATCAGAATTATGGATGTTTAAATAGGGAAGCAAAACTGTTTACAAACTTGAATCTAATACTAAGATTAAAGTATCTACCAACTAATTCGACCCTGATGATTTCCAAAATTGTACTATTTTGAACCTGCTACGAATCATGTGACCAGTAGAGGATATTTCAAAGTAATTACCAACACATTTTACAACTTAACGGAAAAACTAATTTTCGAAGTTCTAAAAATTCAACAAAGACACGTTACTATTTCTTGAAATCAGTATTGTGACCTCTGGTCAAGGTCATGATGAGGTCACTTAGTTCAATAATTAATACCTATTTGAGTTTTATCATGTGATCAGATTTCTTTTGAATGAACTTCTAATAATAATAACTGAGGGAAATACATTGGATTTATTGTATAATTGTATTGTTGTTGTGGAATCATCATTATTATTATCCTCATCCGTAGCAATTGCAGCCTTTTAGCGTTCATCGTTGGCCATAAATCTCATCCAAGATTCATCAAACCTCTTTATTCCTGGTGTTGTGAATTCAGTATTTTCTAAATTTGTCTAATTCGTTTCGCCATCTTATTTCTACGACAGTTTAGCATATAGTCTTACAACTTTGCAAGTTGCGATGTTCAGCGGTTGCCTGGCATTATTGAAACATGCCTATTGTCATCTATATTTTCAAATGGATTCTGTGATACGTCTTACCCCTAGTTTTCACAGTTTTACTCTGTTTTGTGATTTCTGCATGCGATGTTGAACATGATTATCTCCAATAGACATTACACTAGTTTAAGAGCCAATCTTTTGGTTAGGTTTCAGCTTTATAAGTAACTATCGGGAATATGCATTGATTTATACTCTTCTTTTTAAAATTAATGGTATTTTTTTGTTCTTGAAGGCTGAGCTAGCTTTGCCAAAAACTTGCCAACCTTGGATGATTTAATGAATATTCGTCGTCTGAGTTAGTTATAGCGATCCACTATATTTAGCTCTGTAAAATTAGTAAAAATAGAAATAATCAGAGACACTGAGTAAATCTAACATTTAGTGCACAAATGTTCAAATTGGTATTTTTTAAAATCTTATTTCCGAACATTGATTGGTCAATGTATGTTATATGTCAAACAAAAACAGCTGAAGACATTGTTTTCCAAATAAAGGCTCTCTGCTCAAAAAGATTTCCAAAACTTTTTGTCCCGTATAAAAGGATATAGGGATTTTGAAGCTTTGTCGTCACAAATTGTGTTTGCTGAAAATTACAATGCAGACAGATTGGAGGCAAACATTGCTTTCTGACTCACAACACGTCACCAGCAGACAAGCAATGACAAACTACAATGCCAAACCAAGAAACAAAAGCATTTGGAAATAGAATGTAGTTAGATGAGAAAATCAAGGAAATCAGTACTAGAATCAACAATTACCAATTGCTGCATTTTCTGTACAATAAACACCGGGACTTTCATTAGTTATTTCACAAAGAGAATCATTGGGGATGATGACAAGGGACATACAGACATCGAGATTCAATTACGAATATCATTCGATCATTTAGTAGCTTTCAAGGCCAAATATAATCTTACATGTCTAACAAAATACAGGAACCAATCAGACTGGAGGCAAGAAATCATAATGATACTGCAGAAATTGATATGGCGAAAGAACCAGGTCTCTATTGATAGCTGACAAAATAGACAGTGAAATAAAAGGTAAGACACAAACATTCCACTGTACAAGCTTTATTCAGAGAGGCTGTAGGAACTCAACGTCACTATAGCAATAAAAAAAATACCCCCAAATACACTTTCAAGACATTTTTTCAAATAGGGTAAACCAATGTTCCTGATTTTTTTCAGAGGGTATGGACAGGACTTCTCAGAAACTTTAAAAATAAAGTATTTCTTTTTGCAAAAGTTGCAAATGTTTTTTTCATTTAATTGAGTATGTATTGTCTGTAGAAAGAATAAGATTGAACAATAGTCTTGTTTATTTTACAGCTGGATTTCTCATCTACAGAATAAAAGAAGAATACCTGTTCTATTTCAATTAGAGAAAACATTATTAGCCATTGAAGGGGCTGTCGTAACTGACAGGAGTCGGTAGTGAAAAGTTTAATGACATCAAATTGACTTTTGGAAGTCACGTCGTTCATGTTGGGTTGAAGAAAAAAACAAACAAGGATACTCAATGAGAGAAAAATCTTAAGCCCATTTGGCTGGTTGGTCGAGCAAACCATTTGAAGGACTATTGGGGTCGATAATATGTGTTTCTTAGGTATTCTTTATGTATAAGAAGTTGAAATAAATAAATAAACATAATAAAACAAAGAATTGGTTCACTGATAATAGTCAAATACCTGTTCCGACTTAACAAAAAATCATATTTAAAGACAGTCTTAGGAACGGATCTCGTTCGTAACATAATGCCTACCAATACAATTTCTGTCTACACAGAGAGTTGTGCAATGCAGGTTGCATATGTATGTGGGGTTACAGTCGTACCTTTGTGATACCTTTGAAATGCTCTTTTTTGTCTTTGGCTTAAAGCAAAGTGCAGTACGCTTAATATCTTAATATCTAATGCATCCCCAATGTGGGAAACTTCGATTGTCAACTGGATAGCACCACCATTGTTGACAGGTCCCGATTTGAATTCAGCAGACATCACTCAACTATGCACAGTAAATCAGATGAAGCAGCAGCATCATTTCAACCTTGACGTTCACAATCCAAATCTTAAACTCAAAATTTCTTGCATTGCATTTTTCTCCTTTGACTTAAACCATTTTTCCGTACCCGACAACTGATTGAAGTTTACTAAATATTTGGACGTATCAGATATTACACTTTGCTCTCCAAAAGGCCAAGAAGTCGCATATTGAATGGAAACCCACAAAATGATTTTGGCGTTTGTTGTGTATGCTGATCACATCTTTGCTTTGTATTCCACAGGAAATTCTCAGACAAGAAATCTTGCACATGCGCACTGTAGTCCAATCCCATCCATTGTTTTCGGCGCTTCCTCAACGTCTTCAAAGTTTACTTGTGAGCTGTATGCGTCAGGAACGTTTTACCTTTGACTCTATCGTCATTCAACAAGGCAATCCAGTTGAGAAGATTCTCTTTATACGAAGGTAAACTGTAAGTCCGAACAATTGGTCAAATTCTTTTTTTTGATAAGATTCCATTTAATATATTCAATTGAACAACCGTAGCCAGCAAAGGCAAAGGGTTTAACCTTTTAAAAATATATATGCATGATGTTTGTGTGTGTGTTAATATGATTGTGTGTTTGCTTATGTGCTTCTCTGTTCTAGTTCTCCTAACTTAAAAATTGGCATCAGTACTCAACCAGACCATTTCTGAAAAAAATATTATTTGACTTTTGGATAGAATATTTTTCACCTTTTAGCCTTATTCTGATGAGTTTATTAATAACGTATCGATTCTCCAGGCTCTAATTGTTTCCAATTTTTTTACTCTATTTTCTATATTTTCCAGTGGAAAATGCCAATAATGTCAAAAATAGAATGTATTCTGAGTATATGTATTCCTCGATGGAATTTTTTCAGGCCTTCAAATTTTGGCTCCATAGTTGTTCAGTTATTGATTGAGATGTCGATTATGCTATTAGTTAATTCCCTCAAAAAATCCACGAATACAATTGAATTTCTATGATCTGATTCTCTTCAGAGAATAAATTATACTGTCAGTCATAATGCTTCTAGTAAAACATCCACCCATGTTTCTTTGTTTATACATTATTTCAAATTAGCTTAACTGTCTTATGAATAAATTACGAATATTTACAATTTAAAAAAGTGAAAGAAATTGTTGCGAATATGATTAGATTAATATTCTACCGCGCAAATTCTCCTGTCTCATTCTTCAACATTCTTTTAAAAGAAGGAGCAAGGCTGTTCGTGGACATTTACATAATAGGTGAGGTCTACTGGTATCTTATTAATTCCCGAGGATGCCACCTTTGAGTCCCCGACGAAGGTGCAGCGGGTGTATGGAATGAAGCGTCAGTCACTATCCGTGCTGCTGTTTTGTATTAGATACCTGAGGATGAATGATATGTCTTCAAAGCCTAAGAAAATCACCATGAATGTGTTAATCAATTGGAAAAGATTTTTAACAAAATGGCTTTGTTTTAAGCAGGGAAGAACCAAAGAAATATACGAACACATAGATATACGTTATGACATGTCTATATCTGTGTAACGTTTGATGTAAAAACACATACAGAGAGGAAATGTGAGAAAGAAAAAGAAATTTGCAAAATATAGACACATTTCGACGTATCAATATAATGTATAAAATGTAGATATAGGTGTGTGTATATGGTGAATTTAATTTCAAATAAAACCGGATTGAATTTATTCCCGTTACTTGTTTTGCTTTCGTTCTCAAACATCACGTGGAAAAATGAAAAAAAAAAAAATTCCGAATAACAAGATTTGGAAAGGTAAGGGGGATAATGCAAGGTTATTGTTTTTCTAAAGTTGTTATCTTCATTGGCAAAAAAAAAGATGTCTTTGTGTTAAAGTTGAAATTGAGAAAGGTTTTGTGTGTGTATATGCAGTTTACTCTTGTAACTTTTATTGAGAAAATAGTATGTTTGTAACGAGTGTGTCGTTGTAGGTGTTTTGTTTTGGGAGAAGATATGCCTACATTGTAATATTCTGTGTGGATAAGAGTGTGGATAATCCAAGATTTTAAGAAAATGAAGGTAGTCTATTTTTTATTTATCTAGTTTTTTTTAAGATGAGTTAATTTTGTATTGGATTTTTTAACTAACCTTTTGGAAGGAAGTGTGTCTGCATTAGTATTTTGTTGTGTGAATATGTGCGTGGTAATCATTTCAGAAGAGTGTAAGTAGTTTTTTGTACTAAACTGTTGGAGAAGAATATGTGTCTACATGAGTATTTTGTCACATGTTGTGTATTTGTGACAAATTGGTTATTTTAGAGGTTCTGAAATAGCGGGAATCTACGCTATGAGATGTTACGTAAGGTGGTTAAACATTAATGTTTGGTTGTGGGTAACAAGAGATCAAGGTTGGATAAGGGGAAAATAAATTTGTCTAGTCTCTGAAAGTTATTCTAGTATACAAGATGGACGTTTCTTTTTGAGAACATAAATAAGTGGCAACAAAGAACAATCAATTCAGTGTGACTAATCTTGTCGAAAAACTTTGCCGCAACAAATATTTCATCATTGAAATACTTTACTGTGTGTTCTTTGCAACTAGTATATATATATATATATATATATATATATATATATATATATATATATATATATATATATATATACATACACACACAAGCACACACACACACACACACATATATATATATATATATATATATATATATATATATATATATATACATGAGAACTAAACATTCGTGGCTAATCTTGTCGAAGAACGTTGATTCAGTAATAAATGTTTCATCCCTGAAATATTTTGCTGTGTTTATATATGTTTTCTTTGTATTTACTCACACACACGCACACACACACACACATATATATACATATACATATATATATATATATATATATATTTATATAAATATACTCACGTACATATATAAACGTACATGCATACACCCATATGTATGTACATATACATACATATTTATGTATATATATACACATATTTTCTTACACACATATATACATACGAGCATACACACATGCATATATATATATGTGTGTGTGTGTGTGTGTGTGTGTCCAATCACCGAGATGGAACATCAAACTACGTTGCTACTTTATTATATGACCATTAACTCGCCGCCCATTAAAAGTGCACGACTTCTGACCATCGATACCAGAGCGTCGGTCATGCACAGATGAGTTTGCTGATAAACCATCGATTGAGTCAAAGTTTTCATTACGGTAAGAATAACTACAAAAATAATTTTGTCCTTATCTATGAATACGTTGAGAATTTCTATGTTCCAGCTCGGCTGAATTTTCTTTACGTATATCTTTGCCAGTTTGTATTAACAAACACAAATACACACGCGCATGCGCATATGTGTGTGTATGATTTTTGTCCATGATAATAGTGTGTTTATGATAATAAAGTTTTCGCTCTTAGACAGTGAAAACACCTTGCGAGGTGGCGCTGATAGTTGAAGAATACAGGACGCTGTATATGCGGTTAAAATAACACGTCTATCGCTGTTTTACCAAAAAGTCTACATATGGCTTTTTTCGTTACTTTTTCATCGTATATTACTTTTGTCTTTGTCGTGTGCATTTCTATCCCTATTAAGAAACCTATGCCGTTGAATGTTTCATCCAACTCACCTCTATAATAGAATACTTTGTTACGTCAAGCAGTGTGAAGTTTTTTTTTCATTTTCTTCTATTTTTACCAATACCCACGACGTGCCAGGTGATGTCCTATTCCATCAATAGTTAGTCTAGTCTGTGGTTAACTATGCCCCAAATATTGTTGATGTAGATCTTCATATTGATTAATTTGTTTAATCCAAAGACTTTGTCTTGCTTTGACAGTGTCTGCTCGCCCTATGTGGCATATTGCTCTCAGGCAAATGAAGCAATATCGTGATGTTCCTATTGGATTATCTTCTGTTGAAGGTCCGTATTCAAATGTATACCTACACGCCTATCTATCTATCTATCTATCTAGCTAGCTAGCTATCTGTATAAACCATGGTCTTCCTCGGCGAACATGATGAAAGTAATGTTACTTGATGTTGGTCCGACTGATTTGAGCATAACATGAACGCAGATTAATATCATCGTCTCATAATTCAATATCATTCCAGGGTTATTATTTCAACTTTTTATCACATTTTATATTTCAGTTATTGATTTGTACTGTTCCACTTGATTTTCTCTTTTTACTGTGATCTCTATCGTAACTTTCTCACAGTGGACAGGCGAAGATCCTGATCGAAAGTGCACGACATCAATATCAATATCCCCATTTATGGCCATTTGAGATGGAAACAGACGTATACGCCCAGGAATTCCAATGGCTCAGGTGAATATTCCTTTCGACATATAAATTCTACTATCTTCAATAAATCTTCTTTCCATTTGTAAATGCCTGCGTAACTTAGAGACCTCGATGTCCCCAAAGAAATGTCTGTGTTTACTAATCGGACTCCGAAGTTTATTTTGATAAACAAGTTTTTCGAAAAACCTTTCTCCCAAATAGTGTATGGTGTGCGTTTGAACTCATCCTGATAATAATGAGTTGATATCCGTACATCTGTTTGATACTGAAATTCTTATTCTGTTTATCTGTCTGTGACCACTGAATACCCGAATCGATGCATTGTAGCCAGAAGTTTTGAATCAAAGAATTCCTGGAATGTGCTAACTTGCAGCATGCAAAAAAGTCCAATGACTCGTTACTGAATTATTATAGGGTTGGATTTGAATACACTCTCGACCTGATGATGATGATTTAAAAAAAAATCTATGTGATCTCCGAATAGTCAAAATGGAGCTTTGTGACAAGAGGTATTGAATCAAGGTATCCCTCAAAAGAAGAATTAAACATTATTTTTTATCTCTTATTATGACCAAAGGACCCATTAAAACTTTCCACAGGAACTAGCTAGACACATACCCTATGGGCGGTTTTGTAAATAAAATAACATCATCATACAAAGTCTGATATCCAATAATTCAATGATCATTAATTCTTTTTTCAGTCAGGTGCACGCAGTTATGCAATGCTATGTGTAGCGAGTTCAGTCTTCAAAGGTTTACTCTGAAGGCCTCGATGTCGAATCCTAAAAGAAGAAAGATCTCAATGATGCCTTCCATCGAGCGATGTATATCTACCTAGATCCATAGACCTTTGGTCATGTAATGAGTTAGATCCACATTAGGTCCATGGTCATAGTTTTCCCGTGCAAAACAAAACTAAACTCGTTAAGTATCTCTTTCGGTAGTAGCTGCAGATCGTGAATGGATAATAACCTTATCTGACTCTCAACTGAGCCAGGGTAAGCTCAGCCCATACGATGTGATACCCAAGAGTTCAAGGATTTCAACAATGGAAATTACTTAACACCTGGTTTCTCCTTTGAAGTAGTCCCAAGACTGTACACACCCTGTCTCCCTACGAGCTGCTGCAAATGTCCGTACTGCATTCCGTTCTTATGCATAGTTTTTACAAACTAGTAAGATGTTAGCCATAGTGCAATGGGTTGCATGTTCTTCATGGCAAATTAGTGATAGCAAATTTGATCTTACGTGGGTGACTAAAAACGTTGAGCTCGGTAATTATCAACAAAAATACATAGGAAAGCTAGAGAGATGCCACTATAGAATAAACACATATCACAGACCTTTCGTTTTGTCTCCCTGTCCTCATTTAGCTACGTACTCCGTTGCTAGTTTCAATAGATTTGTGCACATATAACACTCGTATACTATATTTACCAGCCTATATACCACCTTGTACAAATGCAGCTTTAAATTGTGACGTATCCTGTGTATACAGCCGTGATCTTTGGTTCTTGGTTGCCACGCCATGATAAGTGGTTAATTGGATGAAATGAGATCACGGGGCGGATTTAGCCAGAAGGTTGTAGTTTGCTGACCCCTGTCCTAGACTATTAACCTGTTGTAAGTTTGTTCTTAATAAGATTCCTCCCAATTATGACTTTGTATTGTACGGAGCCAATTTTAGCAAATACCAAATAGTGTACTCACACGGTGATGGGTTGCTAACATGAGTTGCAGATCAATTTTACCGCCATGAGTTTAATCCTTTGGGTTGCTCTTCACATCTAGCCTTGTGTCAGACTAATTTTAATAGATAGCAGATATTTTACTTTTATAACTGCTTCAACCTCATCTTTAGTATGTAAGTTTTTTTTAGTTTTTTTCAGAACTGGATCGAATTATATACGAATAAATACGGTATGCATCGTCTTTTTTTCAGGGAATCTCGGAGGGCGTCTCTCACCAAGAAATATATCAACACAGCCATGACATCTTTCAAGAATCATCAGGTCACCGTACGTCGCAAACATGGTTATGTCGGTGTTGAAAAATGGCTCAAGGACCGGGTTATCAGTTTATGTACAGTGTCGTCCGGTGAAGTGTTGGGTGACATTGAACTCACTCTAGGGTTGCCCACGTACCTACAGACAGTGAAGACTTTACATCACATGACTGTGTACAGTTTGCCTATCGATGGGTTGGAACGGATCATTGGACGTTTATCTGAACAGGAAGCTTACAGGAACGAAGCGCTAGGTGGCCATGTTCATCGGAAATTAGAAAATAGAATGAAAGCTAAATATGGGCAACAGGTTTCGTTGGATTTCTTTAATTTTGTATTTAAAAAAAAGTAGAGAAAAACAGTGTGATTAAAATTTTGCATTCCAAATGCTGAATTACCGCCCCTCTACTTCCTTACCTAGCCTAATATTTTTCCGATTATTTAAAATAAATTACTCTTCAATTAACACAATTTCAGTACTTTCTTTCCTGAAATAAATCATCTCATCAAATAAGGAAAATATATATCTTTAAATCACTCGATAACTCAAACAAAATAAATCACATTGCATTTCATAAGAAATTTTCTGTGTACTTATGGTATTCCCAACCATTTTTAGCGTTAGTTTATTGAAAATTTATAGAAAAGTTGGGCCTGCATTTTAATCATCCTGATAATAATAATCTGATTTCCATCTACATATTTATCTATACATTATTGGAAGTTTGATTCTGTATATGTACGGTGTCTTGTAGCCAGAGGCATTGAAGAATGTGAGCAAATTCCCGGTGATTTGCAACTGAATATTAATAGTATGGAGCCTGCATTCATACCCATCCTAATTATAAAGATATGAATTTCTTCCAATCTTTCTAATATTAGAAGTCAAATTCTGTTTATTTATATATGACCTCTGAGTAACCGTAACGGTTCATTGTAGCCAGAGGTACTACATTGAGATACCCAGCCGAAAAACAGTTTTGATCCCCTACTGTAGCCAAATGCACTATTTACAGCTTCAGCAAGACCTGGATGAAAGGGAGGGTGAAATTTTCAGCTGTTTGATCATCAAAAAAACAATGTAATACAAAAACAAAAAAAAAAAAAACAAAAACAAAAAAATCCCCCAAAACAAAACAAAAACAAAAAAACCCTGTGCAGTGAGCAAGGTGTAATTTTTCTCTTCTCTGGGGAAAAAAAGTCCTGATCCTAAATTTATTTTGCTTTCCTATCTTTGATTTTCAACTCAAACGTCATTTGTTTTTATTCTCAGATTCCGCTGTTGAAGTGCCTTCATGGTGTCCTTAGCGAAGCTTTGAAGAAGAAAGAGAAGCTTCCTACTAAGAGTGAAAAAGACCTCAAGACGAACACCAGACGTAAAAACATGATGACGGATCTTATCCTTCCCCCCGTGGAGAGGAGAAACGGGATCACAAACAGACGAAGCACAGATAGCAGTCTCGGTGCTGGCTTTCCATCCTCATTAACTTTTTCTGAGGAGTCTAGCCAGCGTAGGGCCCCACAGCAGTCGATATCCGAAAGGCTCCACGGTGGTGGGCAAGGATATAGTTCAGATCCTAACGGCGAAAGAAGTAGCCCCAGTGGATTCAATAATCAGTCAATATTCGAAAGGCTCCACGGGGGTGTACAAGAAGATAGTTCATATCAAACTGGTGAGGGAAGTAACCGCAGGAGATCCAAGATACGAAAACGAGCCGCACGAAGTGTCTTAAAGCTGCGCGAGGCAATTAAGCAGAAAATTGCCGAGGATCAGTTCAAAGACAGTCACTGTTTGGGGAAGAAGGACAGAGGGAAGGCAAAATGTAAGATGATCACTGATACCACGAGCCAGAACAATGAGTTCAATCCTGGTCACGGGGAAGCTTCTTTGACTTTTGCCACGTCTTCTGTTGACTCTTCCGTTTCAGATTTGGTCGTGGTCATGTCTGAAGATCAACCAAGTGATAGCAACGAGACTTTGAAGATACACAGGAACCAATTACCAGGAGTAAGATATCTCAATCATTTTTTCTATTAGTATTTTTTGCTTTGATGTAAATAAACGAATGGTGGTGTTAAAACAGCATACGAAGGCTAAAAATGTAATACAAAGGTACCGAAAAGTATAGTTTTTCATTGAAAAATATAATTTAACGTTATATTCATCAGATATCGACACAATAAATGAATTAAAAGCCTGTCTTTTGTTCTCTTAAAACATCAGTTGGACACGACAGCTGCTCTGTTTTTGTCGTATCTTAACGAATTAATGGCAAAAAAAATGATAAGGAGAAAAAAGGGTTTTGATTACATTATTGCCTTAATATCTGATGAATAAGTTATTTGATTGTATTTTTAATGGACAATTTTACGTTTTGAGCCTCTGAAAGACTTTTGGTGCCTTGCATGCTGGTTGAACACTGCCATAAGTTTATGTATGTCACAGCAATTATCACTTTTGATATGATTTACAATCAATTTGTTTTACATTCATCCAAGCTGACTCCCTTTCTCCGCAAAAATTAACGTGTTCTTTCATCAACTATCTGCAGTCGACAGGGCACTAAGAGATTGAGAGGTAAAAAATGTGTGCTGCCTTTATAACAACCCAATGCCACTCCCACCAAAAAAACAAAAAACAAAACTAAGCCAAAAAAAGCAAAACGCCATTTTCTTTTGTCGTCTTTGTTTATAAAGTGACATGAAATTGACCATCAGAAAACGGGGGTTACATATATCAAGATTTTACATGCAAGCATCTACTTTTTCTCACCAGTATGATAGTCTGTCGTGTTGAAGTCGGTGTATCCTGGCTCCGTTAATGAAAGAGTATCATGAAATTCGTTGGATTTCCAAACGGAATCTTTCCTGTCGACCTCTTTAGAGAAGCCAAATTGCACTCCTCGTTCAAAATGGCTGTGTTCCTTTTTGTAAACAAAATTAATTTTTTTTGTTCGATTTGCTCTCCGTGCTACCAACAGTTTTTAGGGGAAAACAAATTGAAACGTTTGGTTATAAGAAAAATTCTATTGAATTACTCCACAGAAATTTCCTACGAAAATTCAATTGTTCGCCAAATTTACATAGTTTTCGTGAGTCAGGGACGTCAATGAACAACATTAGGCATACAAATTTGATCTAAGAAAAACAATGAAAAAAAATTGATCTTGAAGTGCTTGAAGGAAAATTATTTGAGACAATTCTGCAAGTATTTATCTTATTATTAGTTAATAATAATGAAAAATTCACGGATATATTTGAATTTCTATCAGATGAATTTCTAAAGAAAACAAATCTACTGAATTTGTTTCAGTGGAAATGCTGGTTGTTTCAAATGGCAGGCGGAATATCTTTTTTTACCAGTAAAATTGTTACTATTAAGTGTAAGAGTATATTGTTACGGACAACAAAACAAAGAAATTTTTTTTTACATGGATTCTGAAATATAAGATTTATATAATAAAAATGGGAAAAGGTGAGGGCGAATCATATCCTTTTACACTATTTACAATGCTTTGCTTAGTTTGGCACAAGACTGCAGTAATGGGGCACCCAGTGAGACCAAAATCACTCCGCTAATGAATTGGTCCGCTTGTTGCGTTTGCAAACCATTGCACCCCAAAATAAACTGTGCTATTTGATTGTTGTCGAATCATGCTAGACTTGTTCTCAATGGTATATAACCGAAAGAGTTACATTTTGATGCCCACGTTCTTTCTAATTAACATGAGACAAATAGTAATTGGTCACGCATGTCGTATTTACATCAACTGCA
This sequence comes from Thysanoteuthis rhombus, assembly GCA_963457665.1. Taxonomy (NCBI): domain Eukaryota; kingdom Metazoa; phylum Mollusca; class Cephalopoda; order Oegopsida; family Thysanoteuthidae; genus Thysanoteuthis; species Thysanoteuthis major. Next base: position 51,060,909 of record OY735211.1, read on the forward strand.
GATTTTGGGAATGTTGAAAACATTCGACTTGATGATTTGTCAAGTCATTCCTTGAACACACACAGTTAAACAGCTCATAGTCTAAAAAGTCTATTTGGAGGTTAACTTTTAATATTTTTTGACTGGTATTTCTTTCATCTTCTTTCTGTTTGTTTTTTTCTATCGTAACTACTCGTTATGCGGTCAGTAGTAAACAGATCTGTCATGAGGAATTAGCTCGAGGCAAGGCTCGAACTTGAGTCTCTTTTTTATCTTGAGAAGTAGTCCAGTACTGCTGCTAACACAGCTTTCTGTTAATTCTAATCTATCTCTCAAACTTTTTAATTATTCTTTAATTTCTCGGCGCCATATTTGATATTATTTTTTTTTACTTACATTAGTAATACTTGTAGTAGTAATTATATCTTCATGTTTCGATGCTTTAGCATCCATAGGAGCAACTGAATAACAAATTGACATAGCATACACATAACCCAATCTCCACAAAGCATTTCCTCTATGAGTCTGGTGTCACTCAATGATAATTTACTGTTCATCAGAACATGGAATTCTATTTCACTACGTCAGAAGAGAAAAACGCATCTATTGCATGCACTGTGTTGTCTTTGTGATCTCTCCAAGTGAGGTTGTGTATGATTTTCTCTTGTGCGTGTTGAATGGTTCCCCGCTTGAGAGTTATATACCCTTCTTTTTAGGGCTAATGGAATTTTATTGTTCTTGAAAGTTGGGTTGGCTCAACTAAAAGCTTATCAAACCGGAGTGATTCTTCGCATCGTTTCAATTTCAATTGCTTTTATCACAGCTACCCAGACCGTTATTCTACCACCATTAGTAATGATTATGGTACCATTCAAACGTATATATATATATATATATATATATATATATATATATATATATGTGTGTATGTATGTATGTATATATATATATATATATATATATATATATATATATGTATATACACACACACACACACACACACACATACATATATATATATATCATTGAAATACATTTTGATTAGATTTGGACGGATTCTGGTGATTTTGATGGAATAGTTTTATACAATATTTTAAAAGGTTGAAACAACCTTTAAGATATTGAGCTAAGTCGTTGAATAATGTGCATGGGGACCTATTGATTTTGTCTCAATAGACGTAATTATCGGTAATGTATGAGAACCAAGAAGAATATAAAGATAAAATGGTAAGACCATCTTTAGATCGTATTTATTTCTTCAAAATGATACTCTCATCTAAAGAAAGTATGGTCTGGACTCGGAGAGTTGAAGAAGGTTATCACGCGATCACCACTAATTTGACAAAGTCACACAATAATATTATCATCATTATTATTGTTATTGTTATTATTATTATTATTATTGAAAGAATAACTCTTCTCTGGGATAAAATCGATTCATAATACTGCAGCTTCTCTAAAATGATCATCTTATTATAATTCATCAAACGGCTGTGCGTGTAAGCAAAGCTCAAGAACAGTCAGAAGTATAATCTGTAAATTTTCAATGGTTACTGATTGGACTAAGAGCGTGTTTTGAGCATATTATCATTTGAAAATTCATTTAAAATGATTATGTTGAGTATGCATTTTTGCTCATCCCAGTAATAATGATCTAATATCAATTTATCTATATTATATAGTTGTAAAGTGGGCATGTATATGTGCTTGTACATTTATAAATAGTCGAGTACTATGCATCAACGGGGGAAAAAAGGCATATTCAGAATCAGCAGGTCTCTTTTTTTTGGTCAAATCTTTGAAATAGAAAATTTGTGGTATTGTGCTTGATCTGCATTCACGCACACTAAAAACTGCTTTCATTTTTTTTAAAGAAACATTTGTAATAAATAATACATCAGTGACCAGGATCAAAGTAAATACAATTGGCTGACCAAGTTCTAAACATGGCAGAGAAATTGAACCACCGTAGCTGTGAAAGATGGCGGATAATTCTATACTTTTTCTTTTTTTTTTTATATATACGCTTTTTTGTTTCTGATTTAGTAAGTTTGTTCATGTGTTTGTGTGTCCAGCACTTTTGGCCAAACTCAAAAATTGGCATCAGTACTCCACTAGATCCCTTCAAAAGATGTTTGTTCTGATTTCTAGAAAAAAAGTGTTCTGAACGTCTGGGCCTTATTCCGATCGTTTGATTGATAAAATCAGGAGCCAGTGATGTCATAAATACAATTTACTTTGACCATATTCATTTTTCGATGGAATTCTTTTACATGACCAAGATTTTTAACATTACTTTCGTCCAGTTATTTACTATGATGGCTAGTTTTAATTCCTCTAATTTTTCTGTTAGTTTTATGTTCAATCTAGGCCATCGAATCTTCTGGAAAATTTTCAGTTTTGAGAAAGGAAGTATTCAGAACTTTTATAAAAGAGGGTTCTATTTACAATGTAGCTATCACACTAAACTGCACCTTTTTGTCTTTCTCACTAGTAACTGCGTATTCTCATTCTTCATTGTTTATGCCAGCTTGGCAGTATTTTTAAGAAGAGATCTAACCCTGACCTGACAATAAAGCATGTTTTTTTTTTTAGTAAAAACCCTAGCTTTTTCCTGGTTTGAGTTATTTATGAAGGTTTTTAGCAGTAGGTACAAAAGCCTGTCCGAGGGTGTGCTCAGGTCTTCCTGGGAGCGTGTGCTGGCCCGGTGGCAATTTGATTCTATTTGCTTTCCAGTATTGTTAGATTTGGGAATTGTTTTCTGAGGCAACACCGAGTACCCCTGCTAGTCTATAAAATATCAAAAGTCAGATTCAGTTAATCTGTATGTGACCTCGAAGTAGCTGTACGTGGTGACCAGAGGTATTGAATTAGGGTGCACTTAGTGTACGCTGTTCTAAAAATGCTGCTTCGAGTTGATGCTTTTGCTTAGTTCGACCTTCCATCTCAATTTCCAAAATGGAGAAACACAATATGAAAAATGTGTGCCAGAGCTGAGATAATCTTGGGGTGGGCAAGGAAAAGCACTGGTCAACCTATCTAATACTAATTTAGCAAGTCGCATTAGCTGACAAAGACGCATTACATTATCCCGTTTACCTTAATGCATTACTCTTATCGAATACTGATATCACACTACAGTCACCATTGCCTCTCGATGAAACATTTTTCTTTGTACAGGTTTAAGCTGAATGGTTACGTCGTTTCATGGATACAGAATCATTAACAGTCGTAATTCACGACATGACACGCGATATATTGATCCACTTCTGACCAAATTCCATCGAGGGTAATCATGTATTTTGCATCTGACACTATTTCAACTCGGTGTTCAAAGTAAACAGTCAGCTACTCGGCGGGAAAATAGTTCTGTTTTGTGCAATATCTTCTCCCACGTTTTTTAAATCTCGAATCTCGACTGGACAAGAAAGTACAGAAATACTCAGGATTTCCTTTTATCCAAATGGTGGACTGTATCGTTGTTCACTGAAGCGGTATCTAAGCTGGAGAAGCATGCAGTCTATGAAATCAACAAGTTTCCAAACTGGACGAACAATCTAGCCCTGGGAGAAGGCCATGGGGAGTGCTTATGCGTTTTCCCATTTATCGAGATTGTTCAGTTTTCTCAGCTTTGCTTCCGATATGCAACAGACTTCAGGGAATAGCCTGGACCTAATTCCATTGAGCTTGGCTGCAGGGATTTTCAAATAACGTTGATACCAATAGCTGAATGCTAATAAGAAAAATTACAGAATCTGTCATAAATCAGCATTGTTGTTTCCACATTTCTTGGTAGCATTAAGCAAACTTTGTTTATTCAATCTATCGATCTGTTTCTAATTAATAAAAAAACGACGCCAGATTACGACCATTACTCTTTCATTGAAGGAGTCGGAGTAAATGTTTCGAGGGAATGATGTGAAGAATTTGATATGACGACTTCATAATGCGTCAGTTAGTGACCGTAATCATCACTAAAGATGCTAGAGTATCTAAAGCATCACGCTTGTTTCAATGGTTACGAAGTAAAAAAAATACAATCGAAGTGTAATGTTCCAATATGCTGGGTTATACCATATTAGAAGGAAGGCAAAAGTAGAGAGTAAAAGACATTCATACGTGTGTTAAAATATTCTACATTATGACTACGACATTTACTAGTATATTGTATTATAAAGCCTATTTCTCAACCTATGCATGAAGTTTTAAATATTGGGATAGAATCTTCCATAGAAAAACTATGCTGATCATAGCGTGAAATAATTTTTCAAAATAAATGGTCAGTTGTGGAGGAAACGTCGAAGAATGTTGTGGTTATCTAATGTGCAGTGAAAGTCTAAAGTTAGGATACGGAACACCAATTGGTCATGCTGTAATTTAAAAAAAATAATCTGACAATCTCCCATGAACTTTCTTTCTCTTACCTCGACTCTTTCACGGGACCAAAGCTCAAAATATTTTCCTTTCACTCAATTATTCGTTCTTCATTAGCATCACGTCTTCTCACCCAAATATGATATTAGTGAAACCTCAAGTCAATTCTTCAACTAATTATGTTGAATAGGTATTCACACATACACACACACACAAAATCATGCATAAAATTAGTATCATATTTGATGTAAAAATGATAAAGACAAAATTCTGAAAAAAAAAAAATCAAAAGAAATTATAATAAAATGTTTAGAAGGGGATGTATTTCCCCTGGTCTATCTGGGGGTAGAATACTGAAAGTCTACGGGACGAAGAAAGGGAGCTGATGTGGTCTAAACTGGCGCCTACTTGTTCAACTTTTTTGTCTGCTCACATCTAATGTGAATTTAGCAAATCACATTCCCTATGTTAATCAACAGCATTAGTTTAATGGAATGATGTCATCCAGCTCCCTGTTGGCACCAAACATAACCCTACGCGACCTGCATTCGGCCAAGGTAATTTCTACAAGGCCTATAGAGCTACAGTTATTATTTGGCAACGGCCTTGGCCAAGCTGTTGTGTCTCAATGCTTCTACAAGTCAGACTTGGTGCTGCTGCTCGCAGATATTAATCACCGCTACCGACAACAGACCAGTCTCCTATCTCCGGTTTTTCGCTATTTATATGTTCTGACACACACACACACACACATATATATACGTATATATATATATATATATATATATATATATATATATATATATATATATATATATATATATATATATATGTATATAACTATATACATATATATATATATATATATATATATATATATATATATATATATATATATATATATATATATATATATATATATATATCCGGATTTAACCCAGCCCTAATTGCTCATAGCAAAAAGATGAAATCTTGCACGCACGCACATATACACACACACTCTCGATGGGAGCGTTGTTTTGTTTTAACCCCGCCGTCCGAAAAAAGTCTTTTCTTTTTACTCAATCTACAATTAAAGATTCATGATGACAAGGTACCTTAATCTATGGTGATATTTTTTACTAATCATAAATAAATGGTTCAAACCATACAGGTAGTATTTTTTTATCAAAGGGACTTAATTTTACCATCACCACTGTCCGATTTACAAGGTAAAAAGAAGCATATACAGGTGGGGATGTTTCATAATTTCCCAAATCTTGCTCATTTCTTTAATGAATTTTGACTCAGAGGTGGAAATCTCAAATAACTGTGAATTTTTTTATGGGTAACGAAGAGAAGCAGAAAAGGAAGAATCTGTTGTTATTGATTTAAGAATCGTTGCAACTCCGAGATCAGAAAACCTCCGAATTCCGGAAAGTGTTTGGCCCCAAGGTTTTGGAAGACATTGTGCACCTTTAATAAAGAATCATCGTAGGGAGTGGTGTCCATTCTACAACATTCCTTTTTTTATTTGACATAACCATGCTTAACCGGTCTTAGATTCGTTCTGTTGCCTCAGAAAAGCACAGTATTTTCAGTGTTGGGAGATCATTGCACGACCCAGCCTGACGCTTTCGTCACCTTAGTTGCAGGAGCTGAGCAATTCTTATCAATAAATAAAATGGCACAACATTCGTTTTAGTCTTTTTAAGAATATTTGCTTGAAAATCCTCCCCTTAATGTTTTTAATCGTGGGGCAATTTGTAATGTAGGTTTATGTTAACTTGATCCCTCAGTTTGTCATGCTTGTTTTTTTAAAGAACTTCTTTTGTGATCACTGTCCAACAAAAGCCAAGAGCAGCAATTTATATAGTGATTATCCCTTCTTTCCAATTTCCCAATTGATCACCCCCAAAGCAACATGCTTCAAGAGACGTTGGTCACGTGACGGTTCCAAATTGAGAGACTAATTAGACCTGTTTCATTTCATTTTTCTAGATCATTACAAAGGATGTAAATGAAACGAACCCAGGCATCATACAAAGTGAAAATAGAAAAACTGTAAACAACTCAATTGAAAAGATTAACATCTATCCGAATTCCTTCACCTCGAAGACATTATCAAAATCTCATTGCAACCAACAAGACCAATTCCCGACTACAAAGCTTCCCCCGGTCCCAGAAGAATTTGAGCCGATACGAATCCAACCCCTGCCAAATCTTCCATGTTTATCCAATTCCACTGAGCTTGTCAATAATTCATCCCAGGCCGAAACTACTGAAAAGGAATCAATTACCTCTGAATGTCCTAAAAACTCCAAGACGCTTAATTTCGAAACAGCTGAAGCGAGCAAAATAACCTTAGATCGTGACGACCTGATGCCTGGGGGAACACACAGAGAAAATAAGGATGATGTGATGCGAATTAACAAAACCCTTGGCTTTAATCATAACCAGCGAAGTAAGATGAAATTACCCGCCATTAGCGACAAGGGAGGTAACTATGAGAGCTCAAACCATTTCTTGTGCGACCTTGAGGAAAGACTGCGGCAGTTTCACCAAGAAAATCTGGATAGCCAATATAAATATACCTTGAAGCTTCCAAGCCTGAAAAGATACGAAGAAATCAAATTTGAGGTGAGGATAGTCAAGAATCAGCCATTAGCTGATTTTTGGCTACAGTAAGAAGATAATGTGTAAAATATTCATGAGTTTTTGGCAGAAAAGCTAACAATAGTTATAGTATTGAATGATTACATTTTGGGGGGTTAAAACATGTTTACAGGGTGTGTAAAATATCCTACATATTCTAATAAATTACTAGCAATTTATTTGTATCGTAAATCATTGGCAATGAATTTCTGCTGTAAATAATTTGTAATGCACTCCTTTAGTAAATCATTTGTGATGCATTTATAATGAAAGCTATTTATAATGCATTTCCATTGGACAACATTTTTAATTTATCTTCATAGTAAATCAATAGCAATGTATTTTTATGGTAAATAATTCATAATGCATTTTTATGGTAAATTATTTGCAATACATTTTGATAGTTAATCATTTTCAATGCACTCCTATAGTAAATCTGTAATAATGCTACCATATATTAAATCATTTACAATGCAGCCCTATATCAAATCATTTATAATGAATATCTATCAAGAGAGACTGCTATCAGATGCTTAGTAGTCTCCCTTGCATTTATTTTTTGATAGAAAATCCCAGGTTCATTTTGGTTGAACAATAATAAAGATATGAGCCACATGATATTTTTCATGTTTCTAAGTACAGTATGATTTGTAGACTGCCTTCAATTTTTTACAGTCTGGATAAACTAGTAAGAGAGTACCAAAACTTGAAGATAAATTAATTTATAAGATTAAACAGAAGAGAATTAACATGTAGATAAATAACGAAATGGATGGAAATGGGTTTGGGGAAGTAGGTATACGGCGAGGATTTATGCTTAAGGATCACAAAGGGGTCTATCAAGTATGAGCAGGAACATTGTGAGCCCCTCCCCCTGGGTATTTGAAGAAAATGTGGAAATTTTATTTCGAAACATACAAAAAATCTGGATATTGCCAAGCAGGTATACGTTGTACCCTTCCATTTCTACAAACTGATTGCAGAGATTGTGGAAAGACCCTGTATTTCCAACAGCGTGTAATGATATTGTGCATACCGACGAGAATATTTATTGGACAGTAAATAAATTCTGGGTCATTGCGTGAGATCACGTTCGAGTGAATCTGCCTCGTGTGATATCATCAGAATGGGAAAAGAAAGATATATATATATATATATATATATATATATATATATATATATATATATATATATATGTATGTATATATATATATATATATATATATATATATATATATATATATATGTATATATATATATATATATGTGTATATATACATACATATATGTATATATACATAGAAAGACAGAGAGAGAGGGGTCATTTAAGTTACTATAATAGATCTCTTATATTCTTCAAAGACGGTCATACTCGCGTGTATTTGCGTTGTGTGGTATCAGCAGCGGCAGGAAATAAAAATAGATGCAGAAATGACAGTGAGAGAATGCATGTGAGTTACTATAATAGACATCATATTCTCAAAAAATGATCTTATTTGCGTTAATCTTAGTTGCATGGTATCAGCAGGGGGTGAAAGTGAAGGGGGGAAGAGGACCTTTGGGTAGATGTGATAGATATCTTATAGTCTTCAAAAAAGAGTAATGTAAAACAATTCCTCTCGGAGGAATTCACATAAAAGTCCTTTAAACTTCTTTGATCTTCCATAATCTTTTGATATATTTGTAGGTAGACGGTGAAACATACGACGGACCGCGCCCGGGGGGCAAAGTGCTGATACGGAAAAGGAAATGTCGTTTCCAAGGATTCTTTGCGCATGTCAAAGACCACAACCATATTCACTATCATATGGTCGACTCGATTCCAAACTTACCGATTATTGATCCTTATAAACGAACCAGGGATATGTGAGAAGAAAGAGAAAAAAAAGTAAGACTGAGAAGATTGAATAAAGAAATACGAAATGAAACATTGGAAAAGGGGAGATAACTCTTCAGCACATAGGATATTTCCTAGCTTATACAATGAAAACAGTTGCCAAGTATGGTTGGTTATTTATTGCCGGAACTGTCTTTAAAAGTGGCTAAAATCGACTGTTTTTTTTCTATTCCCAGCTGACTTTTATAGCTTAAAATGAAACATAAACTCTTCAAATCCCACTTATTAGATAAAATAACAATACACGAATATTCCAGAACAAATTGTTCATGAAATTGTTGAAATAATTTACTTTCATTAAACCAACTATTTTTTCAAATAGTTCGATTGTTAGCATCGTACATTATCATTAGTGAAATTGAAAAAAAAAAAAATCAGCCTGACCCAACTTCTGGCTAATTTGGCAACACCAAAACAACACAATTTTCTTGTTAAATGGAGATGCCAGTATCTCCCGATCATCACACCACTTTTTGCTTCTTAAAAAAGGACAGCAATAACATTCAGAATTTTGTTATGCAGCAAAGTGTTGTAGAAGTAGAGCATACCCACCCACACTCTCCTACACCTTATTTTCCAGTACATCCTACACAGCGAATGACTCAGCGTTTGGGAATGCTCATCAATTTCGTCATTTCTTCGCCTTTTTTTTTCGTGGAAAAAGTGACGTAAAGTGGACATTCGGAAAACAGGCGCTCACTTACACAGATACTCACACACACACACACGCAAACACACACACACACACACACACACACACACATATATGTATATATATGTAAATAGGATCGCAATGGGACCGATGATTCAGGTTGAAATAAGCAACTAAAATATTTTAATGCACAAAACACCATTTTTTTTTAATCAAGAGAGACAACATGCATTAAATCACAACGACTCATATCCCTTTTCTTTCGTACGTTTTCTCTCAGTTGTTTTGGGAACTAAAATACATTTTTAGTAATTTCAGCAGATTTTATGTAAATGGAATGTTATCCCAGTCGCGCTGCTGCTTAGTCCAAATAAACGGAACGTTAGTCATAATGAACAAAGATAATTAGCAATGATTACATATGTTTGAATCGGTTGATACGATTGATCCTATTGATCCAACTATACACACACACACACACACACACACATATATATATATACACACACACATATATATATATATATATATATATATATATATATATATATATATATATATATTGTTCTGCATGGGCGTCTGCTGGAGAGTGATAATAGATATAGAATTCGGTAATTATCTTGTTCATAAACCAGATGTTCAAATGGCGTGGTGTTAAGTGGCCTCGACAAGTTCAAAGTCTAACTGAGGCATGAATTCATCTTTTTCCTCTTGGCTATGGGTAAAATAGCAGGGTATGCTGGGCTCTCTAGCCTGGTTTGAAATTATAATGCTTTTTTCCAAAATAGAAAAAAATGATAAGGCTGAAACGTTGAGATAAAAATAAGAACGATAAGGATCCTAGCGAAAATTATCTCTTACATAATGACAACGTTACATCTCAGAAATTCCGACATCGCTTGTTTGAAAAAAACATCGTAAAACTATCGTGAAATGTGGGCAGTTTTTTTGGGCCGTTTTCCATATCTTGGACACACTTTCATTTGAAGGAAATTCAACATAGACCAAATAGCGTTCCGATGGAAACAAAAAGCAAAAATTTCTGGATATTCTATGATTAAGAATCGGGAGGGATCAAGACACACCAAATAGGTAAACTACAAAAGTTCTTGAACTGTGGTACGTGTACCCTTAGGAGTACACAAGAAATTCTAGGGGGTACGCCAGGTTTCTAATAAAAAACAACAAAAAAACACTTGGATTTGAAAGTACCCAAGTAAACACGACCCTGTATAGAATTGGACTTTTCAAGGAAGCCAAGCTCCTCCATCTCATTCAAATATAACATTTCATGAAATGGAATCATTGACAAATATTACACATCTATTGTCAGTTCTGTGAGAGTATATTCTTTACAGGGGCTGAATCAACTCTGTCGAACAGAGCAAAAGAGTACGATGGAAGAAAATCTTCTCGCCCCCACCCTGTGTCAAAAGATTGAGAAAGAGATAAGACAAGGTTCAGCATCAACCTGTGGAAGCAGTAGTCAATATCAGCAAACGCCAGTTAGGTGCCTCCAAAGAAGCAGAGTGTTGGTCATGACTTTAATCCCTTAATCAGGCAGTGGAATCAATATACTCTGGTTTAGTGATACAAGGAGAAGCAGCAATAGAAGTATGAATTAACAAAGGGAAGATTGATAAGAGATTAATCTTATACCAGATAATCCTTAGCATGTATAACGGAATGAAAGTAGTCCGCTCTCGTGAATCAAATAATGGGTTCGGTTCCGAACTCAGTGAACGTCATCCGTTACCAAATACGATGGGCAGAAGAAGGCTGGAAGATGCAAAAGTTGGAATATGACTAAAACGGTTAAAATGAGGATAGTAGTTCGCAATAAATCAGTGAGAGGAAAATAAGCAAGAGGGTAAAAACCACAGGGCAAAAACAATTCTCCCTTAACCCATGACCTACTCTTGGACAAAATTCCATTGGAATCAATTAGAAACTTGGGAAATATCGTATGGACATGTGCATGCATGAATGTGCAAAGAAATATATCGCTTTCAGAGAAGTTTTCAGATTTGATCTCGAATTTAAGTATCTTTTCTTTATCGTTCTAGAAAATGTTATTGGAATTAATTGAGAACTTTTGGAGATATTGCGTGGACAAACAGACAAACCCCTGTTTTTGTGTGGTCAAAAAAGCATATTCTGTAACTATTTTTCAAATCCAAATCTGAGTTCGATGTAATTACTTCAGTGAATATAGGAATGCAAGTTTCACTGCGTTTGTTCCAGATGTCTTAATTACAAATCAAATAAATTCAATTTGTTTATTATAATACGATTGAATTGATAAAAATAAATGATAAAACATATTCTAATACTGTTTTAGAGCGCAAATAAGCAACTTTTCAATCGCCAAAATTGCTTTATTCTCTTACACGCTGAGTTAAATGTGTAACAATCACGTATTAATTAGAAAAAAAATTGAATTAACTCCTTCGACGAGTCAGCTAATTATCAATGCGATATTTAGAATGAGAAGCGCGTTTTACGTGAATACTTATGCACATTGGAAGCTGTTCTTTGCAATCACGTTGGGACACGATTTATTAGATTGCAATAACCGACAGACAATATTAAGCATAGGATTAGAAAATTGGAACAATTTACATTCATTGTTATTAAATTACATCCATTGTTATAAATTGACATTTATTGTTATAAATCATGTTCATGGTTATGTTATTAAATTCAGTTTTATAAAAAAACTTTACATGAAAAAAATTACCATGAAATTCATTTTTCAATTTTGAAAAATGTTTATTTCCTTTCATTTCAAATCTAATGTTTTGGGCGAACTGGTTTTGAGAAAAATACCCTTTTGATGAAATTATCCATAGTGATGATTAACGACTTCTTTATATACTAAAATAAAACTGAAGCATCCGTATTCGTCTACAATTTCGTATCTTGTATGTTGAAGGCTGTATCAACTCTTTTTAAAACCACCGTATAGACAATGGTTTTCTAAAACATCCCACAGCTAAGTTTTATATGACCACTAATGTGTTCCACGATTGCATATATCATTATTTGCAGTTTTTTTATCCGGATTTCAGGACCAACACAGGAAATGACTTGGAAATAAAGTGAACATCCCAACAAGAACAATCCTGACTGCAACATTGTTTGATACCCTCAAAAGCGACAACAATTTTAAACACTACAATTAATCTATTACATTTATAACCAACCTTGACAGGAGCCATTTAGCAACTAATCGAAGTCTTTCCCAGGTCAAGGTTGATTGATATTATGTTTACTCCCGTAGATTTCCTCGTGGGGCAGGGGTCGCATTGTTGTTTGTAGCAGGTGAGGTTTTATTGGGTAGAGTTGCTACCTTCACGTTTAAGCTGAAAATACCTTTTTTTTCCCTGTTAGAGTAGCCTTCTCTTAACTAGAGTACCTAGACCTCCTGAAGATCCACATGTTCTCTCGTTCCATAGCTCTAAGCTGTCAATACCCTCTGGAATCGTCTAAATCATCACGACATCATTTTTTTGGCAGGCCACGGTCTCGTATATGATCCCAGAAGTTCCACGTTGTGAGTCTTGAGATCCAAGGGTTTTGTACCATTATGTTATTCGGCATCACTATTATTTGTTTTTGAAGTAAGACATACTTGTGAAAAGGAAAGATGATTTTTATTCATGAAGAACCTTATTTTTCTTTGACAAATAATCCAATCACAAGCTTGAATCGGTTTGCATGTTGAAGTCTCTCAACAAATTCTGCTTTTTTCTGAAAAAAAGCTCGATCTTTTCCAGCACAGTAGAAAGCAAGGGAAATAAATAAACCTTTTCGGTGCTCTTAAGCAGGCAAAAAGCAAAAAAACACAAAAACCAAAACCAAAACAAGGAAAGGTCGCAGCGACCAGACAACCGCAAAGTGGATGTTTGATAATTAGGGAAAGAACATTCATTACTCCCAACTTTAATCATTTCCGGTGAGGCAAAAGTTTGCTCTTAAATCTCCTGATCATAATGAGGTAGACACGAGCGTCTGTTTCGGAAGAGAAGGGAGGAGAAAAGGCAAACATTCCACGTACGATAACAACTGAGGGATTGATTTTTTCTTTCTTTCTTTCTTTCTTATACTTAAAATTTTTCTATTCTGAAAAATTGCAGTGTTCTTTTATTATTCTTTAAAGTTTTTTCAGCTTTTCTTAATCATTAATCATTTTCATTCCTGTTATCTATCTATCTATCCATCTATCTATCTATCTATCTATCTCTGATAATCTTCCATCAGTCTATCTATGTATCGATTTATTTATCTATCTATCTCCGATAATTCCCATCTATCTATCAATCTATCTATCTATCTATCTATCTATCTATCTATCTATCTATCTATCTATAAGCACTTGCTTTTCTCTAAAATCATTTCAACATATGATCCATTTACCTCAATTCTCTGAGAAGAAGGAAAAGAATAAGAAAAGAAAGAGAAAGATTTTAAGGACGCTAGCGTCTGTTTCAGAAAAGAAGAAAGAAAAAAGGAAGAAATTCCTCGTAAAATAAAAACTCAAAAGTTGATTCTATCCATCTTTTTTCTTTTATTATTATTTTATTTTTCTTCCCTATTATTCAAATTGTTCCCGTCTTTCTTTTAAAAAATTCCTATCTTTTTTCCCTTTTTTTCTTCTGAAATTTTAGTCTTTTTTCTTTGACCATTATCTATCTATCTATCAATCCATCTATCTATCTATCTATCTATCTATCTATCTATCTATCTATCTATCTATTTGCACGTTCCTCCATAAAATTGTATTTATATTTAATCTATCTACCTCAACTATCCGAAAAGAGGGGAAAATGATTTAAAAAAGAAAGAGGAATCAAAGGTGAATCAGAGTCAATTCAAGAAGCGGAATGAGAAAGACTAAGACCTGGAGTCAATATCCGCCAATTCCAGGTTTAAGTTGGTCCCTCCTGCCTTGTTTCTCATTTCTCTATTTTCTAACATTCTTTGATCCTTTCCTATGTGACCACTTGCTCTTATTTCAGCCCTGAGGTCACCTTGAACAGGGAGGCTTCTGTTTTTCTTAATCTCTCGAATGTTTTTTCTAAATCTTTTATCTTTCTTTCTTTATATCTTTCTTCCGACCTTCTAGTCTCTTTTTTTCTTACTTTTAAAATCTTAATCTCTCTTTGGAAAATTCAGCCTTTCTTTTTTTTCTAATCCTTGTAAAATTTTTATTTCTTTCTAATTTCGGAATCTTTCTTGCTGGTATTTAGGAATGCCTATGTAAACAAGACCCTATCCCGTCCCTGGGGACACGATTCGATGATAGGTCAATGGATGATGACATCAGCACAAAGAAGGTTTTCTCCTCTGCTTTCTGACGAAAAGGGATTATAAGTAAAAACAAAATACTTTTTGTTCAGAAAGCATCTCTCTTTATTCTCTGTTTTCACTTTCTTTCTTTCTTTTTCTCTACTCTTCTTTCTTTTTTTCTTCCTTCTTTCTTTCTTCCTTCTTTCATTCTTTCTTTCTTTTCACTTTCTTTTGTCCTTCTTTTCCTGTTTTTAAAAAAAAATATTTATTCTTTCTCAACACTTTCTTACTTCCCTTTTTTCTCTTTTTCGCTTTCTTTCTATTTTTCTTTCCTTTCTTTTCCTTTTCCTTTCCATTTCTGTCTTTATTTCTTTTTCTCCTTCTTTTTCTTTCAGAAGGTATCATTTTTGCTCAATGTCTTCCATTTGCACGTAGGAAGTGAATCCACAGGCGGCCCCTTGTGTACACGCACACAACACGCCGAGGCCAACACGCGAAGCCGTACGCTGAAGCACGCGTAAATCTTTATTTTGTGTTTGGCTTGTTTTTAATGTCAACTGGAGCTCGAGCGTTCATTTTACACCACTTTTCACTTTTACAAAAGACTAGGCGAAAAGCGAAGATAGTGATTGGCGTTTTGTAATGTACTGAACCATCATAGATATAGTGCGTATCATCTTCCTCTCTCTCTTACACATGAGTTTCCTGTAATTCTTACTATCCAAGCTCAGCTTAATATACCAACGTGAACAATTTTTTTAGTTTTTTAGTTAAAGAAGGTTAAAAAAATTCCCATAGAAAATAATAGTATTTGCTTTTTTTTTTTTTTTTATATCATTTCGGCTAACTAATCTTCGTATATGGGAATGGTTCATTTTTATCCAGATGGATATTTGAAGCCAGTCAAAGGGCAAGTTTTCGAATAATAGTTTTCAAAACTGGTAAGTGTCTTTAACTTGGATAATTAGTACAACAGAATCTTTCTGTTATTCCACACCGAGAAATTTTACCCTGTACCAGACTGAGGTAACATGAGTAAATAGGGATCCAGTTTTGAGGATAAAATACTGATGTCTTTTACACCGGAACTACCGTTCGGGTTTCGTGCTCAGGCAAAAGCCAGAATTACAAATGTTCATTTTCAAAGTATGGACTCTCCACTTCGAAGATATAGGCAATTCAGTCTTCCTAGCCCCAAACATTCCAATTACTCTTCATCAGCTAAAGTGAATAAGAGTTAAAGACTAAGGTACGTTCTCCCCGCTTGGGAGATGTGTGCAGAACAATTTCTTCAGTCCCCTACACCCCTTATAGTCTTTATCAGTTGAAGTTGAGAAGTATTAGGGGCCAGAATTCTGAATGTAAATTTTTATTCGAATGCTTTCCCAATAGTGAGATTAGTGCAACACAATCTTCCCTCTCCTGTTTCATTGGATGGTGTGCCAAAGTAAGCTGAGCTTAGTAAATACCGGTATCGGAAATTATTTATATGAGTGAAGCCTTAACGGGAGTCAGGATATATGAGGATGCACTTGACGGGTAACGTTTCAAGAGGCCGATATAACATTGTTTATCTGATCTCTCACTTTCTTTATCCCTCTCTCTTACTCCTGATATAGATGTGTATGTGTGTGTGCGTGTGCACGTGAGGTGTCGGACCGCCCATTTGCAGTGTGCGCACACCGTGTTTTCAGACGTATCCATTACGAGTTTTTCTGTGTATGTATAATGAACAATTCTTTAAGACCGTGCATCGAACCTTATTCCAGATGACATTAAAAGCAAGTAGAAACTCAAAATTAAGATTTACGCGTGCTTTAGCGTAAGACTTCGTGTATACGCCTCGTTGTGCCGTGCACATGAGCGGCCGTGTGCACACAGGGGTCTCCTGTGGACTCTCTTCCTACGTGTAAATGGAAGACATTGAGACGCTTAGCAAAATTGATACCCGTTAAAAGAAAGAAAGTAAACAAAAAAGAGAGGGAGACAGACAGAAAGCGTAAAGGGGAGAAAAAAGAAGGGGAGACCATAAAAAGGAAGAGAGAAATCAAACGGAAGACTAGGAAAGAAACAAAGGAAGAAAAAATGAAGAAAGAAAGCGAAAAATGAAGAAAAAAAGAAAGAGAAAAACATTGAAAGAAAAAATAAAAAAGAAGGAAGAAAAACTGAGGAAGTGAAAAAGATTAGGAAAGAAAGGAAGAAAGAAAGATAGATAGATGGATAGATAGATAGATGGATAGATAGATAGATAGATCGATGAATATATATATATATAGATATAGATATAGATAGATAGATAGATAGATAGATAGATAGAGAGAGAGAGAGAGAGAGAGAGGGGGGGAGAGAGAGAGAGAAAGTGAGAAGTGAAATAAGTTACTATCTGTACTAAAAGTATTTCGCATGCCATTACAACTTCTTTCCCCTAGAAAGCTGAGGAGAGAAGTTTCTCCGCGTAAATGTCATTATCCATTGACCTATTATCATTCTGTGTTCACAAGGTCCAGTCCTCACTGGGTGTCCTATACTTATGACCTTGTGCCAAACTAAGCCAAAACTCTGTAAATAACTATAGCAATAATTTACCATGTAACTCACACAGATCATTACTACCATAATGAGTTTGGTCCCAACTGACTGCCCTACATTTGCAGCCTTGTGCCAGACTAATCTTAGTTTTAAGGCCTACCTCTTAGCTGAATTGGTTACATACTTCTAATGGGTAACATGGATTCTATATTCAAGCCAAGGTAGATATCCAAATTTTTTTTCTTCTGAATATCAAGGCAGACAGCATCCCTAACTTCGAAAATCAGAGTAGAACATTCTTTCTTCTTCGGCTACTTTCCAAATTAGCCATGTGTCTTACACTTCGTGGTTATTGAATTTGATTTTCATCGAGCTCTCAGCACTTGAAGCCCCGTGCCAGACCTTCTTTTTCTTGTTGTTTCATGCCTCCTGGCATAGAATAACACAGCAGTCCACCACTTTTCCCCGTCTTTTGTTCTTTCTCCTTATTCCTACTGCAATCTGGACCAATCTTTGATGCTACGATACCACAGTGCGACTTTTACCTTTCTTTCCATCAATATTTCCATCTAGTATTGTTCTGTAGATGTTATTTACTCTTATTAGAGGTCCAAAATATCCTAGTTTTCTTTCCCTATGGATGTCGATAAGTTTTATATTTTCATCCATTCTTTTAAGCATTTGCTCGTTCATTGTTTTTTGCTCCTTAGCAATTTCAACATTCTGCTGTGTGATCACTTCTGGAATGTTTTCAAGTGTTTTTGTTACCATTCACGTCTCTGCTTCATTGCATAAGGTACTCCATACATAGCAATTTCAAATTCTTTTTCTTGTTTAAGGATTGAGATTTTTTATTCATTTTTCTTTTAATTCCACTCTTTTCAGTTGTCTCCCTTTTAAAAACCATCAATTCAAACTGTCACCAAAACTGTAAGCAGTCAGTTATTGAGTTGGTCTGTCTGTCTGTCTGTCTCTCTCTCTGTCTGTCTGGTTATATATCATACGTATAGACCACACCACTGGAGTAAGAGAGCTCGAAATTTGAACATTGAATAATGATTATGTTCAGAGAAAGGATTTATTTTTAATTTTTGAAGATCCACAAAAGCTTCACAGTGGGGTGAAGGGCAATTTACAATGTAATTTCATGCTACATTGATCCCTTAGTTTGTGTCCGACAGTATTCACGCTGGCCGATTTCAAAACATTTTAGGGAAAAGGCAAAAAAAGTGACATTCATTGATCATCCTTTTTTTTAATTTTGATTTTATTTTCTAATCGATCACCCCCAACACGACATAATGCCGACTGGTATTGGTCACGTGACAGTTTCTATTGAGTGACCAACCAGACCTGTCTTCATTTTTTTTTTGTTCTTCCATCGGCGCTTATTTCATTCAGCACTTACCGGAAATCCAGGAACGGAACAGCCTGGAGCCTATACAACCGAAAGTAGTACTGGATTAAGAGCTGACTAAAATACGATACGATAAGTAAAAGATTGAATATAACTTACGAGTTTTTTTTTTATTGACTCGGTTTGCCTAACGATGAATGTGACTTTCAGATCGGGTGTTTCGTGTTACTGAAGATAGGCTGCTGATTGTGAACTGGGTGAAATGTGCAGTAAATCCATATATGTTCCTCGGAAAGTAAGACGAAAAACAAAACAAAACATTAGTTTTTAGTTACAGAATTTTCTGATTTTAGTAGAGGAGCAAAAGACACCTACACGCATAGCGAAAAAATGTAGAAACTCTGCTTTAACATTTCTCAGGGATTACGCTTTGATAACAACTCTGTTTTATATAAAAACACAAGAGAAATAACATTAATTTCACAATGATGCGTTCTACATCGATTCAAAACAAATTGAAGGATAGTCTTGCTCACACACACACACACACATATATATTTATATGTATTCAGAGAGAGAGAGAGAGAGAGAAAGAGAGAGAGACTGAGACTGAGGTAGAGAGACCGCGTGTATTACAAACATAAGCTACGTAGAACTTTGTATGTTGTTCCAAATCTATCTACCTATTTGAAGGATGAAAATTATACTATTTTCAAAGTCAGGAATTCACCCCCACTTCTAAAGCCCAATGCAAGTCGGCTTGTTTAGCAAATCCCATTTATAGGGAATACAAATAAATGAGTTGAAATGGGTCACGTAGCTTAGGAATATTATTGTGACAATATATGCTAACATTAGGGAAAATAAAAGCTTTGATGCATCTATACTATAAGCTGAACCTTTTGTTTATTTGTTCATTTGTGCCTTTTCGCTGAAAACAACTACAAGGCCTATCGACCTTGCGTTCTGACTGTAAAATGCTGAAAGGTCGACATAGAACAGAAACAATGTCAGTTTGACCTCTGGGATCGGTTGAGATAATTTTTAAGTCATTCATTGCCAATTTCCTGAGTTGTGAGCCACAATTTTGCACCAGGGATGCTGAGATTTCAGTTTCGGATACGTCTTCAAATATTGCAATATATATGACGTTAATTTCTGAAGCCATTCAAGGTCACTAGAGATGATTTCTAGCCAATTTTGGCAATCAGTGTCATGGGCTGCGATTTTGCACCAGTGAGGCTTAAGTTAAGCATATTGCTTTATCTTCACACGGTGGGGATCACAATCCGTGTGACGTTGATTTTGGTTGTGAATTCTGGTCAATGCGACTCAGTTTTGCAAGTTTTTGGCAATAATTTCGCACCTATGCAGCAAGAATTTGGCATAGGGGTAAATAGTTTCGTTACTGAGGTTTAATGCAATGCAGTATCAAATTAATGGTTCATTGAGGTCATTTCTGTGGTCAATTCTAACGGATATCCCAAGTTGTTAGCCATAATTTGGCACTTGTAAAACCGGAATTCGGCATAAAAGTAGTGAGAAATGTGATTTTGACGTTTGGGTTGTTGTAGTTCATCATATTTTATTTTTGATCATTTCTTGCAAATTTCCTTAGGTGTTGCTCACACTATTGCTCTTGGATTCAGATATCGTTTTCATGTGTTGAAGAAGAAATATATCAAAGAACTTCCTTTTCCGGTTTGGTTGAATATTAACTTATTTCTGTTATACTACCCATGCTAGTCTACTTATACAAAACGCCAAAAGTACGTTTATGTTTTTGTCTGTAATATCCCAATGGAAATAACTTTCATATTTTTACGAAAGAGTTACTTCCCTTAAAGAACACTTTCATTGTATCACTATTGGTAAGTGGAATATGATTGTGCATAGTATTATTCGAATTTTGTGACAAATTTGTGATTGAATTAGCTTCACACCTGCTATTCTATTTTTTTTACGCAAATGGAAGTGCTAAATTACTTGAATGTTGCCATCATTTTTGGCCTAAGGCAAAGCTGAATCATTCCTTATCCCAATGGAATTAAAGAGTAAGACAAGCGAATTAAGGAGTCTCAAAAAAATTAAAAATTATGACAACTGAATCAAAAAATACGGTGGCCTAATTTAAAAATACACCAACCAAATCAAAAACTACGGTAATCAAATTAAAAACTCCAGTTATCAAATGAAAAAATAAGGCGACCAGACTTGAAGAAACGCCGTGCAAATTCGCATTTTTTATTTATTTTGCTGCATCATTCTTAGATTTTATTGCCGTAGTTTTTACTTTGTTGGGTCTGTTTAAAATTGGTTTTCCTTTCTAACTGAGGACAACCATTTGGTACGGGTGTCTATCATCAACGTCGTAGTTCCCCTTTTCCGATTGGATAACTTCGTTATTCCTCAATATATTTCAATAGAATTTTGTATGTAGACTTTTGGTTAGATTCTACTTGGGGGAGCGGTGAGTTGTGGGAAATCCGATTATTTATTTACATATTATTAGCAAAAACATTTTTTTTTCCTATATTTGGTAAAATAACTCAGATATTGACCGATTTGACTAAAATATTGTTATACTATCGACAAAACCCCAGTAATAGAAAGTTGCTAAGTTACAATCGATTCTTATCTATATTAAATACATGAATAACAATACCAATATGCAAAACACATCGAACTGTGGAATTACTGGACCGACTAGAATGAAAATTGTTATACACGTTCTTAGTAATTGAAAATATAGAACGTTTTCAATAACTTCTAAGATTGGAATGAAAAAGAATGGGAGTTAACGGTACAAATAAACAACGAATTGCCACTCTCTCTCTTTCTCTCTTATTCTACTATTTTCTGCCGGGAGACATTTACACTTTTAAGATTTTTCAATTTGCTCGCTTTACTTTTTAATTCGCTCGAGAAACTGTACAGTTAGTGTGATAAACCGAACACATAAACATCTTGTCTTCAGATAATTATCACGAACTGGAGAATGAAGAAGTGTGTCAATGTGTGTGTTTGGGGGTGATGATAAGATGTTCAGGTTCCAGGAAAAAAGAAGAAGGAAACAATCTGCGTTTTCTGTTTCCCTCTTGTTATACATAACAACCAGCTGAGGCAGAATGTTTCTTGGCGTCATTCAAGTGTCTATTAAGACTTGCGTGAAATCAGCTTGTTATCTTTAAACACCGGATGTTGGCTAACAAATTAGAAAATATAAACATCTGGATGTATAGACAGATATGAGGAGACTGCGATAGATAGACATGGATAGAAATAGAAGTAGGTAGATTTAAACAAACTGCTATAGATAGATAGTTATGGATAGACTGTGATAAATGCATTCACACACACACACACACACACACACACACATATGTATGTAGATTGATAGATTGATATGAAGAGACTAATAGATAGACGTGAGCAGATTGATGGACATTATTAGAAATGAATGGACTGTTAGATAAATTGAAAAATAGATATGTATAAACTGACTGCAATAGGTATATATATATATATATATATATATATATATATATATATATATATATATATATATATATATGAACAATGATAGGTAGGTCGATAGATAGATACGAACAGACTTTGATATAGAGATATATAGATATGAACAGCACTAGATTGATACATTGATAAATAGATATGAACAGACTTCGATAGGTAGATTAATCAACCTCAGCAGACGAATAGGAAGTTACATATAAAGAGACTTATAGATATGCATCATTATATGCATATGTTTATATATTCCAACCTATCAATCTCTTTCTATCCTTAACTTCATCTATTTTTCCTTGTTCAAATTATATTGCTGCTCTATTTCCCGTTATGATATAAGTATATCTTTCCCGTTTCAAAATTTGTCCTTTTGAATCAATTCCTATTCATCTATTCTTCTCTTCCTGGTCTTTCTTTTCATCCCATCGACATCCACCAAAACAATATCCATTTATTCCAATTCAACCGACATCATTAAAGTTAAATCAACGCCAAATCAATTTTTATCACAATCTTTCTATTTTCTCCAGGCCAAACACTATAATTATCTATGTGAAACGCACCGTAATACTTATCATTGTTAATTGACTAGGTACTCCATCCTGTTTGAATATATGAACGACTAAAGTGTTTCGACAAGCAGTGGAGAGAGACTGTTAAATTTGCATCACTTCTCTGACGTCCATGCCGCCTTCTACAGACTTGTTATGGAACCATTATACTGTAACATTCTCTTCTCGCTTTAGAATATAATAATTGGCATTAAGCTACAGAGAAATCCCTGTTCGCTAGTTATACTGTTATGGAAATAATTAGGTTCACGGCTTTTCAGATTCAGTTTTCTTTTTTACTCTTCCTTTATATTTACCATCATCAGAGGAGTGAGGCTGGCTGAAAGTTTAACGACACGAAGAATACAAGCCGTGTTCTAATTTCGGCTAGGACGGTTTGAGTTCAATTCGTTACAATCCCCTTGAGAAAGTCATGGTTCCACATCCTCCAAGCTGTGGATTAAATACCGTGGTGTGAAGTGAGTGACGTCAGTTCGGGTGCTTGTCGACTCTATGTCTATTTCACAAATCGCAAACAGGCCGAGTAAGTAGTAATGTTATACGTGCAGCTCAAGCAGAGACGACTGAAGCCGTAGTCAGCACAAGGGCACTACTTAGGGCTTTTTTCAGATTCAGTTTTTTTCCCTGTTTCCTGTTGCATCAACTGTATATCGTGTATATGTCTCTCTATATATATGTCTATACTAATGCACATATATAAGCATATAGTGTTTAAGACAATTTTAAGGAATTCAATCCAGACTGAATGCCCCAAACCTGTTATAGTTTCGCTAGACAAAACTATTTGACCATGGAACTTTATTTGCCACGCTATAGAACTTGAGTTGACAAACAGCTTAAATATTACCACAACATTAAGGTAGCCCTACATTCGTGTCTTTGTACAAGACTAGACATGTTCAGAAAGTACTGGCACTGCGACACCTATAATAGAGGGGACAGTCTCTGCTCAACAATGGAGGTTACAAGACTGTTGCAGCTAATGATGTCACTCTTTGCCAGTCCATGGGGTGATAGTTAACAAGCTCATCTGAAAGATTACTACTGTAGTGAATTTGATCTTTGTTAGATGCTTCATACCTGTCTATCGATTGATACATGCATACATATCTCTTGTAGGTGGTCATTATATTTTGAGAATAGAATCTGCGAAACGAGGACAAATTCAGTCGAGGCTGCTAACGCCCACTTCCCAAAAATGCTATTGGGAAAGGCATACGTCCAATTGTATGGATGATCGGGTTATTTAGCTAGGGAGGGTTTATCAGTGGTCAGGAATTAAGACAAGGAGAGATCATAAGACATCACAGTATGTTAGAGTATAGAAACAGGATATCATAAAATCAATTGAAGAAATCAAATGGCCACAGGTTGGGCATGTTACAAGAATGTCAGACGACCACTCGACATCACAACTTACAACGTGGATCTTTAGGGATCATATGAAAAACTGTGCCCGGTAGAAAAAAATATCGCATGACTAATCAGGCAAGCCTAGAAAGTGCTGGCTTCGCGACGTGCATGATACAGATGTCTTGGAGAAGGTCTGTGTCCTACGATGGACACTAAAAGGCTACAGCTGCAGATTGAATTAATTGCTGATAGATTTATGAGAATGCATCGAAAATCTGGAAGTAATGGATTGTGAGTGGCCAGAAAGTAATTACTAGTTACTTACAAAATAAGAATAGTATATGTGTAATGCTAATACATTGCTAAAGCAAACCATGTTGGGGGGATTATCAGTGGTCAAGAAATATTGTTAGCGTTCTTTACAGAATAAGAATATCTCATTTTTAATGCAAGTGTATAAATTAATGACGATAGAAATTGATTGCAAATCAGAGGAGAATAAAATTCTGCGGTCAATATTACAAATATATATATACTTCTATAGGAATAGAGCTCTCTGGTGGACGAGGAATTTAAACTAAATAAATATAACGCTTAAATTGAGTTTAACTGTCCAGTTTGGCCGTCCAGATCCCTCGCGCAGAGGTAGAATATCGGTCTCCAGGTCTTAAGCGAAGGTTCCAATCCTGCTTCGTGGTATTGGATGGGATAATGGATAGTCTAGAGCCACACTGAAGGGTTGTAATACAACGAAACAGCTGTCTGTGGATGACACAATAATATACATATATATATATATATACACATAATCGTGTGTGTGTGTGTGTGTGCATATTTTGAATGCATATGTATACATATATATATATAATCATCATAATTGTCATCATCAGCCATCATGTCCACTGCTGGACAAAGGCCTTTCCGAGTGTGATTGCACTAATATCCGCCATGCAGATGGCAAACCATTTTATCTCATTTCCCCATCTTTTGTCTGACCCTTCCGTACAGCATTTACCGTCCCACAGTCACCTACTGATTAGTCTCTTGCAACATCTATTGTTCTTTCTTTTCGCTATGTGCCCTGCCCATCTCAATTTTCACTCCATAATTACTTGTGCGATATCTTTCATTGGTTCCAAGTTGATCATTTAAAAATTTTGGTTATTCTTAATATTGCTACCTCCATTGCCCAATGAATGATTCTGAGTGTGTTTCTGGGTTGTTATGTAAGTTTCCTGGTTTTGCACGCGTGAGTCATATCAAGTATTGATGCATTGATTGTGCAGTATACGTTTTGCTTTCCCGTATACGTACGTATTTATGTATCCCTCTATCCCTCTATCCATCTCAACCTGTTCATATCTATCTATCTATACAGTCTTTTCATTCATCTATCTGTTCATATCTATCAATTCATCTCAATCTCTCTCTCCCACCATGTATCTCAGTCTGTTCATATCTATCTATCTATCTATCTATCTATCTATCTATCTATTCGACAGGACTAGCAGGTTCGCCCGTGCCCTCTAAATTGTCAGTCACTACGTGGGAAACACGCAATTACAAAGAACATTAATTATTTGCATTGATTGGAGTTCGTGTTCGGAGGACAATAGACAATTTCCGCGTGAAAAAAACAACAAACAATTGCTTAGTTACTCATTAAAAACCGTCACATGACCAACATCTCTTGGTCACATGCTGTGATGGTGTGGTTAGTGATCAATTAAGGGATGGAAAAAAAGGGGTGATCAATGGATAAGTGACTTCTCTCACCTTTTGTTGGGTAGTGATCGCTAAAAAGTTCGATTTTTTCACGAAACAAACGTACACAATTGGAGGGTTCAATTAAGCGAAAATTTACATTGCAAATGAATCCGTTTTATAGACATAATAAGGAATATATGTTAAAATTTTCAACCTTCTAGCTCTATTGGTGGTACCTGGTGCATACATATTCACCCAGTCGGCCAGTCAGCCGAACCAATTCAAAAACAGAAGAAAACTCTGGTGAGAGTTTTCGTCGACGGTTTCTAGCAGGGAATCTTATGTGTTCTTTCTTTTTTTCTCTCTTTTTTCCTTTCTCTTCCACTTTTAATCTTTCTTTTTCTATTTCTTTCTTTTTTCCTTCTCTCCTGCTCTCGTCTTCTATATTATTCCTTTGCATCTTCGCTTTTTTTTCTCTTTGCCTTCACTCGGTTTCATTTTGTTGCCTCTCTGTTCTCTCTACCTTTTCCTCTTTTCCCTCTATTTCTTGATCTTCCTCTCGTCGTTTCTTTCCTTCCTATCTTGTTTATCTCTCTCTTCTCTTCTATCACCTTCCTTTCTCTCTCTGTTCCCTATCTTTCCACATTTCACCCCTCTCTTTTTGAAGTCCTCGTAACTTAGTTTTTCTCTTCTTTTTTCATCCATTTTTTTTGTTTTCTGCACTCCTTTCTCCTTCGTATCTGACTCTCTATTTTCTTTTTGTTTGGTTTATTGAGACTCCATGTTTGTTTGCCTCTTTCTTTTCTTGACTTACTTTTTTTATTTTTCTTTCCTTCCTTCCTTCTTTTCCTTGCTTGCTTCCTCCCCACTTTCCATCGTCCCCTTACTTTCCTGATTCTTTCTTTCTTCGTTCCACTAATCTATTTTCCCTTATTGTAACACATTCTCTCTATTTCTGGTTCTCTTATTTTATTTCCTTCTTCCTTTAACATACTTCTTTCAATTAAACATTGTCCAAAAGTTAGTGACCTGTTTGAACTCTAAGTGATCTTCCAAGAGGAAATGAATCTGGCAAAGAAATGCAGTAAGTAGAGCTTTTCTTTCTTCTAATCTACTTATATTAAAGGCTTCACGCGACCCTTTGTGAATTTCTTCCAAATATTGGTCGCGAATTAGAATCTGCAAGGAGGACAATGGCTACACGTCAACCAATCAATGCTATTTTCTCGAGAACTTGGCTCGAAACGAAGAACGTTTTGATTGGTCACAATAAAATCAATACAATGTCCATTTTTCTGTCATTCCACGAGTGGCAAGTTAAAAACAGAAAAAAAAACAAACTTGTGTCGTATAAAACAATCAACTTCAAAACCAAAAGACAAAACTACTCCCATAATACAAAGCTAATGGTTTTCATTTTATCATATATCAGACAATAATTTTGCCAATGTATATAACTAAACTAGTCGAAATACACGTCATCGCTAGGTTAACGATTTAAGGAAGTAAAAAAGAACTTTTAGACTTCTAAAATTATTAGAAAAAAACACTATAAATTCCTGTCTATGAGAAGATGTCTTTATCGGAGGGTTATTGTGACTGCAAATTAGAATCTGAAGGAGGGACCATGACCACTTATAGACTAATCAGCGCCATTTTCTCACGAACTTGGCACACGACGAACAACGTTTTGATTGCTCATAGCGAGATCAATCGATGTCCATTTTCTCCATCATTTCACGAATGAATAGATAAGAAAAAGGAATAAAAACAACTTGCGTTGCACGAAACAATCACCAAATGGTGGCACTATTTCGATATTACAAAAGTAATCGATTATTTTGCTATATCTCTGTCTTAATGCATCTAACCATCATTTTGTCAATGGGTATAAGTAAATGTTTATGCATTTATGTTTGTATACATGTATGTATTCATGAATTACTCTGAATATTTTTTAAGCCTAAGCATTGAAAGATAAATGTGGAGGTTGTTTTCCCTAGTGATCATTCATACACTCTCTTTTCTGGGTTAGCTATTGAATCATGTTAACGACAAGGCATTCAACAATATGATACAATACGAAAGTCGGGATCTATGCCTTTCTCATGGGCAGTAGAGCTAATTCTAATAAGCTTTGTTGATTACTTCTTTTCTGTTGTTCACGAATTCTTCTCCACACATCTAACACATATGCAAGCACATAATTTACTTCTAAATCAATCTTGCAGTTTCAAATCTTTTTAATCGTTGTTGGAAAAATTGTCTTCTGTACAAACTTATGTTTATTCACCATAACGTGGCAATATGCGAAAGAAAGGAGGCTGCATAAGGGTTACCAGGGCTAACTCACGAAAACACCATAAACACAACTATTTGCTTGATTTCACAGAAGCAGTGATGAATCCGCCAAGCACTGGGTAAAACACGCACACACACACACACACACACACACACACACACACACACACACACACACACACACACATTTTGCAATCACTGCCAACTTAAAGTATGAAACATGCTGGTCAAATGATTTTCAGAATGTCTAAATGTTTCAAACCAATCATTATACGTTTTCTCCATTTCGCCCCACCTTCTATTGCTATGGATGTTCTCGGGGCGTTATTGTTGAATATATTGTCTTATTTCTGTTAATCTTTCAACCTTTTTGGTTAGGTTTTCCTTATTTAAAAAAATTAGTATTCTTCCAACTCATCCAATATTTCAGATATTACTGTAATGTCGTCAGGGTATCGCAAATAGTTCTCATATTCTCCGTCTATCTTTATCCCAATCTCTTGACAATCATTTTTCATAAATCTGCTTCAAAAATTTGCTACAAATATTTCAGGCAAAATTGTATCCTTTCTGTCTGACTCTTTTCCCAATCTTTAATACATATTACGATCTCAGGTACGGGTGGGAAACATGGAAAAATCACTTGAAAACAAACAGTAACACAAATATAAATGGAAAGAGTGATGTCAGGATTAACTTTAAGAGATAAAAAAGATCAATATCGTTTTGAGAGCTGACCAATTTAGAGAATACAAAATTAATTAGGCTACAAAAATGTGGATAGGCTGGACACATAGAAGGAAAGATAACAGATAGAGCAAAAGGTGAGTCGATAGGTTCTCAAGGGATGGCAAATACAGTAAGAGAAGACCAGATATAGATAAAACATTTTGCTGATAAAACATGGCGGATGTTAGTACAGTCACTGACGGTATGGGAGGAGCTGAGAAAGATCTTTGTCCAGCTCTGAGCCTGTGGCATTCAATGATGATAATATGCATGTATATGTTACTAAATATTACATACTAAATATCACACACACACACACACACACACATACACACTCACATACCTAAATAAGCAACACTGTATGTATGTATATATATATATATATGTGTGTATGTGTGTGAGTGTGTGCGTGTGCGTGTATGTGTGTGAGTGTGTGTATGTGTGTGTGTGTCTTTAAGCACCCCTTCGTGGTGTAATGGTTAGCAAACTGGTGTTGTGGATCCCAATTACTGAGAAGTTAGTTCAATTCGTACTATGTACGCCACATGTGTGGTCTTGTACCAAAACCAAGCAACGCGTAGCAAATAATGAATGAATCATGAATAACAATGTCTGCATTTATGTTTATACGTTGGTGGGTGTCTATAATTAGTTGTGATTCCAGCAATACATACATATATGCATATTCCCGGCAATTACGCAGGTTCCCAGAGGGTGATTCTCAGTAAATTGATCCATCATAGTGAGTTCGCTCGTCATTGGGAATTCAATACATGAAACATTATGTCAAACTAAACTGAGCTTTGCTGTTTACCTAGGAAGATAGATCTGCTTACTTGTGTATTTAGCAGTCTGGTGTGAATGTACGCGTAACGTTATACTGATAAGCACATAAATACGCGTATGTTTATATATGTCAGATCGAGTCTACCAATCATGAATTAGTAGAACCATGGGGCGTAAAACGAATTTTTAAAAGAATTCGCAAAGATGTTAGTATATTTTAACCTCCTGGTCACTTTCAGTCTTTGTTAACGGATACCTGAACATACCATGAATACTTACATAAACTCAGAAAGTATTTCAAAAGAGATTTTACCCAGAATATAAACACGAAAAATTCACCTCCTCCGAAAATTCGACTATGTATGTGTGTATATTATCGATACAATGTGCATATAATCTATCTATCTATCTATCTATCCATCTATCTATCTATCCATCTATCTATCTATCCATCTATCTATCTATCTACTTCAATTCAAATTATAACATATCCGTTATAAAAGACTGCAAACATAGTTAACTTTTTTGTCAACAATTTGTTATGTTGTGGTCGTGAATTTAATGTTACTTCCAAAGAATATTATCTGTTCGTCAGATGAGAGCTTTTTTTAATAAGTAAAATGAATGTTTAGTGAAAAAAATGGGTTTTCGTAGCATGTATTACACTGATTCCAATTATTGACTGTTCAAAAACATATCATATTTTCGAAATACTCGGTATAATGCGTTGTTTCTTTGATTAAAGATTGATTTTCGAATCGTCCTGTTAGTCTAAGATATTTAAGTAATAGCTTTTTTTTCTGATGATGTATTTAATTTTTCGTAGTAAATATGGGCCGACTGGTGCAAAGGGTTTGATTGTCATAAGCAACGTCCAACTTAGCATCCTCGGGAATGAGTCAGCCTGAAAAAGCATCACAAGTGAAGATTGATTATTCTTGTGTCTTAGAGGTCATGAAAAAATAAAGGATGATGCAAAATTGTATGTCAACGTTTGAGCACTCCTAGACAAGACTGAAACCTATAAAATATTAGCAAAAAAGACGAAGACACATCTTTGTCCATTTGAGAACAGAAGAGGAAAAATGCATTGCAGCAAATTGACTATTTATTAGACGAAAACTAAAAAAATCTGGACCGGTAAGTCCTCGTAAGTTTCAGAAACCTTTCCTTACTTAAAAAAATATCCAAGCCAGAATAGACTTTTGTAAGAAATACAAGTTGTACACTGTAAAGACAGTAAAGCATTGGAGAAAAAGTAGGGAACGCAACATCCAATATGTTCCCAGTGGTGGAAAGCATAATATTTTGAAGAAAAATTTGCAAAATTTGCAAAATTTGCAAGCTTTGCATTAAAACACAAAATATGATTTCCTCTGTCAATTATAGTATGGGGTCACACATCACCAGCAAGAGTGACCTACATATCATTGAAGGTCAGATGAAATCACTGACTTACTTTGGTTTTTCGAGAATGAACTGATGCCGTCCAAACACTCGCTACCGAAGTTGGATATTTCAGCAAGATAATGCCACCCGTCATGTTGCATATTGACCGTTTCAAATTGGTTTTTCAGAAAACAAATCTGCATTCTATACCAGTCAAACTCTTCCAATTCAAATATGATAGATTAGCTAAAAGCATTATGGGGAATAAACTTACGACACCCGAATAATTATTAAAGCGAATCAAAACTAACGGCATGTGACTCCAATTTTTGTAATAGTGATGACAATTCATTCACTTAATAACTTGGCTCTTTGAACGAAGATCTAGCTGCAGACAAATTGACAATAAACTAAATAGTTTTATTCAAATTGCATTTAATATGATATAATATCCTACCTGTGTCAAAATAGTGATTTTGAATGAAACAAATATCGTATTATTGTTAGATATGTCGTATCCACTTACTCATCATATATATATATATATATATATATATATATATATATATATATATGGTCATCAGTGCAAGGTGAACATAAGCGTCTTAATCAATATTCGAAGTATATATGTACATGAAATATCAGTTAATAGACAATTTATATACGACAGTATGTGATAGTTATAAGAATATTTTTGCAGGAACCTAATTTTGCTAAAATGTCTTTAAATTAATCACTTTCTGTCGGATATAACTTGTCCATTTACTGATACATCATATTGTGGTACAGGGATTACAGGGAAAAGTAATTGTGCGAAACGATTCTAAGTAGAGAGATGGCTAATATAAGTGCTTTTGAGGACTCAATCCATTCCATGAGGATGTTCGCGTTTGAAGCTGCTTCTTAATTGGACGCAGGCTCGATCCTCGCTTGACACTTATTTCTTTACACGATCTAAGGCCACTCGATTTGCTACTAAGTTTTAACAATGTCCTTCTGTGTTCTTGCCAGTCAATATGTACGCAGTTTCATATTCTTAGACAATATAATTGATACCGTGCAGAATACATCCTGAGAAAGATGGACCATTCAACGGTCCCTGTCTTCTCTCTTTGTAGTATGCGGCAGGTAGTAAGTCACATGGTAACTGATTTTAGCTGTTGGTTGCTGGGATGGTCCCATTATTAAAATTTAGATTCGAAAAACAATGCATTTTCTCATGATCTATAACAGAGACATGGTGCGGAGAGAAAAATTATTTCTAGCCTTCTTCTCTGGCATCAACAGTGACATAATTTGAACACGGTTCTTCAATCTCGTTTTATGTGCTGATTAAGATCTACATCATGCAACATCACACCTGCTTGAACAGAGCCATATCCCACCTACCTGCATAGAGCCGCACCCACCTGTATAAAGCCACAATCCACCTGCCTGCATAGGGTTGCCCATCCCCAACTTCACCTAAGAACTGCTTTACCTACCCTTCTTACATAATCCAATTTCTAGAAGGAGAGACAGCGGAGCCCAGTAACTCAGACAGACTTAATTACCTTTTTACTTACATCAGACGTACAAACGACTTTTATCAGGTGTAATTTCTCCTTTCATCATCTTTGTATGTCTACAGGTTTATTGGTCTTTCGTCCAGAGATGTGCAGATCTATCAATTTTATTTGTCATTATAGCAGCACACACATGCACATCTGCACGTGTGTGCATCCCTTTGTGCACACTGGCATGCACACACGTATACTCTCCCACGTGCTATCTTGTTTTTCGTTGCCTTGTTTTCATAGATGATTGTACCACAACAATATATATATATATATATATACATATTAATGAGACAAAATACTGTGCTCAGAGAAAGTGGAGAGAATGTCAGCTACAATCTGGCAACAACTATGCATGTCAGGGGTAGGGGTATATAAGCAGTTGAGCCAGCATCGAGTATTTCATTTTGAGATATTGAATGCTGCAGACATGGACAGAAAGAAAGATTTGTTCGACTTTGATAAAGGCCAAATTATTGTGGCCAGATGACTATATTTGAGACTTCCAAAAATTTTACAACTTGTTGGATTCTCATGTTTAGTTGACAGCAGTGGCACCAGGAGAGGGAAGATCAAAAACCATTGATCGGCCAAGACTTATCTATGCAGAAACTAAACAGGAACATTCACACTAAATGATAATTAACCAAGAGGCTACTGCAGTACGAATTGCAAATAGTTTTGATGAAGGTGAAGGAAGGAATGTGTCACAGTACCCGTTAGATTGATCTTAGTTGCGTACGTAGCTGCATGTCAGTCAGAGCACCAAAGCTGAGCAATGCCGTTCGCAAAAAAAATGTGTCCAGTGGGCAAATGGACACCTGAACTGAACTTTGGATCGATGGGGAAAGATCATCTGCTCAGATGTCTTTTTTTTTCTGAATAAGGCGGAGAGCAAGAAAATTGGTAAAGCAATTTTTTTCCGAATATATGAGAAAACAACAGTTTTGAACAGACGTAATTAAACCATGACCATTTGTTTATCTATTTGCGCCTGTATCCATCCTTTCCCCACTTGAGTACTATGCCTGCAGTCCCCAATGTTAATCGGAAGGGGAGAGATGTTGGGCCTGATCAACACTGCTATCCGTATTCGATAGTTTCTCTCTCAATAATATCTTCTATGATATTTAATTCACCTTTTATCTTCCTAATCATCGAATCCTTCTATCTTTGAAGACCGCCACATCAATCGACTTCAAGAGCATCGAAGAGCCCACCAAGCCAAAGCTAGAAATCAACCTCAGACAGGTTACGACTTCATTTGCCTAGGATGCCAGCGTTGATACCGCTCAAAGAGAGAGAGAGAGAGAGAGAGAGAGAGAGAGTCTAGGATATGACAGCTCAGTAGATCATTTCAATAGTTATAATACTCAACTAATACTTGCATTTATTTCTGAACAAGGACTTCTAACAGAGTTGGAAGAGGTATATGTTTTTTGTGTTTCTCCACACCATATTTCCAAAAGTGCTCAATGAATTTTAATGGCATTCTGTGGAAAGTAAGGCAATGGACTAATAAAAAAATACCGAATTCTAGTAAATCTGTTATAAGAATCATTACTAATCCACAAATTTGATAGAAATTCTTTAACATTTAAGACACATCTCCTAGCTTTCTCACACCGTCAATTGAAAGCGACAATTACGCACATTTTATCGATTGAAAAAAATCCCATATAAAACACTCGTAGTTGGTTATTGGTCACGTGACGATCAATTTCAAAGAAATTAGAAAAAGACAAGTGATCAATGAATACGTTACTTCTCCTTTATTAGATTTTCAATGATCACTAGAAAATCTAAATTTTCAAAAAACAGGAAACAAGGCAAAAAAAAAAAACAAAAACAAAAAACAAAACAAGCATGAATGCTGCCCTAAACAAACCAAGCGATAAAGTTAGCATTAACATACATTGCAAATTAAACCATTTACTAGAAACCTATTCAGGGGCGAAGTTTCAAGAAGCATAAAATGGTTCTTTTCTTGACATGATTGGCAGTTGATGTTTCCAAATTTGCCCTACTGCTCCGTTGGTGAGGGGTGCACGCACCACATACACACACACAGACACACAGACACACACACACACACACACACCCACATACATATATATATATATATGTATATATATACATACATATAGTGTTGCTAATTTAGATATGATTTTCAATTTTTCGAATCTGGAAGTAACCCTCTAATTCGAATTAAAAACATCGAAATTGGAAACACTGGACTAAATGGTGAGAATAAAAAAAAGAACATTTGAACATTCTAGTAAATCTGTTATAATAATCATTACTAATCCACAAATTTGATTGAAATTCTCTAGCATTAAAGACACATCTAGCTTTCTCACACCGTCAATTGAAAGCAACAATTACACACATTGCAGCGATTGAAAAAAACTTGGCAACACTGCAAAACCAATTTGACTGACATAAAAAACTGAACAAACCTTTTTTGACAGTTTTGGTAACAGTCTTGGTTATTGGTTGGTCAGTTTAGCAGCCAATCAACCATTGATGGATTATTCGATGCCGAAATCAGTTGGGAACAAAGGAATTCGTATGTCAGGAATTTATTTCATACTTTTTCTTTTTCATAAAAACAAAATTTGGAATATACTTTTTTCTTTTCATAAAAATAAAATTGGTTAAATAGTTTTTCTTTTTCACAAAAAATAAAATCTGGAATATAGTTTTTCTTTCTCATGAGAGTAAAATTGAGAATATAGATTTTTTTTCACAAAACAAAAAAAAAACTGGGAATGTAGTTTTTTGGGGGGATTGAATAAGTTTTGTTCGACTTCCTTTCCTTCGACTAACATGACTTGTTAGGACCTACTAGGGATTGAATTCCAACTGGCCTAACCCTTCAAGTCATTAGAGTATGCAAGCCACTTCAACACACCAGAGTACTTATTTTCAAAATGGTACAGTTTTGGCTAACAGTCTCTTAAAAATACACAGTTGTAATGTTGTTTGGATGCTGAATAGAAAAAGTTGCAAAAATGAAACTATTTGCACTCACCCAGACAGTCACCTTTACGTACTAACTCAGGCTTCCACCTTGTGATCTCTCAACATTGCGAATCTCAAAGAATATACTCGACGTCAATCTTTCTTAACCTCTTCTGCACCATGTCTCACCTCGACTGCTGAGAAATATTTGGTCTCGATTACCACAATAAAACAAATTCGACGTTGAAAAGGTGTTGGGCACGCTCGATGGCATTGAGCTCTTTATATGATTGAGTCGAGTCTTTAATATATTAATGAGTTTAATTTTGTTAAAACGTTTATAAAACTCCAATTTTAATAAAATCTGTCATCTTCTAGAAAAATTGATTCTGTGTAACCTTTTCCATTGCATGATACTATATTTTAGAACTTGTTAAATGTAGAAATTTATATACGTTTTGAATTTTATAACAAGTCTTAAAAAATTACACCAACCGAAAATGATTTCAGCGACAATAAAAAAATGTTTCTAGAAGTTCTGAATTTTGAAAATTTATATGAGATTCTTTAATGATATCACTTTGAATTTACGATAACTTCTAAAAGTAAAACAAATTCTAATCTCCAGGTTTGGTTAACAAGCAAAACCTCTGATTCTAATATCTATCAAAAATAGCCTTGATTTCAGGTTCTAATTCAGTTAACTTCAGTCAGTTTCTTTTCTTTCTATGGTACGACTCAGTTTTGAGCTGCTGAACTCTCTGCTCTCTCTACCCATTTTCCAAACTGCCTCGCGTCCAATATATTGAAATTTCCCACCTGTAGGGCGTGTACTCCATTTTCAGCGTCATTCCTTTATGAACTATTTTGTTTTTACCTCTAAACGATTTCCTGTTTAACACTGTGC
The DNA here is from genome assembly GCA_963457665.1 of Thysanoteuthis rhombus. NCBI lineage: Eukaryota > Metazoa > Mollusca > Cephalopoda > Oegopsida > Thysanoteuthidae > Thysanoteuthis > Thysanoteuthis major. The sequence goes on from OY735211.1 coordinate 51,097,415, forward strand.
AAAGGAATTTAAAATTTGGTGGCCGGATTGGGCACAAATGTTGATTAGGTAAGTTTCTCATTCAAGACTTACCAAACAAAAGCATTGGTATAGCATTTAATTTGGAAAGCAGGGGTTCAGTACCAGCTTCTTGGAGCAGATATTCAATACCACCCTGAACTGTAAGTCTGGAGGTAGAGGTCAAATACCAACCCTTTTCAGGCTGGTTCGATGAGGCTCACATTGATCCTCTACCCTTAGATTCGTTCAAATTCCTAAATTCAACGCTATGTCAATGCTTGTGTTCGGTAAGTCTCATAGGTAAAGTTTGGATAAATCTTCTTGTAACTTAACCTTGAAAACATGCTCTTAAGATCAAAGGTCAGCACGATTTAAACCTTAAATAATCATTCTGCCTTTATTTTTCTGTAGATCAGAGATACATTCTAAATCCATGTCATTTATGGTACATAAAGAAAATATAAATACTGTCGTAGCATCAAAGTTTTCATAAATTGACACATCATCATCATCATCATCATCATCATCATCATCATCATCATCATCATCAGTCTTCTAACGTCCGTCGTTGGACATAGACCTTCCCCATGATTTTTCACATCAGCATAGTTGCAAAATAGTGACATTACCATGGTTAAAACATTGCCATATTATCATGATTACAAACGGTAAAATATGAAATTTTATTTTTTCCACCCATCATATGAGTCCAAGAATAACAACTCCACTGCAACAATAACTAATCAATCTGATGCAGAAAATAAAATATGAACTCTTCCACTCATGTAATAATCAGCGATGTGCATTCGTTGTCTGTTACACTTATTTCATCAGTGAAGTCCTGAGATATAACTTAGTGGAAACAGAATTGTCTGTTACGCTAAACTTGATAAATTGAATCTTTATTCAATTTTACCATTAGAATTGTCTGATATCAAGGAAATATTGAGCATAGACAAAAAATGCTGTACAACACGGTTTATTGACGTTGAAAATTATATAGAATTGCAAAATTACTGAATTAACGCCGTCAGTTTTTCGACGGTGGGAGTTTATTAGTAGGGAAAAAGGTAAATACAATTCTTTAAGATCGACGTTGTGTTATTTGTGTAATGTCCAGAAGGTCAGGGGATGAAAATCTAATCCTGAAAACAACGCTGGCTTGGATTTCCTGGGTTGAATATCTACTTCCAAGGGATTAGTGCACTGGAATATATAGAGAATGGAGAAAATGATGTCCGGTAGGTCAGGAGATAAACTTTTAATCCTGGAAACAATGCTGCGTTTCGAGACCCTAGACAAACTGGGTAAGATAACGACTGATAAGATATTAATGCATTGAAATCTATGGGAAATAAAAGACAATGTGTTCTTTAGGATTTGTATAATTTACGATAGGTCAAAGAATACATTTCTAATCCAGTAAACCAAGTTGCGTTTTGGGATAACACATGCAACAAATATGACCGTTATTGTTATGATATAGTCCTAATTTTAAAGTAATATTTGTCATATTCTATTTCTCTAAAATGTAACCTCAGGCTATGCCGGGTGAATATGTGAGCATATTTACAATGAATGTAAGATGAATCCGATCCATTTCAAAATGTGTATTTCAACATCCTTGTATTGGTTCAACTTAGTCAGGATTTGGGCGAAGGCTTGAAAAATACAAAAGAAAATGAATATTGAAACGCATTATCCAATCAGAAATCTTTGGGCTGGGTTCGATCAATTTCGGAGCTGAATGTTAGAATATACTTTTTGAAATCTACTAGATATTTTTGCACTATATATATATATATATATATATATATATATATATATATATATATATATATATATATATATATATGTGTGTGTGTATGTAAGTATATGAGATAAGAATGGGACATAGTAGATTATAGCTCTGGTATATGTTAATCTGAAAATTCTGAAACCAATCTCTGGTTCAGAAGTGCAGAAATATGCTCTGGTTCAGGGGAAAAGTAGATCGGTATCACAAGAAATAATTAACCAAAGATCATAAAACAGAAAAAATAAGTGCATAAGACTCGAGGCAGATCGTCTGAAATTCCAGACAAAAAGAAAACAAAAGGCTACAGCTGCTTCAGCTGCCACAGCATAACGACAAATATCTGAGCCCGAAAGAACCAATGTAGCAATCGGAGTCTCAGAAATACAATTTTAATGAACTGTATGAATTCTTAAATAATTTTGATAACACAGACTTTGACTCTTTAGGCTTCTCTGTGATTATTTCCATGAAAAGAGTTCCAAAAACTTTTATATTTATATTTTCTAAATTTCAGTTTTTATTTATCTTTTATTTATAAAATAAAATCTTCGGTTAGTAGTTAATTACAAATGCACAAAACGTGTAAGAATGCATGGGTTCTTGATATAATTCTTCTAAGTTTCGTTCTTACTGCATAATTTTGGCTGATCGAATCTTGGCTTTTATCTTTGAATAATTAAGCAAAACGTCAAGTCTTGATCAATAGAAACATGACAAGCGTTTTTTGGCAGCATGTCTTGTTTTGGGTGATCAACCAAAATTCAAAAAAAGATGCGATCAATGAATCAGTTACTCAGTTAATCATCACAGAAAATCTTCATTAAAAAAAAATAAACCAACAGAAACGAACAAGTTTAACTTAAATTGCAAATTGAACCCCACATTAAAATCCTGTGTAAAGGGGTTATTAAAAACAAGAGTTTTTTTACTTGAAATAATGAATAAATGTTGAAATTTTCAACCATCTAGCTCTATAATTGCGTTCTGTACATGTGATTGCATAACCAGTCAGCCAGACGAGTTTTATAATGAAGAGAAACCTATGTTGACATTTTCGATGACAGTTTTGGTTGACAGTTTCTAAAAAATGGTGGTGGACATTACGAAGATAAATTTGTTTAGTTAAGTGGATATAAAAAGAAAACTCTTGCTTGGAAATAAAGTTGTTCATTTCGTTTGCGATGCCTCTGAATATATAAATATCTACTCTCTTATGGCAAGAGAATAGAAACCTAATGAGAGTAATTTTCAGTAGTCCACGTAATTAATAAATTAATGCTTTAGTTATATAAGAGAGAAAAGTGAAACCTCTTTACTTCTATCTAATAACGTTAGTATACACAAGAAAAAATGAAATTAAAATGAATATTGTAAAAAAAGATAATACATTGTTCAATAAGTACCAATAATTACCAAGGCTTACAATAGAGTGATAATTAGATCATCTCAACGTATTTTTCAGTGTCTAGCAAAGAATACTTCTGCTAAATTAATATTAGCATACATGGAAATAAATGTAATGATTATATTATACCCAGTAAACGATGTTATTTTAAGGAATGATGAGAAAGAGAGACAGAGAGACAGAGACAGAGAGAGTGAGAGAGAGAGAAAGGGGGGGTTGGCAGACAGACAGAAGAGATGTATTTGCATGTAAATGTATTCAATGGAAATACCGTCCCATCTTAGAATTATAGCTTCATAGTAAATAGAACTTTTCTCTAAAACATGTAATTTTTTCTCAAAACTATTTCTTTAAAACGTTGCCCTATGTTTATTGGATGTAGAAAAACCCATGAAAAGCCGCCCAAACTGTTTTTCAGTTAAAATGGAATCATTGTTCTTCGTCGAAAATAGGACTGTAGGTTCAAATGAATGATACAAAAACTTCTCTCAGATGATGTTCCATGGGTGTAACTATTGTAGTTTTTGATAAAGTCCAAGATGAAAGACATTTCATGAGAACAAACTAATTGACAATCAATCTTTTGTAAAATCAGACTGTGCACTGTTGGTGAATTTAAATCTGCTGATCTCCTATGTACTCTTGTTCTTCCTCTATGATGTATAGTTATCGAGTACAAGCATACGCACACACTTTACTTCATTGTATAAATGGCAAGTGAAGACTATGTAGCTAACTGTTGATATATGATAGGTACGTATATGATATTCATTAGGCCGCAACTGCCGAGCACTGTAAAGACACTGGTAAAATAGCTTGCGAGATAAACTTTCAAACTATTGCTTCACGAAAATCGCTCCGTCGTCGCCAGTATATTAAGATAGAAAATCATGAATACATTCGTGCTTCTTTAATAAATGTAAGTATATTCAATATCCCAATACTTTTACTTATCGCTGATCGATTTTTGCAAATGGCTATGTTTCGTGTATTGATTCCCAAGTCAGGCAGGACACTCTCTTTGTAGAGAAGTCCTTCAGAATCTTGACACTTTTTTTTGCATTAAATACATTCGAGTACACGAAAAGCTCTGCCAAGTCTAAATATACTTATGGTGTAAGCTTCCATGATTATGTCATAAATTCACAGACGGAATATGGGGCCACCGTACCTAAGCTCCGTCAAATCTGCATATCCGAAAAATGGCTATGCGCTTCCAAGTTGACTGATCTCTAACCCGAGAAGATTATGGAATTCTAGGGAGTTTTATGACTCACTTGTCTTGTGTTGCGTTTTATTCCTTACGCTCTCTGACCCCACCGAGACCGAATGGCTACGTAGGTCTTCTGAAACTTTCCGATTCCATGGAATCCATTTTCCAAGAATGCACGTCATTAGGTAACGGTCAAAATGTTGTAGTCACGTGGCTAACAAGGCACGTAATGTCTTCTCTCGTGCAGAGAGAAAGAATTATTTATTTTAAGGACATTTAATGCAGCAGAAGAAATGATGCAGCTAACACGAACTGACAGGAAAATTGATTCTACAAGATTCTCAGCTGGTATAAAAAGGTCTTTTTGAATTCAGAGAATCTCTTGGGAATGTTATGTTTTGTAATTCCGGTATAAAAATAGAAAGATGCAATAGGCAGGCAAAAAATGAGATAGCCGGATAGATATGTGAAAGTTGAGATATAGATATATAAATACATATGAACAGACTGATAGATAGATAGATAGATAGATAGATGAAGATTGATATTAAAATATTTGAAGATATACAAATGCATTGACAAGTATCAAGAGACTGATGCAAAGACGGACTAACAGACGGATAACAAACATACTGAAATAAATTCGCACGAATATATTGAAATAGAAGGATTAATGTGAATAAACACACGCACAACCACAAACACACACACACACACACATATACATATATATATATAGAGAGAGAGAGAGAAGGAGAGATAGAGAAGGAGAGAGAGAGAAAAAGTGACAGGGGAGGGAGAGAAATGTTGGGTGGTTAACATAGTCTCAGCTTTAAAGGCAGAATGATTCAGTCAGTGTTATTTCCTTTTCATACCAACTACCCATACCATCAGTTTACGGATATTAATCTCCATTTCAAATCCTCAAACCCGTTCTTATTGATATTGATGGCCGTCCACTGAAGATCTGAGTGGTTGTGACGAAGAGCAAGTGAAATTAAGATGGAATGAATACCAGCAAAGAAAAATTAATAATGGATCACATCTAAGAAAATTCCTGGTCAGGCCTGGTTAGTCATTGAAAGAAAACCGTCACGTGCCCAGCAGGCCATTTATGGGGTGAGCAATTGAAAAATTGGGAAATATGGTGATCAATGAATGTTACTTCTGTTGCCTTTTGTTGGGCGATTATCACTATCAAAAAGTGCTATTCATCCCTGCCTCTCCCTAAAATGAGATTGAATGCTGACGGGAAATCGCAGCAGTTTTACAATGTCATCAGCTGAGATCGTGTTGACGGCCCAATCTCTTAACCTGGTCACTTGGCTAATCACCGTTATCATATTGCATATAAGACACGCTCTTTTCTTTTTCGAGAGATGACTACTTTATTAGTTATTTCTAAACGCTATTACGCTACACAAACAATGTAGGCGGTCAGCCATTTTGTGGTTTAATACAGATTTCAATTGATAAGAGGAAAATAGAGAAAACTGTTAGCGTGGATAGCTATGAAGATCAAGGGAAGGTCGAGATGCGTCTTGTATGATGATGTATTTTATATGCCGGAATTTACAGTAATTCAGAAAAGTCCACATCGTTGCATGAATGTTCTCTTTTGAGAAAATAATGAGTGGCCTCAAGCTGAGGCGTAGCTTAAAATTTGGGGGCCGATTAGGGGCTTGATTCCTTGTGACCCCATCTCAAATTTTGCGTAGTGATCCCAGACTTGGGGACGTGGACCCCGAGTGTCTACAAAAGTATATCTTGGGGTTCCCGGGCAGATTAGAGTCTGTGCACTTGTTCAGGAGTCAGACCTTTTGAAAGTCTTATTTGAGAGCGCAGGCGGGTGCTTGACTCCTTGAAGTGCCTTCTCCATCATTTACAGAGATTTGTTATTGGAAAATGTTAATAGAAATTCAATAGGTGAACTACTTTTGATAAAGACTTTGGGAGCCTAAGCATGGAAAATAGGAATATCTGTGAGAATAAAGCAGGAGACAAAGCTGGATAGAGAATATACCATCTATTTAAGTAGGATATCCTGGTTCTATCGCTGACCTTAGATGAATATTTTCATCATTTATGTGTTCATCTGTCGAACCCTTCAGTCGACCTAGCATCACTATCATTAGCATCTGGGGAAAAAAAGAAACTTGTCTAAAATTAGGTTGTCTACATCAGAAAAAAGGGAATATATAAAGAGGTCACAAGATTGAGAAGTGGTTACATCTGGCCTACTGTAACGTTAAATCGAAACCTAATGATATCGTGAGATATTGCTGGTGTACCCTAGATGAGTCATAATGTAATTGTAGTCCCAAAACACTACCTGACTCAGGTGGTTATTATTTCATGGAGGCTTCGTTGGAGACACTGCCATTGTTTCTGATGTTTCTGGCCAAAACCACGCAAAAGTGACTGAAAATTGCCAAATGCCGAAGTCGTTTGTAAAAGCAATTATTTCATTATTCATTTTATTTGATTAAATGTTATTAATCATTTGTATTATTTGAGAGAAAAATAATAATACTGTTTATCTTCAACTTGATTTTTCACTTGATTTTTTATCACAACTTTACGATGATGGCCCAAATATTAAAGTTACGAGTGTAAAGCAACTGGAAATTCAAGGAGTTGAACAGTATTATTACAAAAGTTGAAAATAATGAATGTTTATGAAAAATTGCTATACTGTATAAAGAAAGAATTTATTAAAATTACAACTGCAACGAAGTCAAAATGGTCCAATATCAAAATAGGACCGAGCAAATCAAAATGTTCATAGCCAAATGCCATTAAAAAGGCCACATTTCACCATAAAATAGCCAAAATAGCCACCAAACAACGGTGGAAAATTTCAGATGCACCTCGTTAGCTTCAACTTGTCCATGTCTCAAGCGCCTAATATGTACCCCGGATGTGGATTAATTATGGCATCGAAATGTGCACCCAGTTTCTTTATCTAGGAAAGGACTGGTAAACCAAAAAGGCTGAAGGACTGCAAAGCCTGATAGTGAACTTTTTGTGCCACCATACTTGTTCTGTGTAGCAGCCATGACAACGATGCTCTCTTTTCATGAGAATAATTCTTTCTCTAAGTGCTCACAAATCAAATCCATTCTTTACTCAAGGACACTTTCCTATTGACTATTAACCCTCGAACTCCCGTCTATTTGATTCGATAAACGCACATTTGGGCCTGCCTAGCTTAAGCCTTTTAGTGTTTCGATAATCCTTTTTATAGTTTGGTCTTTAAGTTGTTGGTAAAAGCTCCGTTCCATCCACACGTCTTTATTTTCATCCAGAGAAACCTATCAAATCATACCCTCGTGCTGGTGTTAGCCATTTAGTTTGGAAAGCAAAAATTGATGTTAGTAAAGTGTACAATTCTGTATTCTGTGTCAGGGATTTTTCGGTCCGTTCCATTGACCACCCGACAACGCATTAAGTAATAGTATCCCAAAAAAATCAATACACTATAAAGGTGATGGGGAGGGCAGTCGATAAGGCCTGCATCCGAGAGATATCTCATAAGGCAATGAAAAGTTGTTTACATACCCTTCCCCAACAAACACTGCACAAATGTCCTCATCCTTTAGTCATCCTGTTCCCATCTGCTTGCACACCATACCAAGTTCGGCTGCCGGTAAACGATAGAGTCAATCTATTCTAATTAATTATCAAAATAACGCTTTGATAAGCAGCGCTAACCCAGTAATCTCGAAACTACCTTGGCAATGCATCGGTTGTACCTCTCAATGCAATGGGGTGTGGTCGGAAAAGAGGGAAATGAAGATGTACAATATCACTAACGGACAATAATAAAGAAAAAAAATCATGCAAGCTAAGCCAATCAGTTATGCAAACAGACCTGAAATAATGGCGAACGGAGCCTTCGACCAACAGAAAGCGTAAAATAGGGTAAATTCAATCCCAAGAGAAGCAAAAACGTATGATACAGAGCAGCCAATTGGAAAAAGGAAAGAAGGGAAAAATAATAGCATAGACTGGGAAAATCTCATCGTCTGAATAAGGGGCACAATTATATGAAAAAACAAACAAACAAAAAACGAAACAATAAAATTATCTATAAAGCTACAAAGACTGTGTTCTGTTTAATCCCTTGAATGCTGAGATAAATATAATATGTTATCAATGATACTTCTAATTTGTAGATTTCAGTCTGAGCAAGAGTATTATGTTATGCAGGTATTTTCTTGTGACAAAATTATATACACAATGTATGTTTGTGCAAATATAAACTTGAAATTGTTTCAATAAAGACCGAAGAATTTAGGAAAATGTTGGGAAAAACAGAAGAGAAAGGGGGGAAAGAAAAAAAATCTTACCAAGAAAAGAAAGTAAGAGAGCAGGAAAGAAAGAGAAAGATAAATTTTGAAAAACGAACAAAAAGAGGGAAATAAAATAAAAATTCAGGGAAGTGGGAAGAAGAAAGAGTAGAAAGAAAGGAAGAAAGAAAGAATGGAAATAATTAGGAGACAGGAAAGAAGAAGAAAGGAAGATACATTTAGCAGAATATGAAAAAGAAAGAAAGAAGAAGAAAAAAAAATTAGAGTAAAAGCATTCAAGTAATAAAAGGAGAAAAAACAAAAAAGATAAAAAAGAATGAAGATTAGAGAAAAGTCGTCAGAAGGAAAAGGAAGAGAGAAAAAGAAAATTTGGGGAAAATGAAAAGAGAAAGGAAGAACGAAAAAAAAAAGGAAAGAGAGAAAGGAAGAAAGAGAGAAAGGAAGAAAGAGAGAAAACCGATACGCTTTCTTGTAGCCATACATCAAGCTCCATGCTGGTTATCTCAATAATCACCGTTGCAATTTTCAGTTCCAAGAAACTGGTTAAGTTGTCATTCTGAGACCTATCTTCAGGCATCTGTAAACTCTAATGTTCCCCCTATAGATTCTGTGCAACCCAGACGCTTACAGTTCAACATATCTCAATAGTCTGCTCCTGTAAAGTCTTTTTCCTGTCTTGGTAACTTTGTTTAAACAAATGACTCATGATACATCTGGGATTTTACCATCTTGTTTTCTGTGCGAGTTCAGCTTTTCGGGCCTTATCCTTTCTTTTGTCTTGTACTTGTAAACTGTCAATGTTTTGAAGTGTTACACAATACATTTGATAAATAGAATATTCCCTGAAATATGCACGTACATATACTTGTAAAATATCAGATTTTCGGTATAAATAAACTTCTGATGTTTAGGCTGGAAGGGAAGTGTATATGGAAAATGAAACACTGATGTATAGATATCTTTGTGGAATCTGGACCTCTTGATGTGACAATCATATCATCGGTGTTGCTTATAATCTTTATTAAAACAAATGAGTTATGTTTTAAAGGAAATGTTACACATTGCATATGAGATACTCCCAAATATAACAGTGTATATAAACATAGGAACATCAATGTCTAAAGTCTACTGGAAAGAAGGGTTTATTTTCCTCATCGAATGTTTAAGTTCTAATATGGTTTCCTTCACTATCAATATACATGATTCAGTGATGAACATAATTCTATATAGTGAAGGTTTTAGATCAAAGGTTAGTTTGTAATTATTGTCAGAATAAGATTTTTATTGATGCATCCTTATATATTTGATTAGGTTAACTTTTGTGGAGTTTGTTTCAGCTGTCATGGATCTTCCCATTAAAGTATGATGAATTGCAAAAGTGTGTGCGAAAGATTATAGGAGGAAAGTTTTCAGTTATGAATTCATCTTTATTTTCAAAAACAATAACATAGAATCATCAAATATGATATGGTCAGAATATATACATCATCTATGAGTTCATCTGTAGAATCAATTGCACGACCTAACATGGATATCATTAGTATCTGGAAAACTTACCTCTATTAAGTATTTCTGGGGAGAAAAAAACAAAACAAAGAGATTATCCAGAACAAGGGAAACAACTCGAAAGTTAACACCTAAAAGACAAACCAGATATCAGAAAAAACGGATGCGACGTATCCAGTCCAATTGAGCATGCACTGATTAGTGGTTCAACATTTCACAAACAGCAACACCTGGTAAAGGCCGGAGGGTACACGGCCGAAACGTTGCGAGTAAATGAACACATATACGACGAAAATATCTGGATATATCATGCATAATGATTAATACATCAAACAAGCCTGATAAAATCCAGACAAGGATATTATGGAAAGACATTAGAATATTTCTGTGGACATTTGTTTCGAAAACGAGTATGAAATTCAGACCATAGATTCACTGCATTTTTTTGGTGAAAAGATCGAGCAAGGACAGCGTTGCAAACTTTATTTTCAAGCTTGCATCTCAAGATGAGTAAAGATGAGTAAAAAAAACATCTTAAAACACCTGGAAACATTTACATTCACAATATTCTTATTTGAAATTTAGGAAATATATCACAGATTATTAAAAAGCCAAATCTGACTGAAATCTCCATTTCTTTTAAAAAAAATATTACTTTACTTTTTACTCATCTTATCACTCTAGATTGAATATAAATATTATTTATCTAATTAAAAATTATCTGAATAGCAATTTCTGATATCTAGACGCAACCAAAATAATCTATATTTCGATAAAAAAATATCTGAATTGGCAACTTTGAGCCAAGGCCTAACCTAGATGAGAAACATTTGAATTGGTAACTTAGAGAAAAGGACGTAACTTACATTCCAATAGGTCAGTCATTGACAGCGATTGATGTTAGCACCTCAGAGAAGAAAGTAGATCCAAATTTTTTTCCTTACTTCTCACGATACGACTAATACAATCTCTCGTGATAATCCCCGTACGACCCTAGTGAGTCTTCTTTAGTTAAAGAAATGACTTATGATCTATTTTGGATATTATTCCATCGCTATCGGCATGTCATCAGCTTTTTTTTTTGCATCTTTTTCCCTATCATTTAAAGAAAATATTACACATCAGATATGAAACATGTATTCATGTACATGTACGTTGGTATGTCAATACATCTACGGCGCCTTTGCATTACGGCTAGTAATACATTAAAAAAATATGATAACCTCATTGCGTGCTTTCGGATACAAACACAGAGTCTCCTATTTTTAAATGATTGAGTTATAATACATTTGTACTGGGATTTTACATTATACTCCTCGGCATGATATCAGTTCATTTCTCTTTCTCTCCTCCACTATTTTTTCTGTACTTATTAGAAACTGTCGATGCTTTAACGGACATGTTACGCGATGCATATGAAAGATGAACTACTCAATGTTATAGCCAGGTATAACTATATATAACTATATCTTTTATTTGTCCCTTCCTCTTTCGCGCTAAAACTAGAAGCCGTATTGATCTGATATATTGCAAGAAGAACTACAAAACACCCACCTGTAATATGGGTTATCTGAGATTGACCTTGGAGGTCATACGAGGTCAGTTACGAGCGAATGGCACGGAGATTTCTTTGAATAAAAATGATATATATATTATTTCCGATGTTTTTCTTGTCAATGTAACATAAGGAAGAATCATTATTAATTGTAGTAAGAACATTAACCGCCCCACAGCTGTTGTCTTTTTAGGGAATCTGCCTCATATTATCCTGTCTCGGAGGTGAATGTAGTGTAGTTAACAGGCAAGCAACATATGTTCCCTACAAAACATATTTCGACATTTACATTTACGTCACATATCTTCAGCTATAGTTTTAATTGACAAAAGAGTAAAGTAAAAAGAAAATTCGTCACAGAACCAAAATAACAACAAATTAAATGATAAGACAGCTTACTTACATCTGATGAAAAAGAATTCAGTTTTTAGGACAAGGTCGGTGGTTGGTATCAATGCTTATATAATTCAGTCGATGGTTTAGTGCCATCTTGTCTTCATGCTATTTTGATACAAACCAGATTATCTCAATTGAACTGATCAACAATAAAACATGCACTTTTCACTCACATTTCAGCAATAGCTTTTTAGTCGTACGATTGACAATAAATACTTAAGTCAAAGAAATAATAAGAAACAAAATTACTACAGAGCCATTAATTAAAAATATCATAACGAATAAAACAAAGCCGAAGAGGCCTTCTCACACATTCCATCAAAAATTTCAAAATGTATCACGTCCCATTGTTTACGCATTGTTGACAGAAACCCATGGTTTTAATCATTGGAAACAAATGATTTTCAGTACAGAATCGAAAAAAATCTTGATAGAAGATTATCAATTCAATTTTGTCATCAAAATTATCATCATTATTGACCATCATTGGTCATCTGCAGAACAAAGGTCTTTCTCATATCCTTGTATTGTGCTAACCTCTGTCACATTTTACTGGCAATATTTATATCTCATCCCTCTATCATGTGTCTAGATCTACTGCGTTTACTTTCCCATGGGCATCAGTTGGTTAGTCTATCACTCAATCTATTGTCCTCTCTTCTTGCGAAGTGTCGAGCCCATCTCTATTTTTAGCTTAATTATTATACCTTTTTGTTCTTGTTGGATACCTTGAATATGATATCCTTCACACTAGTCTTCCCTCTGATTCATATTGATCTTTTTTTTAATCTCTTGCATTTATTCCTAACATTTCACTTTCAATGGATCTGTGTGATTTTTAGTTGGTTCTCAGTTCTTTTTGTTAATTCACATATTTCGCATCCATAAGTCATAGTTGTTATAGAGACATATTGAAGAGAATATTGCCTATGCTCTTAAAGCATAAAGTATACAATCAATGCATAGATTCAATATATATATATATATATATATATATATATATATATATATATATATATATATGTGTGTGTGTGTGTGTGTGTGTGTGTGTGTGTGTACATATGTGGGTTGGTGCATTTAGCGACAGCATTTGTTCAACATTAGTATTTCATTAATTCCTCGACAGCCAGATTTGATACGTGCTGCCTTATCGTCTCATAGTCCTGAGTGGAGTTCTATAAATTCCCATCCTACCCACCGACCGCTCAAAGGAGCCCACAACCCTACCCTGTAGATAAGCAAGAGTAGACAGCATTTCACGGCTTTGCCATAATCCCATTTCTTGTCCTGACAAAGTGTATTTGTGAAAACTTTCCATTGACAAAGTATATTAGCTTTAGCGCGTCAGATAAGCCGGATTAATTTATACATGTCTTTCGTCTTTCACACTTCTGGGCTCAATAATTTTTTGTGCTTTTTTAGCTTCTCACTTTGCTTAGAGTTATATATGCAGGCGTTTACTGTAAATAAACAACTGTATAGATTTGTGTATTAATCGACTTTTTGAGAAAAAAAAAAAACAAAACCCGGAGGCAACATGTTCGTGAGGTTGAAATCTGTTTGGGAAGGGGAGGGCAGGGAACCACATTTGTGTCAAAGTTTTTTATTAGTTGCAAAGAATGTATTAAAATGATTGGTCTGAATGGTACAGCAGTTAACGGACAATAAAATGGACGAAGCAGGTTCAAAATCCGATCGAGGCGGCTGGGAAAAGCATGAATCAATCTCTACCGCCCACTGGCTAAGGGTATAAATAGGGCATCCTTGGCTCTCTAGCCTCTGGAAAGTAATCAGTTAGAGGGAGACAACTCTAATTCCGATGGAGTCCTTTTAAGATAGTTGTATGGCAACTTTGAAGTCCGTATATGCAGTATATTTTAACTGATATTTCTTGGGGTTTACTGTAAAGTGGCGTATTAATAAGCTGTAAATATTTTGCCCCTAATTTTCCAAGGCCCACAATTTATAGAATGTAAAAGGATTCTTAGTTAAATTTTCATGAGATAAGTTGGCTCTTTCTTAAGTTATTGTGCTTTTTTGCATCATTTGTTGCTGGATTAGCGTGAAATAAAAGGTTGACGTATAGTTAAAAGATTTTGGCTAAAACTTAAGGGGAGACCGATATTAATATCGACATATACTCAAGATTTTTATCCGTAGGAAAGGACGCGCAAACATCATATGAGCCGAATGACATGATAGATATAAAGTCAACGTGCCAACACAGTCTTTAATTGGACAACCTTTGAGCCAAAATTTGATGATGTGAAAAAAAAAGTAATCGGGGAATAAGTATAGTCAGAATAATTTCTATTCATGACATCATTAGCGTTTTCCAGAGGAAAACATCTGAAATAGAATAAAAAATACATCTAAAAACATCTAGATTTGGAATAATCTTGATGGTATTGATAAACTATACACGTCAAAATAAGGCTGCTGGAATATCAAAAAAGCTTTTTTTCCCCAAAACTAAAAAAAACAACACCACATTTGGAAGGTGTCTAGTGGAGTACTGATGCCAATTTTCAAGTCAGTTCATCAAATAGTATGGACAGGAGCACTGGAACACACGAACTCATTAACATATATAACAAGATAGAACCCTTACCTTCTTTGGTGGCTACGGTTGTTTCCGGAGAAGTAACTATCGCATTTACGAACTCAGTGGGAACGTACACGTGTGCTTTGATTGACCAACCGACGACCAAGTCACATGATGTGGACCAATTAGGGAACGACCTTTAAACGTAATCAGTCGAGTCAGTGGTCCCAGTGGCCTGTCAGTGTGCAAAAGATAAGTTGCACCTTTCCAGTGGAATCTTCAGTAGGGATTTTTTGAGATATAGATCGTTGAGAAAGAGAGAGAGAGAGAGAGAGCAAGCGAGCGAGGAAGTTCTCTGAGACTTGTTGACATTGTCAATCGTATTTTCTTCTGATTATTTCCCATTATAGGGGAAATCAGGTAAGAGTATGAAGAATAACAAAATTCTCGTTTTATTTGTACGAATTTTCAAAATGTTTGTGGCCATGTATAAATGCTCCCAGTACGATCAATTTTTGGGGGTGATGTTTGTCAGCCCAAGTTAGAACGATAAGGGTTCCTCGGAAACTAAAATAGAATAGCTGAAAAGTATGTCTTTGTCACAACAGCGCGCAGAGGACAAACTGGAAACGAGAGGCGGATTAAAAAACGGGGAAAATTAAAGCTGCTTCGGACTTGAGAGGTAAAGCAGCTAAAACATTGATTAATGTCTTTTAGCGCTTAATGTGTAAAGAACAGGAACGAAAACGTAACCGATTGATAATGGGAAGTTATTATAATACATATAAAATGTTTTCATTCTTTTCTAACCTTTACTCAGAAGCATTTTTCACATCCACATCTAAATATCTACGGCTCTATTATTATTATTATTATTATTATTATTATTATTATTATTATTATTATGGAATCTCACACCAGTTGCCTGGTGGTAACCGCTGGAGTTTGAGTGACAGCAAGTCTCCTCAAGTCTCCAGCCCTCCTCTCCTAGTACTCATAGGTCGCAGTAATTCTGCAATTTACAGTTTCACACCGGTTGCCCAGTGGTTATCGCTGAAGGCTGAGTGACAATAAGTCTCCCCAGGTCTTCAGCTAACGTCTCCTCTCTCTTTCGCATATCATGATAGAGCTACGCTTCGTTGCAGTCCTTATATCTCTAGCACCTTCCTCAGTATCCGTCCAGTGCCCAGCAGTGCTGTGGTCTGTACGGTCTCTATCCTCCCCCTAATCCCGATCTCCTCCAGTCTCTCCCTCAGCGTTTTGGGGACAGTTCCTAGTGCGCCCACTATGACCGGTACTACCCTGGTTTTCATGTTCCACATTTTCTTTAACTCCCTTGCTAGGTCCTGGTATTTTTCCCTTTTCTCACCCTCCTTCTTTTTTACTCTATGGTCTGCAGGTACAGCAACGTCTACTATTTGGCAGGCCCTCCTTTTTTTGTCTACTATTACTAAGTCCGGCCTTCTTGCCTGGATGAGGTGGTCAGTTTGGATGTCAAAGTCCCACAGTAGTTTGTGGTTGTCATTCTCCAAAACTGCCTCTGGCTTGTGCTGATACCACTTTTCCCCATGGTTGAATCCCATTTGTTTACTTAGTTCCCAGTGTATCATCGTTGCTACTCTATCGTGTCTATGCTTATACTCCTTCTGGGCGAGTTGGCTACATTCACTAGTTATGTGGTTTACTGTCTCATCTCTTTCTCCGCACATGCGGCATTTGCTGTTTGTCTGTGTTCTGTCGATTTTTGCTTTTATGTAGTTTGTCCTTATGCTTTTGTTTTGGGCTGCCATGATGAGCGATTCTGTTTCTCTCTTAAGGTTTCCCTTTCGTAACCACGTCCATGATTTCTCGTCTGCTATTTCTTTTATCTGTCTTTTAAACTCGCCGTACAATTTTTTCCCTTCCCACTTTTCTTTTCTAGTTTGCTGTACTGTTCCATTGTTTTCTACTTTATTGTTTGTCGCACTATCCCTCGCGCTCTTTATGATTTCTTCACTATTTGTTTGCACATATCTATCTAGGACTACTTTAGCTCTCTGGACACAATCTTCTATGCTGATGAGCCCCCTACCACCTTCTTTTCTCTTAACGTATAGCCTATCTGTATCATCCCTAGGATGTAATGCTTTATGCATCGTCATAAGTTTCCTTGTTCGCCTATCCATTGATTGGAGCTCTTCCTTTGTCCATCCTAGGAATGGTCCTGTATACCTAACTACTGACACAGCCCAGGTGTTCATTCCTTTTATTAGATTTCTGCTATTTAATTTGGTTTCTAATATTTTCCTTATCCTTCTGAGGTATTCTCTCTTAATTTTCTCCTTCATCTCTTCCCGTTTTATCGTGTCACATTCAAGGACACCAAGGTACTTGTATCGGTCTTGTGCAGTCAATGCCCTAATCTTGTTGTTGTCCGGAAGTTCAATTCCCTCAGTCATTGAAAGCCTTCCTTTATGCATCACCATGATTGCACATTTTTCTATCCCAAACTCCATTCCTATGTCCTCACTATATTCCCTTACTTCGTTGAACAGAGTCTCAAGCTCTCCCCTGTTTTTTGCAAACAATTTAATATCGTCCATGTACATTAAGTGGTTGACCTTACCTTTTGTTTTAGAGAAGTGGTATCCTTTGCTGTTTCTCAGGATTCTGTTAAGCGGTATCATTGTTAGAACAAATAATAGTGGGGACAACGAGTCTCCTTGGAAGATTCCCCTTTTTATCCCTACCTCGGCTAGTTTGTCCCCTGCGGCTGTCAAATCTACTTTCCAGTTTTTCATCGAATTACCAATGAATTTAACCACCGGTTCGCTAATTTTGAACATTCTAAGGCATTCGAGTATCCAGCTATGTGGAATCATATCGTATGCCTTTTTGTAATCTATCCATCCCATTGCGATATTCTTTCTCCTTTTCCTTACTTCTTTTAAGATCATCTGGTCTATGTAGAGTAAATCGTTTGCCCCTTTGGTTCCTATCCTACACCCTTTCTGTTCTTCTGGTAGTAGCCCCCTTCTATCCATTGACATGTATATTCTCTCTGCTATTTGCCCGGTCAGGATTTTCCACATAAGTGGTAGGCAAGTGATTGGTCTATAGTTGCTTGCTATGTTCCCCTTCCCCAGGTCTTTTTGGATGAGGGTGGTTCTGCCTTTAGTCATCCATTCTGGTGCTTTGCCTTCATTTAGACAATTTTGGAGTGGGTGGGTGAGTCTACCGTGTAACGTGGTGAACTTTTTGAACCAATACCCATGGATCCCGTCGGGACCCGGTGCTTTCCAGTTGGCTACTTTCCTAAGAGTATGTTTCAATGTGGTCTCATTCAGTACTATTGGTTCTCCCTTGTCTATATCTTCTAGTTCTTTTCTCATGTCTCCCAACCATTGCGGTGTTACGTTGTGTCTTTTTGGGTGCCCCCATATGCTATTCCAATAGTTCTTGGCCTCTGTGGCATCTGGTTTTATGTCCTGCCTTCTTTCCCCATTTAAATCTTGGTAAAACTTTTTCTCATTGTTTTGGAATGTGCGGTTTTGTGTGTATTGGGCCGATCTTAATCTGTATCTTTTTAGTCTTGCCTCTTTAGCTAGTCTTTTCTGGTGTAACTCTTCGACTACAGTTGCGATGCCTTTTTGCGCTACCTTATATTTGTTATAAAGTCTTACTCGTGGTCTGTCTGTGTGTGGTGTATTTCTAAGCAGTACTTCGTCTCTCTGTAGTTGGGAGATCTGCCTTTGTAACCTTCTCTCCCAGTTAGGTTTCCCTTCCCTATTATTGCTCAGGTTCCTATCTTGTGTTGTGAAACTTTGTGCTACCATTTTCGCCCCTGCATAAATTAGGTTGTTGAGTTCTAGGAGGGTGTCTGTTTCGATGTGCTGTAAGAGGCAGTTGACCTGTTCGGTCACTTCTCCGACTTTCTTTCTGTCTTTGTCTCTTAGGGAGGGGAGTGTTGTTTTCTCTCCTCGCATGATCTCTTTCAAAGCTTGTATTTTTCTTTTCTCTTCTTCCGTTGGTGCCTCGTCATCACCCTCTGGTGCATAGCTTACTGTGGGGGTCTCATGGGGGATTATTCTAGTTTTGTTATTGGTACTAGTTGTGCTGGGGGGGCATTTTTCAGATGTGTCACCTGAATCTCTCTCTACATTAATGCGAATCTCTAGTAGTTCAGTCTCAGACAACCATTTCTTCTTTTGAATTTGCTTTACTTGGTCAGCAAGGCGTTGGTTCGATACTTCCACAGCAGATTTTCCCCTCCATATTTGGAGCATACGTTCTCTATAAGATCGCACTGAAGGCTTGCTTTTATAGTAACAGTACATAACTAGTCTATTCTCTTCCCTTGTCCATCTCTTTCTCTTTATAGCAGTCGCCCCATGAGGGCTGCGCTTCCCCTGGATATCGCTAGTGGTATACGAGTTTTGGCCAACAGTAGCTGTGTGACGACTGTGTCCCTCCTGAAGGCCATTAAGGGTACACGAGCCGAGATTTTGGCCAGCAGTCACAGGATGACGACCGGGTCCCTCCTGGTGGCTAACAAGGGAACACCTGCCGGTTACGACACACAGGTCTTGGATCTGTGCCCCGTTTTGCAATCTCACACCAGTTGCCTGGTGGTTACTGCAGGAAGTTGAGTCGCAGCAAGTCTCCTCAAGTCTCCAGCCCTTCTCTCCTCGTCTTCATAGCCCACAGAAATACTGCGGTTTACAGTTTCACACCGGTTGTCCAGTGGTCATTGCTGAAGGCTGAGTAACAATAAGTCTCCTTAGGTCTTCAGCCAACGTCTCTTCTCTCTTCACCAATCATACCAGTGCTGTGGTTCATATATCCGCTTCCATTTCCCTTCCTCTGTTAGGCCACTGCTAACAATTAGTGTTGCAGTTGTTAAGTGGTTTTAATTGTTGGCTTTAGTTTCAGTTTATGTTTGTCCCCAGCCGGGTTTCAACCAGAGAACTAAGACTTGCAACATTGTAAGTTATGACAGTCCGAGCTTTAGAAGAGAAAAAAAAAGGATGCAGGGCCTTCATATATACAGACAAAGAAAAATTTTATAAAATACTACTGCATGTACATAAAGTGATGTATGCTAGGCGTGTGATATGGATGTACGAGAAATTTTCTGTATTTCATATATGCTGGGCTTTCCAGGTATATTATCGTCAAATTCAGTGGCCCCTTTCTTTAGTGGTCCAAGGGCTCCAAGAACAATAGGTATTATTTTGTTCCTGAGTTGCCAAATTCTATCGATTTCTATTTCAATTTTTAAAAATTTTTTGAGAGTCTCTCCAATTCCTTGATAGCAATGTTTTAAAACAGTCATACCTACTAAGAGGCTTGCTTTTTCTTTATATTCTTTCACTATAGTATTCGGCTTGTTTGTATTCATAGTTTTACCAGTATTTATAGTGAAATCCTATAATATGGCCGTACTTTTCATCTCTGTGACTGGGTCCAGCCAGTGTTCGTACCAGTTCTTAGCATGTGAGGCTTTTTAATGTTTTCAGATTTTCTAGAATAGATACTGTCCAATTATGTTGAGACTCATCTTGTATTTATCTGCTACAAGAACCGTGCCACCTGCTACCATGTGGTCAAATGTTTCGGCCTCATCGTCACAGTCAACATTTAGGAGGGCCAGTATCATTTCTCAGTATTTTAGCCTAGTTGTTTCGTGTTCATAGCCCTTAGCCCGAGACTGCCAGTCTGAAACCCTCCTTCAATCCAGAGCTTTACAACCACTGCTGTTTTATTGATCTACATCAGCTCTCCTGGTCCGAAGGTCGTGGAGTGGCTTCTCTTGCCAGCACTTGTCTAGTATTTTCTTCCTGTTTAGCCTTGTTTAGATATGAAGACCGATGATGGCTGTCATGTGTGATAGTTTGGGCTGAATGAGGTCCCTGCCATCATCCTTTTTTGGCTAGTAAAGTCAATGTACATCTGCCTAAGGGTGGTGCATTTTATTTGCTCCTAACAATATCCAGGCTTTGTATCCATTCGTTCTTTCGTCCTGATGTTCAGGTTGATGATGTTAAAACTATATTGAACAACTGGAGCAGCTTGTGAGTTGATGGCCTGTGTTTTATTTTTTGAGTTTAATCCCGCTTTTATAATTAATCTTATTCTTAAACAGTATCCTTTTCTTATTTTGTATTTCATTAAATTGTGTTGAATATCTTTACCTTCTTTTATACCGAGATATTGATAGCTTTCTTCTTTGTCTCTGATTTTCCCTGATTTTAGGATTTGAATTTGTATCAACCGATGATGAAGCAGTTAGTTTTCCCTTTTCCAAAGCAGATTTATCACTTATCAAGACCAGAATCGATCCCAGTGTCATCCCAAATCTGTAACCGGTCTTCAATCGACTTTCCTCTTGCTCGTCATTCTTTCCATAGAATTTCAAGTCATCCATATCAAAAAGGTGGGTTAACGTCTGGTTATAGATTTTGTACCCGTACGAGGTATCGAGCATAAGAGAGAATCAGAGCAGTCCATTTTATATTTTCAGACACGCTTACGCCAATAAAATTGATGATAAATAGTTTTGTCTTCCATTGTGTCATGTTTCGTTGAAGGGAGTTCTTAATCGTAGGTGAGAATTTGTTGATTTCGAGAGATTCAACAATCCATGGATGAGGGATGCTATCAAACGCCTTGCAGCTGACTATCAAAGCAGTGCCAAGGTTACGGTGTATTGACCTTTGATTCTCTAAGATTATTCTATCTATGAGGAGTTGCTCTTTTCAGCCTTAGTTTTTCTCGTTCCTTTTTTGCTCTTGAGGAAGAATCTCATTTTGACCAAGAAAGGCATAGATTATATCTGTTAAAATAGCTTCTACAATCTCATATAGTGACTTTGAGCAAGTGACAGGTTTGTTTTCGATTGTAGAAACGTTAATTTGACTGATTGCCATGAAGTGTTTCCGCTGGATTTTGTATGATATCTGTTAGTGAGTTCGTCAAGTCTTGGTGCGATGAGGTTAAGGAGTTCAGACAGAAATTGGAAATTTTATACTTTCTTTGAGTTTTCCATTTATTGAATTCGTTGAGTACTTCTTTGAGCCCCTCAATAATATCATCCCATTGTTGATCTTCGATGTTTTTCATTCTTTCTTCCCTTCTTTTCATCCAGATTGTACTCTCGAAAAATATCGTATCAATACTTCAGGTCTTTTCCTAGAAGCTTTCTACCTCTTCAATTTCCATTGTTTCTTTGATTTCTATCATTCTTTTTTTCTAGTTCACTTGGCATCTGTTTTGAAAATCTTTTATTGCTTGTAAAACTTGATTCTTTTGTCGTCATGACTTGTTTTTGGGCCTTACCCTGTATTCCCTGTTTGGCAGTCTCTTTGGTATTCAGGGCTCTATCTTTGTCAGTTAGTTTGTACTTTTGTTTGCATTTCAACTTTTCAGATTGTGGGATTGTTACCTTTGGATAGTTCATCCAGTATCGATCACTTTTTCTCAGCATTTCAATTTCTTATTTTGTTTTTGTTTTCCATCTCGGTTGTTTGCGAGTATCATGTTGTTTTTTTTTACATTTTTTATGCTGTTGCTGTTCCGCTGATTTCATTATTTAGTGGTGTTATATCTTAGTCTGATTCTTATATAAGTGCAAGGGCAGTGTTGTGGATTTCAATATTTTCTTAGTCTGATCTCTGATTTTGGAATTCAGGCTTGCTGTTCTCTGCTAACCATGTTCGAGTGCTGGATTATACTGAATTCACTTAGGATATAATCTTTTGCCTCAGATATTTTTTTGAAGCAGAAAATGCGTCTTGTTATATCATTTGTTCATAGACCAGCTCCTTCATCAGGTTACATGGAGATTCAGACCCTTTCTAGCTCGGAAAAGGAATAAGGCAAGATGATACCAGTACACCTAAACTCTTCACAGCCTGCTCCGATATGATCTCCCGAAACGTACACCGGGAAAGTAAAGGAATTAGAATAGACAGCCAATACCTAAATGACCTTAGATTTGTCCACGACATAATCCTTTTTACTGATAACTTTCATGACCTCCAAATAATGTTAAACAGAAAGCAAGACAGTTGATCTCCACATGAACCTAAGTGAAAAAAATGTCATGTAAAACAAACATTGAAAACAAAAACACAGACGCAATCAAAATCAATGACGCAGAATCACGGCTTGGCAACATTTTGGCAGGGTAAGCTCAACCTTAAAGAACAAAAAAATTCCAGTTGTTCTGAAAGGGGGGGATAAAACCAACGCATTTTCTCAATAATCACCAATGGAGCTGAAACATGGAACTCAATCAAGAGACTGACCCTTAAACTGAAAACCATGCAATGTGTGCCGGGGAGAATCATGCTCAACACATGGAGAGATCACAAGACAGCACTATGTATTAGAGGGAAAAAGAGTTTAAAATATAATATAATCCATAAGAAAGGTTAAATGGCAATGGGCTGGTCATGTAGCCTGTATGGCAAACAACCGCTGGAAATCACAACTCATAACTTGGAGAGGGGCTTGAAAATTTTTTGGGAAGGCCTATGCCCAACAGCGGACGCTAAAAGATTGCTGCTGCTGCTGATATATAAAACATTACATGAACTTTATAAACGATACAGACATTTCGAGAGGTTCCCAATGAGCATGAGCTGTACAGGGAATTTTGTCCTAGTGTACACTTTTCCAATCTTTTTGTTCATACCAGAAGTGGAAGCCATGACCATTTGCGAGTGAGACAGGTAGCAAACCATTACAGTATCCGAGCGGACAATACTTAGGTGTACCTTGAGTTTAATAGTAAGTCGTTTGTACCTGTTGGAAAACCAAGTTTAAATGGAAAATCTTTTCTTTTCTCCCCCTGCTGGCTTGTTGGCTCTCTTTCTTGGCCATATTTATATAATACTAGCTGAAGTACCAAGTACCAAGTGAAAGATTCAAGAAATGAAAAGAGGACTGAACCATTCTGAGTACAATGTGCTCAATTTTGTGTGCATACTCATCTCCCCACGAATCCAAAAACATCCTATTATAAAACTCCCTCTAGGTTTATTGAGTATGCATGCAAAATTTAGTTGGGCAGCGCCCATATTTAGGTGGTTAAAAGATAGTGGCGGTCGATCATAGCATCCACGTAAAAGAAAAATTCCTAATTGGGGAGGGGTATGTGTGTGTATATGGAGAGAAAGTAAGCGTCTAGTTTAGCAATCTACTTACATTGTAAGCAGAACATCATGTCTGAAACGTTCAAAATTTTCTCGTCACTCCTTAATCTTAAACCTCCACTCAGGTTCACTGCGCCAATGTGTAGGTAGTTTCTGTGGCGTGACCGGTAAACACATAGTATTCACATATAAATGACTGGATCTCTACATCACAAAATTAATTAAGCTCTCATAAGTGACAGTAATAACCACCAAGTAAGTCCATTGCCCCGACTAATGCTGTGAATGACCTAGAATGGAATCCAAGCAATCTACTAGGTCAAGAGATAATTTGATCTGATTTTGAATAGCTGTCAGCACTGTCTAAGCAGCCAACAGGTAGAGCCAGAATGGCTGCCTGTCGTCAACATTTCTAAAGCTCAACTTAACATCATAAGGAATTAATGCCTTCCTCCAAGAAAAAAAGGAGATAAGAAGCACCATAAAAGTTGAAGAAAAATATCATTCATACCCATACATGCATATTCCTACCCAAGAATTAACTTTATATATATATATATATATATATATATATATATATATATATGTATAAATATATATATATATATATATATATATATATATATATATATATATATATATATATATATATATTCACACACATATATATATCCTCATATTTACATATATGCCAACTTTTACATATATGCCAACTTATAGTGTAAACTATAAGTGTACATGATTATATATATATATATATATATATATATATATATATATATATATATATATATATATATATATATCCACATACACATGCATAAGTATGTGTTATATCTCGTAGATAGCCTGATTGGCGTTTCCTGCAATGGAAAGCAAACGATATCTCGTTTCTCAACGGTCGAGCCAGTACATATTTCCAAGCAAACACACGTAGGCTATTGCATAACCTCGGGCAGTCTTTAATACCTGCTCCTGAAACCTTAAGAATTGATAGTTCTCAAAAAATAAGAACCCATATGCTCATCTATGGTGTTAGCAGTTCACATGAGAAAGCAGACTATCGGTTTCAAATTTTAATTGTTGTGTCAGTGTTCAGATAAAGTTGGAGGTAAAGCTTTTTTTGCTTTAATAAAAACGTTTTTTCTCGTGTGGTTAGGGTTGGATTCTTTAAAATATATTTCCAAATCTGAAAAGGATTTCACATTTATAGTTACCTATGACGAATCGAATGTAAGGGTGTAGTTTAGTGTAAATATATTGTAAATAGAAGCCCCCCTAGTAAAATCTCCCCTTTCTCAAACCTGTCTAGTTTCCATGAGATTTCAAGGTCTAATAAATTACAAATAAAACACATTACAAAGGAAAAAAAAATTCCATCGGGTTTTGAACTCAGTCTGCCAATAGCATTTACCTAAACATTAGTGCATTGCAGTTCTCACAGACTTTTTGTTAAGATAAATATATTTTTCATGTAAATTCAAGTGCAGACGCCATAGTCATTTCCTTGGATAATTCAATCTAATGTATGCTATGGATGAATTTCGAATATACCTTTGTTTTCCATCTGTGATGCGTAGTTCTTGAGTACAAGCACACATACTTAACCACTTTATCATATATAGTGCCTAAGTTACACTTTGAAAGAAAGAGAATTCACATTCACAGTTTTGAAAAGTGAGGGTCCCGCTTAGAATGTTAATTTCTTTGTAAATAGAATCCCCTATGAAACAAAAAGAAATTCTATCGAAACCAACAAATTCTCGGAAGGTCAAATAGTTTGAGGAAAGCGTAAAGAATAGAGAGAAATAAAACTTTATCATTCAGAGTTTGACACCGGACTTTAACTACTCGGCTATGAATACGAAACCTACTTATTAGTGCCCCAAAAGAAATTCTAATTTAGCCCCAACCTCAAATAAATGGTGAACAAAACCCTACCTAGGTGATGTTTATGCAAAAAACAAAAAAACAAAACAAAAACAAACAAACAAACGTAGTTTTATGGATCTAACTTTAATATTTTTTGAGAAAATCCCACATAAAAAAAACAAAAAACATCATAAATAACATTTCTGAATATTTTTTCAGTGCGTGCGAACGCTGGCCTCAAATAAATCGACAATTTTTTTTTTTGCAAAATTCGACCTTATGATGTGTGTTGTAAGTAATTGTGGAGCCGTTGATATCGAACATGCCTTTGTTTTTCCTCTGCGATGTGTAGTCCACGACATCTCAGAGTACAAAAACTCACATATATATGCAAGGATGGATCAATAAGTCTGTTGCCGGTCACAGTTAGTTGATGAGTTTTGAAATGAAACTTTTAGCGTATCGAGTTTGATTCTTGTGAATAATGATAGTATGTTCGATTAAGGGGCGTTGATAAAAATGACGTTAGGTTTAGAATTATTTTGTTGTGTAAAATGAATGCTCATTCATTCATTTGCCTATGGACTTATTAGTACTAGCATTTCGATATTTACATATATAAAAAAAACAAAATAAAAGTGTCGGAGAGAGAGAGAGAGAGAGAGAGAGAGAGAGAGAGGGGGTACGCAAGGGGGAGAGAGAATGTTTGCGAGCGGGAAGAAATATATAAACGAATGCACATTCTCATAAAAAAACAACTCAATGAAAAAAGTAAATTTCAGACAACATTAGATGCGCTGGTATTATAGACGGGAGATTGCCTACCGAAGATTTACACTGTACAGATTTAAGAATTGTGATACCCTTAAAATGAGTTTTCATCTCTTATTAAGTTCAACGTTGCAAATTAGGCATGGAAAAAAATCCAACGCGTATGGTGGATTTTCAGCTGGTTCAAATAATTCGGCCATTATTTATAAAAAAAAACTATATTGGTCAGCATGCACTCGTTCATGATAAACCAAAATGACCTCAGATTTTCAAAAGATTGCAAAAAAATTATAAGTAAGGGACACTACTTTGCAATTAGAATTTAAGGGTTATCTCCTTTGACAAATGTTCAAACAGAAAATATTGTCAATCACGCGGCATATTATATAGTAGTAGATTTTAAACAAGAATAAATCTGATCAGTTGACTAGAAAAAAAAACAACAAAAAAAAACCAAACCCTAACGGGTGACGCCCCTGCGATAATGCAATCGAGAAAACTGATAGAAATTGATATTTTCTGATATATGATACGAAATTCGAATGATATATTTCTCCTTCCTTGTTACACCTGGATGTCTAGATTGAATTCTGTCTGAGCCTTTATCGCGTGGCTTGACAAGTGATGGGCAAATGAATTCTTTATGGGAATATGTTTTCAGTTGTCCCTATTGATAAGAGAAAGGAGGATATCCCTTGAATCCTACGTAGTAAACATTGCCATCATTTAGAGGAAATACTGTGTACTACCATCACCTTCTGATAGCACACCTAAAGAAGGTCGTAAAATGGATCGGTCGAAAGCCTGTGTTAACAGCACATACAAAAAAGAGTTCAGTCGCGCAAAAAACTCTCCAAATGTTTGTGACTCTTGTCAAAGTTTATATTGACTAAGTTGAGCAAACACTCACATCACAGAGCAAAAAAAGGAAAGAAGAAAGAAAAGGGGAGAGTTTGTGATTGTAACGTTTGTTGATCCATTACTTAAATTAAAGTCGGGGAGAAAAGTATGTTCGAGATGAACGTTCTTCAGAAAATGTTTCGAAGCGAATAATTTCTTTTGGTATCATCATTATTGGTCAGTCTCTAGGGAAGCACGACTCAAATGCATTAATCAACTTGGGAATCTCTTTCCCCGTCATTTGCTTTGACGTAACTCGTCAGTCGAATGACAGGTCAGTCGACAAAGGACTGGAGTTCTATTTACTTACAATTCTTTCTTTTGAATCATTACTCACTTCTTTTTTCCTTCCTTTCTTTCTTCCCCCGTTCTTTCTTTCGTCCTTTCTTCGTCCCCCATCTGTACTTTCTTTTGCCCTTTCTTTTCATTTCTACGCGAACTCTCTTCCGACCTTAAACGTGTTCTATGCTTCTTCTTCTTCTTGGTCTTTCCTTGTCACGTTTCCTTCTGTGCCTGCATTCATATTAGCTTTCATCTTTCCTCCCCTTTTTTATCGTTTATTTTGATTGCTGCAATTAACAGATGAAGAACTGGAGAAAAACCAGAGAAAAAAGTTTCAAACTTTTATAAAACACATCCTTACAAGCTTGTTTCGACTGACATTCATCAGACGATGTCTCGTCTGAAAAATGTTCAGATATACTTAGTGGAAACAATTTGAATGAATTTGAAAAAAAGTCTTTTGAGGACTTGGTCTAAAAAACGAATGAAAAACTTTTTTCTCCCTTCTATGTTTCGTTATGCATCATGTAAATGTTGCAACGTTTGGTACCGCGTTAAGATCTTTCCTTTTCTCACTTTTTCTCGTTTCTCTTGGTTTCTTCCTTTTTCACCCTTCCATTTTCTTCTACTTCTTTCATTCCCCCCTTCCCTCTCTCGTCCTTTCAGCCATTCTGTCCTTTGAGAATCAGTTCACTGCCTTTTTTTTCTGGCATGTCATTCAATTCA
The DNA here is from genome assembly GCA_963457665.1 of Thysanoteuthis rhombus. Lineage (NCBI taxonomy): Eukaryota > Metazoa > Mollusca > Cephalopoda > Oegopsida > Thysanoteuthidae > Thysanoteuthis > Thysanoteuthis major. Next base: position 51,125,834 of record OY735211.1, read on the forward strand.
AGAAACAAAAAACTTTTTTCTTTCCGTTTCTCAGCCGTTCACAGCCAAGAGCAGGGCCGGTTTTAGGCTTCCTTATACTCAGGGCAAAGTGAACTTTGATGGTTTTTTTAAATGTAATATCATTTCACGTATTTGTGTTTTACAGCGAGAAAAATAAATATATCGGAAAAAAAAAACGTTTTTACAAAAATGAAACAAAGGAAAACAGTAGCAAATTTTCTCATTTGGGTCAATTTGCAATGTAGGTTTGTGCAAAATTGACCACGTAGTTCGTATCTGCGTGTTTTGAAAGAAAATGGCTTTTTTCAGCGATCACTGCCTTAAAAGAATAGTAAATTATTCATTGATTATCCCATTTTTGATTGATCATCCCTCACAAGGTATGGTGTCAAAAAAAAAAAAAATCAGTTGCATGATGGATTCCATTATTTGGTCGTTGTTAAAATTTAATGCCCGGAAAAAGAGATAAAAAACCCAGCAAAAATAGACGAAAAAAGTGAAATGTCAAAAATGCGTTGTGTAATAAATTATCGTTTTGAGTTTCATTTTAAATATCGCAGTTAATTCTATCTAAGATCCAAAACAGCTCTTTAAACTGCAAGATAGCAAATGATTTGAGTTTCAAATGCACGGCTTTCAAAATAAATTCCACCATTAACATTTTTTGTTTTCATTAAAAGATTTAAAATACGTAAAATTCAAGTTTTGGGTGTAAGTTATATGAATACTAATAAAAGTTTTAAAAATGAATTTCACAAACACTTATTTACACAAAATAAGGTCAGATACGTGGAATAAATTTGAATTTTAGACGTGAATTATGGATAAAGTTCATTCATAAACAAACAATCTCATTTAAACTGAAAAAGTTAAAAGACTTGAAATTCAAGTTTCATTTCAAAAGCAAGATAATGAGCCAAAGCGCGCAAATATTTAATTTCATTCCCCAAAGGATAAAAATTAAATGTCCAACCAGTCAAGTATTGGTCAAAGCAGATCGAGTTATAATCTTGTTTTTTTCTTCGGGCATTGTAAATTTGAAAGTAATGTTAATATAAAGATATACATAAATCATTTATTGAAGCAGTACAATATTTGCTTTTTTAAATATTTAAAAACATTTATTCAAATTCTCCATTTATTTCATTACGCATGGAATAAATACCAAAAAGCATTCATCAAATTCTCCATTTTTTTTTTCGAACGGTTGCCAAAATTCTTTTTAGTTCTTAATTTTTTGTAATTCTAAAAGATCTCGGTAAACTGTATCTCGATAAATTACACATCTCGGTAAATATCGATAATTTGCTGTTGGTAACATTTTGTCGGTAAATTGTCGTTAGTAAATATTCTGCGTCTCACAAACACTAATTACAACAATAAAGTACTCTGAGACATTCGCAAGATATAAGCATGATCTGTCCAACTCTTCAGACTAAAGGAAACAGAATACGTTATCCACTGCATTGACTAGCCAATCTTGGTACTAGGTACTTCACACACACACACATAGACATGCACACACATACACATAATGACATACACGCATACCACATAAATATACACATATTCATACATGCTTCAAACACACACATGCTAAATACGCAAATTCACACACGTCACAAACACTTACATACAAACTAAATACAAACCTATATACTTACGTGCACGCACGTACACATACATGGCAAATACATGAACATACATTCATACACACATACCACATAGCACCTGCATACACATATACGAGATAGACACATATGCGACGTACACACACTCACACGCATGCTTTATACGTACATACACATTCAAATATGTCATATATGCACACAAATGTACATACATACCTCTAAAAGACACACACAAACTTGGTAGAACTATAAAGCCCGCGGTATGATCTGGCTCAGCAGTTTATGAAACAGACTTATACCTCGGGGTATCAAATCGACTAAGCTAGAGAATATACCCCGCGATTATACCCACTCTAACACCAGGTAACAGCAAAGGTGAAGACAATGAAATATATATGAAATTGACATATATAAAATACAGTGCACACACACACACTCACACACACACACACACACATACACACACACACACACACATATATATATATATATATACATATATATATATATATAGATAGATAGACGAGAGAAAAACAGTGGAAGAACGTTGTCCCTTGATTGCAATGACTGGATGAAACTGATCACTGATAGCAAAATATACCCCCTCTCTCTCTCTTTCTCTCCGTGTATGTATGTGTGCATGTATCTGCGTAATATCATGAATGGGCGCACAGATATTACACCCTGATTCAAGGCTGCGAGATAATTTGATGTTAGGCAGGGTGCACAGACACTGTGATACTTGGCAGTAAGTCTGATTCATACGTATATAATTTTGTCGAGTATTATTCTTGTGATTAAATAACTCGGAACTTCAGATGATATAGGGAAGCTAAGACAAGAATCAGACGACATATTGTGTAAGAAAAAACAAAAAGATTTGAATGGAGATAATTCATCAAAAAATATAACAGAAATATGTTTGAAATCTGGAAAACATTTCAATCAGGAGTTTCCCTTTCTTTCGTATGATTTTTATGGGATCAGATATTCTTTCTAACATATGACGTCACTTCCTTTAGTTATATATAGAATTTAATTGCATCAGTTTATCAGTGCGCACATAAACAAAGATATCTAAACATCTGCTGCATCTATATTAATGTATTTATGACCTCTATAGATGAGGAATAGATTTACCATCTTCTCCACCGTATTTTGATATATATATATATATATATATATATATATATATATATATATATATATATATATATATGGATTTCTGTTTTCATATTTGTATGCACACATTTAATGGTGGAGATGACAAAAAGGAGAGATGTGCCAGACTAGTTGGTTCTTTTCAAAGTGCTAGATGTTACAAAACGTCCTGATGTGTGCATGCATGTATCGGATAGAGACGAGAAATCAAGTTGCCCTGATAGGTGCTCAATTAGTTGCATTTCATTTTGTTAGTATTTTTAAAAGAGAAATTTCCTAAATATTTCCCCCATCTCAGCCCTTGTGTTATGATAAGCTCACATTGCTCTTGTGTCCTAAGAAGTTGAAGCCAGACTGAAACTGATTAAAATTCTCTGCTTCCTTCAAATGGAATTTCCATCTTCTGACCTATTTTGAAACTTCATGAAATTGACAATTTGAGGATTCATTACGAACTCACCAAGAAAAATCATTTTTGTTCCCTTATTACTATTTAGTATAGTATACTATTTGTCAGCTCTTTCTTCCTCCATGTCCAAAGCCACCGATGACCCAGATGCCTATCACCTTAAATTCAAATCTTTTTCTTGTTAGGACAGTTTTAGTCTATGTAATGGACTGTTATTTTCTGTCCATCATACGGGAGTACACCTTCGAAGTCTCGAGTTACTTCTATCAGTTCTTTTCAGTAACTTTTTTACTTGGGAAAAATATTGCGCAATTTTTTGTTGTCTGAACGCAAAAATTTAGCCGAAATCAACCACGTATGCACTAGAAAGATAAAAGATTATTCTGCTGAATCGGGTGATATTAAAAGCAATACCAATAAAGTTTATATATCAACTCCTGTTTTCATTTCATTCATTTTTCTTACACTCGTCAATTTGATGTTAGAAACAACGCCCAACCGTTGTTTAAAACAATCATTCATTTGTACGAGAAACTCTTTGAAGTGAAATACTATACAGGAATACCAAGACACCCTTTAAAATGAGATTAGCCAACCATATATCATCATTTACAAACGAAAAATACACAAACAGTACATCACTACCAATATATCATTAGGGACTAACAGATAGCATTCTCTTGCCCACTGTGACATGGAAAATATTAAAACAGCCACACATATGCCAGAACACTGAAACCTCATGTTTCCTATGCCTAAATGAGAAATGTGAAATCCTTTCTCTGGCTGATAGAACAAAAAAACAACAACAATTAAATAAAAAGCAGAATTTTTAAATAGAAAACATGAATTGCCGGCATTGCTCAAAATTTCTATTAAAAACATAATTTAACATCCCACAAACAGGAACACAAACATAAACCACAGCAGCGATCATATTCCCTTCAATACTATTAACAATAGTAGCAGCAGTATAACAATTAACATTAACACTTGTTATTTTGTACCCAGGGCACTTTAAGAACTCTCCAACCACTTTTTCCTGACTATCTTAGATATATAGAGATATAACAGACCTAGAATAAATGAAACAATCAAACTAAATACTTATGTAAGAGTAAACCCCAGCCCTGGGCAATAGATTAGAATAAGAATAAAATACTTTCAGAGTATTACAAAGAGTTGATGTTTTAGCAACATTCTAATGAAGAAAATGTCTACAGCAACTCCTACTAATTTATAACTAACAGACAATAAAGTATCTCAACGATGTAAAACAGAAAGACATGAGGAGCAATAACCAATAACTAAACAACGCAAAGAAAAAAAAGATATATAAACAGAATAAGAGCAAGGTTCTCCGCAGTAGAAAAACAGACACCACCCAAAAACCCTCAATAAGGATCTAAGATAAATTGATTCATTCGTCCTAAGAAGTACAAACGAGGCAGGAAAATAAATGTGTTTGTATAGTAGATTCTTTATTTCATCTTATATACATTTGTGTGTGTGTGTGTGTGTGTGTTTGTGTGTGTGTGTGTGTGTGTGTCTTAGGGAGGATACCAGACGTGACAAGTGTGAGAGTTTTTTTATGCTTTAGAAAGATAGTACACTGCTTATATTCTATGATCGAGAAAATGGCGTTTCACCAATCATATGCGTTAAGAATCTTAGTATGGTGAAAATGTTATGAACAAGCAATTTGTTTTTCGATTTGATATGATTTGGCAGATCAAAGAAAAAGTGCATAATAACGATTACCTCAAAATAAAATCTTCTCTGCGATACTCTTGAAAAGCAAGAACACCTCATCGTATAGATTCAGACATAAGGTGGAAAATACATCTGCCGAAACGTTGTGATTAAGTCAACACAGACGAAAAATCAATGAATAAAAGTAGTAAAAAACTTGCTTGAAAAACTTTGACAGAAAGTACAGCAGCAAAAAGCGAGAAAAAGACGAAAATGACTAGGTAACTGGTTCAAAAGAATGAAAGTTTATTAGTATCAGCTCGTATCAGAAATTCCGACTTGAAGGAGTCTGAAATCGGTTCATTAAATTCATCCGTGTTCTCCTTCAAAGCCTCCGGCAGATACACAACAAAAACATTTTTCTTCAAGTTAAGGCAAAAATAGAATTCCATTTGCTGCGAATCTCGTCTGCTCATATGATTCCGTGATTGTAATAATTGGACAAACTGACAGATGCCCACTCACAGGCTCAAAAAAATGGCTGTCATTTTGAAAAAAAAAATCAAATAAATCGAAATAAAGACATTCATAGAAATAGTCACAGGTGACAGGGAGATTAAAAATCGACAAGTGTGCCACCCCTTTGTTATTTGTCGCTTAAAACATAGTTGTTAAAAAGCCTCGGGGAGAAAATTGTTATGTTTTACCGAACAAGAAAGCGATTTTTCACTGTTTCTTTAATAATAATCTTTGTTCAGCAATATTTTTTCTTATTATTGGATGAATTATTGTAACTCAATGATTTTGGCTACTTTTTAAAAAACTTCATCTTAATTTTTAGTTGTTTTTTTAAATCAAATCTTTATGACAAGTCATGATAAAAAAAAGATAACTGAAAATCACAAGGAAATAAAAAGTAGTTAAAATTGAAAAGAAAAACTTTTGTTAATACTTGTTCTTCACTTTTGAAAGCTTCTTTTCTTCCTCCTTACTTTCCTTCGTCTTGTGTTGACATATCATCTTCTTCCGTTTCTCATTAGTTCAATCATATTAGTAGCGAAATTCGTTGCTTGCACTTTTTAATTATCTTTTACTCTATTTTCCCGCCTTTCCCTCGAGTTTTCCCGCTCTTTTCGTGGAAGGCATTTCCGGCTTTTCTGACTAACCAAGCATATGTTTTGCATGATCATTACTTCTTTATTAGTTGCCACTTAGATATAATTTACCAACGCAGGGGTATTTTTTCTGTATCTCTCTCTCTTCAGGTTCCACAGCTGTTATTTTAATTCGAAACCGTCAACCCATACAATCAACATAGGTTTCTACCGTTTTTAAGGTGGTCCGTCTGTCTGACTATCTACGTATGTATGTTGTATGCATATAAGCAGCACCAATGAAGTGAGGTTGATGAACATTTCTATATCTACTCTTTATCATGTGTAGACAGAAGGTTTCTCAGTTTCCTCTCATAGGATCTTATCATTGAATTTCAATTTGCAATGTAAATTGATACTAAATTAGTCACTTAGTTTTTGTCCAGCAACATTCATGTCTTTTTAGTTTAGACTTTTTTTTAAGGGACCACAGCCCAACAAAAGACAAGAGAAGTAACTAATTAACTGAGCATCTCTTTTTAAAATACTCAAATTGATCACTCAAAACACAATACGCGGCTTAAAGACGTTGGTGATGTGACAGTTTCTGTTGAATGACTAACCTGACCAGTTATTCTTATGTTCATTTTTATCTAAGTTTTATTTCTTCCTTTTTACCTTATTCTTTTTCATCCCTCCTCCTCTTCTTTCACTTTCTTTCCTGCTTTGATTGCACGCCTTTTACTCTTCTCCGGCATAATTCATCATTTATTTTGCTTTTTTTTCGTTCATCCTTGCATTTCAATTTTGGGAACTTCTTTCCTTTCCATGTTTTTTTTTCCAAATTCCTGTCTCCTTTCTTCCAGCCCTCCCTTTTCAACTTTCCTTCCTTCCTTCCTTCCTTCCATTCCTGTTGCATGTCCTCCCCCTTTTTCTTTTTTCCAACTTCATCTTCCTTGTAAATCTTTCATTTTTCTACTCTTTTTCATGCCTCCTTCATGCTCCCTCTTCTTCATCCCTCCATTCTTTATAGCTTCTTTCATTTCTTTTCTTCTCAAACTCTGCCGTTTTTTATCCTTCTTTTTCTCCCTTTCTTTCCGAACTCTTCATTTTCTTTTTTGTCTTTCTTGTCTTCTATCTTTCCCTTTCTTTTTTCATCCCCCCTTATTCTCCTTGCCATCTCTCCATTTTCCTTCATTCCTTCCTTCCTTCTTTTCAAACCTTTCGTCCTTTCTTATGTCCTTCTGGTTTCCCTCCTCTGCCTTCCTTCCCCTTCTAGCAATTACCCTTGTCTAACACTTTTAATAAATATCTAAACGAAACGGCCAAAGCAACAAAATTCATCATGTCTGAATGATTAAATATCAACGGAATGCACCATGCTCATGCCGTGGCCTTGGTTCCATCCTACAAGCAATTTATCAAAACCTCATTCACACATTTGCAGCTCGTTCTGCGAAAAATCTCTCGACTCCTGAATAATTATCGCCAGTTATCCCCAAACTAATTTCATGTGCTCTGGTGATGAGAAACATTTTAATTCAAGTAGTGAAAAACGAATTATGACGAATGCAAATTTATCATTTATATTTTGAATAATCGTGAAAAATGTATTTCATCGTCAGGAATGAGTGTAAATGTCACATTCTAAAATACGCAATTATTCGAACATGATTTAGTTTGTCTGTGGAAGTTAGTCTGAAAAGTATCCAGCTTTTCAATAATAACGAATATTTGCCGATATAGGGCAATGACACCGTTGTTTCTTTTAAAGTACTGTCCTCGGTTGCTCACGCACTTATTCAAGCACCCTTTTGCTTAAAAAAAATCCTTTTGTGTTCCCCTCAATCTTGTCCAATCATCTTTTTTGGATAAAAACGTTGGTGACATGACGTGACCTATAGAAGTCATCGATCGGTCAGTGTTATTTTATGCATAAATACCATTCCATTTGTTTGAGATCCCCCCGTTGAATAAAGTATTGGACAGTGACCAATAAAAATGTCATCAAAATACCTCTTAAAATACAATGACCACAGCTTCCGGCAGATATTGAGTCAGTCAGAGCGGTAATAGATCCGCTGAGCTTCCTTGAACATTGTTCTCGTCTATTTATTCTGGTGTACAAAGTTGCACTTCCAAGAATCCAAGGCTCCTAGCTTATTTGATCCATTGTTATCCATCTTTGTTTGTAGCAATTGTCAGTTCCTACGACATAGGGGTGCTAGCCTGACGCCTAAGATGTATTCCTGCATAGGATTAAAGAGATCCAACTGCACTGCTATTTACTTACAGATCAGTGGAGGAGTGGATTCATATCATTCCCAAAGGAATTAGTGCAAAATAAACACAAATTGTCCCAGCTGGGGTTTGTATTCGGTTCACCGACTCCATTCTCCGTGTCATTAATCGCTAGGCTACCCGCACACGCTACAGCTGTCATATAACCGTCCATAATACATGACGTGAAATATTTTGGACAGAGACTGTAACAAATGAAGGTTTTTCTAGGAGAGTAAAAACGACAGGGAATCTGTTGCTAACATTCAGAAAGAGACAGAATTCTGGGGACACGTGATGAGGAAGAAAGGCTTGGAGAGCTCACGATATGCATAGAAGGCAATTGAAGCAGAAATAGGCAGCGGGTCACTTACTTGAAGGACGTGAGCAAGAGGATGGCTGAGAGGAGAGAGAGAGAGAGAGAGAGAGAGAGAGAGAGAGAGAGAGAGAGAGAGAGAGAGAGAGAGAGAGAGATGACGTTACAACATGCCGCCATCATTGGTTGAATTTACCATGGTGGCCATAACCAATTAAATCTCTTGCAATAGTACATATGCACAGTCGTGTAATTTTCCAACTGAATCGTCAGTGCGTACGGGAGCAGCTACGCTTCTTCCATTGAAAGAGTCCATGAGTTCTGCCGAACGATACCAATTTTCCTTGAGGCGCGGAAATGGTTTGACCATTCTATGATTGCACTGACCTTCTCTTGTGCAAATCAAGGGGACTGCAATTGACATTTCTAATTCTGTTCGCAGGCTCCAGAGATTAGAAAAATATCACGAAATGAAAACATACCTGTCAATAAAGACGAGATTCTATCAATACTTGGCAAGTTCATTTTGGTCTATTCATATTTTCTCTATGTTAAACAATCTAGATGAGTTTCTTTACCTCTTCCTCACTCTATATCTTTATGCCTATCTTTATTTGTCAATAAAGAATTACATTCAGTATTACGTCATTTCAATTTGGTCTGTTTGTGTCAATCCTTTCAACTATGCCAAACTCTTCATCTCACTCTCTCTCTCACTTTCTCTCTCTCTCTCTCTCTCTCTCTCTCTCTATATATATATATATATATATATATATATATATATATATATCTGTTAATATCCATCTATTTATATTTAACTCTCACTCTCTTCACGTCTTTCTATCTCGGTCTCTTCATATCCCCCTCACTCTCTGTATACGTACAAATCTATCTATATTCATCTCAGGCTTATCACTATCTCTTCTTGTCAGCAAATATCATTAATTCACACGTGGAAAGATTTTAAGCGTTTCCAGATCCCGAAATGGGTTTGATAGTAAGAAATGCCAAGTCATGTGAGTTTCGAGTGAAAGGAGCTGCAAGATACCGAGTGTAGGAGAGAGAGAGAGAGAGAGAGAGAGAGAGAGAGAGAGAGAGGTGAAAAGGATGTGCACTCTCTCTATCAAGGTTCGTACTTGAAAAGACCCAGAAATAAATTAACGCTTTTCGCTTTTTTTCGTAAAAGTTAGAAAGTTAAATTTCAAAAAGTGTTGATACCTATATTTTCATATCTATTCATTGTTAATGTCCACTTATCAAGGTGAATAGGAAGATATCTCAATCTACCCAGTCTGTTAATATCTCATGATTTTATCAATCTTTCCACATATAGCAGTGGTTTTCATATATCTACCCACTCAAGAAACTCTTTTCGACATTTATATTCTCTCTAAACCCACTCACACATGTATATATGTGTTGTATAACTTTGAAACTACATTTGGAATGATCTCCCGTTATTATATGGTGATTGTATCATTTGGCTCGGATAGCATAAATAGAGTAAACAATTGGAAAAATAGAAATGCTGCAGGAATCGAACCTGCGACCGATTAGGTAGACGCTTCGATGTAGTGTTGCTCTTACCATTGAACGAAGCAGCCGTCGGTAAAGCGAAAGTACAAATAACTGGTTTAATTACAAATTTTCAATTTGTTCATTCAGTGATTATATCTGTCTGATAGACTCACCATGGAGTAACGGGAGATCATTTCAAACAGAGCTTTGAAGTAATTTAACGCATTCATAAATATTTCTGACAGATCATACATCCATTTCTCAATGATATATGTAATACGACATTTACTAATCGTGTAAATGTAAAAAAAACAAAACATGAAGGAATTGTTTTTGTAATGAAGTATCATCAAATATATTGTGGAAATATCACTATGTTTCGTAATCCCCTGGTAAGGTCGAGCGGAGTGCTGGGGTTTCGGCGGAAGATATCTTGAATACAACTGATCTGTAAAGATTAATGGCTATCTTACTCTTTCGAGTCTTTTAATTTCAGTTTCTGGATATCCTGCTTTCAATATATTTACTTGTCACTCGGGACTGCTGCTGCTGATGTTGTACCCGGGTAGTCAACAGTTGCCGCTGATAGTGGAATTACTATCACGAATTTCAATGTTGCCCCATAGATCCTCCATCCTGTGAATCTTTTTGTCGACGAAAACACATCTATTATCTTGATTAGCGTAGTACTTGTCAAAAATTATTGAATCCGAATGTATTATCTGTGTGATCAATAATCTTACACCCACATACAAACACACATGTATCATCATAATCATCATTCTTTCAACATCTGTCGTTGGACAAAGCCCCTTTCCATGATTCGCCACACATCCTTATCGTGAGTGTCGCAGAGCCAATACTTTCTGAATTTGTCTAGCTCGACTCTCCATCTTGTATACTGCTAGCTTCGGATGCACATGTGATCTCTGGGGATCAGTGTTGTGAGTGGTGATGTCCATCGGTTGTCTGCCATGACCTTTTGAGTTTTTTGATGGAGTCTATGATTTCTGGGACTCCTATTTTCTCCTTGATATATTGTACTGTCTTGTGGTCTCTCCATGTGAGGTTGAGCCGGATTCTTTCATGTGCACGTTACATGCTTCTTAGACACTTGGTCAGTCTCTTGGTTAGGTCCCATGTTCAGTTCCATAGTTTACTATTGGGATGCATTGGTTGTATATCCTTCTTTTGAGGACTAACGGAATCATCTTGATTTTGAAGATTGAGCTTGCTCAGACGAAGGTTTGCCATCCTAGAGTGATTCTTCGCTTTTATTCTTCATTTGAGTAGCTCATGGAGATTTGTTGTCCCAAGCAGATGTAATGGTCTACTTTCTCAAGATCTGAATCTTTGAGTTTGATAGTTATGTTCACATATCCGACGTGATAGTTGCACAGGATCTCCATTTGCGGGAGTCCATATGTTAGCTGAATTTTCGGTCTCTCCGTTTAGTTCATATAGCATCAGTTAGAGGTCTTATAGGCTCTTTGCAAAAGAGCAATGTTTTATATGTACATATGCATTTGTATGTCACTTAGAAATGAATATATGATTCGACAGCTGGTGAGAGCAACGCTATATTGAAGCAGCAACCTTATCGGTAGCAGGTTCCACTCAGGCAACATAATTGCTTATTCTATTCACGTTGACTAGGCCAAATGATAAATTCATCGTGTATTTATGGGATATCATTTAAAATTAGTTTCAATATAAGATAATGCAATTTATAATCACACACACACACACACACACACACACACACACACACACACATATATATATATATATATATATATATATATATATATATATATATATATATATATGTACATACACCCTGGTGATCAAGACAAAGCAGTAGTATATATATATGTGAAAGAAATTGTTATTTCATTCTTTCATATTGTTATATTGGGTAGACAGACATGTTACGGCAAAGTGCCATCATCAGTGTGAAGTGAATGAATGAGAAAGAGAACAGTGGAACTATGAATGTTCTGTAGAGGAAATCGGGTCCGCATTTGGAATTAATTGTTTTCCATCCTCAGTTTGACAAGAGGTTTTATAGGGAGGAGAGTATTTGATCAATGAGTATGGGGGTTTTGGGTGAGTAACGAGCGTCGATAAGAGAAATATAATCAAGGAAAGTGGGAGGGGATGCAGGTTTGTAAAAATGGGTATATACACTCGGGTTGTCCTGGGATGGATGAGTTAATTCTAAGGGGGAAGACATATTGAAATGTCAAGAAAATCTAATGTTAAGCACGTTTGTATGCATATGGGAGCAATTTGTGAATAGTTAAAGGGAAGAAGTATTCAGCGTATGTGTGTAAGGGTGATGTCGGTTAGTAAAAGTATCTGTAAGCGTAAAAAAAAATGAGTTAAGTATATGTGAGATATGTAAAAACTTTGAACAATCTGAGTATCGATGAAAGAAAAGTTAACCTGAAAAAAATAAGGGAATTATGTGTGTTTTGAAAGACATTAAAATATGGGGGTGACTCTTGGTGAACATGCTTTTCAGATTCTAGAAATGTACATATTGGGTGATGGATTTTGCAATTCAATAGTATTATGTGTACTGATGTGCATCAGCCGTGCTATGAGACTAAACATATATCATCATCATCATCATCATCATCATCATCAGTTTTTTAACGTCCATCGTTGGATATAGACCTTCCCCAGGATTCGCCACAATTTTTTGTTATGGGCGTCGCGGAGCCAGTATTTTCTTAATTTGTCTAGTTCATCTCTCCATTTTGTTTTCTGTCGGCCTCATTTTTGCTTGTTATCTCTGGGGATTCATATTGTGAGTGATGATGTTCATCGGTTTTCTGTCATTCTTGCAACATGGCCTGCCCATTACCATTTAAGTTTTTTTTAATAGTTTCTATGATATCTCAGTCTCACGTTTCCTTCCTGATATACTGTGATGTCTTGTGGTCTCTCCATGTAAGGTTAAGAATGATTTTCCCGTGCTCACGTTGCATACTTCTCAGTTAGCATTTTCTGTCTGTTGGTTGTGTTCCATAATTCAGCTTCGTAAGTGACTATCAGGAGAATGCATTGGTTCTATACTCTTCTTTTTAGGAATATTGGGATCGTCTGGCTTTTGAAAGTTGAGTTTACTCTGTCGAAGGCTTGCCACCCCAGAGTGATTCTTCACTTGATTTCCTCCTCTTTTGAGGATCTCATGGAGATTCGTTGTCCTAGGTAGATGTAGTGGTCTACCTCGCTGGGTTTTGCATCTTCTATCGTGATATTTATGTTCTTATTCTTAATATGATTGTTGCACTTTTGCATTTTTTTTTACTGAAGTTCACGTGCAGACCGACTTTTTTTCTTTCTTCGTTTAGTTCATCTAGCATTAGTTGGAGGTCGTGTAGGTTCTCTGAGAAGAGGACGATGAAAATCTGAAGTTGCTCAGATATTCGTTGTCTATTTTGATTCCTCAATTCTCCCAGTCCAGATTTCAGAAGATCATCTTGGGGTAGGCTGTGAAGAGTTTGGGTGAACTGGTATCACCTTGCCTTTCTCCTTTTTAGAGCTGCAAGGGTTCAGAGTCCTTGTGTAGCCTGATGAAGGAGTTGCCGTGATTGTATAAATGCTGACGTATAAAGGGTCCACACATACATGATTAGATCGAGATAGATAAAGCAGTGCTTCAAGGTGACCCTGATGCGATAACCAAAGACCGTTCCAGCATGAAACTCGGTGTCACCATGAAGCACACATTTACCAGTTTAAATCTATTTACATACACCCTAGCCAAGATATCGACCATTGTTCAAATAGATAGTTTAACCATGAGAACAAATAACAAAGCCCCAATATACATATATATATATATATATATATATATATATATATATATATATATATATATATATATATATATATATATGTTGCTTTCTTTTTCATATGGATATGGATATTTATAAAGGTGGATATTTATATTTGTCATTACACATGTATACATATTCACATCTTGAAACTTCAATCATCAGCAGTTAATAGATTAATCTTTACATAAATATGATGTTTTCGGTACATCATGAAATACTGGGATAGTTCTAATTTCGAAGGTGCATGCTCAGAAGGGGTCGGACTTCATGGTGTGTGGTAGATTCATTCATGTAATGTATAACAATTTCCTGTCCATCATACAAAACTATGGGTTCGGAGTATTCAGTCTCAAAAAACAAAAAAACAAAACCATGTTTCATTAGCAAGCCTTTCAACCCAGAATGATTATATCAAGTGAATTATGCATGAACTATAGATAAAAACAATATAAATTTAATTCCATTTTCCCTGCACGCATACTCTGAAGATGGATTTCATGTTTGTTTTGTTATTTTAGTACTGAACCTACACAACTTTTCTCAAGACCATGCAAACTTCTGTGTCAGTAACTTAGCGAAAAAAGCAAATCATAATACACGTATATTCTCTATTGGTATGTTGGAAATACAAAATTAGTTTCAAATTGAAAGATTTTCAAATTGAAAAATTCTTTGAAAGCCTAAGGTGTTACTCAGAAGATCCTACCTGACTGAATTTTTTGTGTTTTTGATTGAATAGGAAAAACTTCCAATTTAATCCGTATAAACTCTAAACCAGTGGAGTGTGAATGACGAGAATTTCCACCATTACAGTTTTATGGCTGACTCAACATAATTTCCGTTTTATGGCAGCCCAAGGCGGTAATTGTTTTCATCAGTTTCGCAAAAAAACAAGCGAAGTAATTTCAGTAGATACAATTTTTTAAGCTCCAGCAACTAACTTATTACGGATGCAAAAACTAGAACATTTGAAACAGTATTTTATCAAAACTAATTGAAAAGAATATGATTTAGGGTTTGTGTTTGGATTAGCATTTACGCTTATAGTTATCATTAGGGTTGGGGTTGCAATTAACGACGGTAAAAGATCAATCATATTTTTAGATTTCTAGTGACCACCCTTGTTTTTGCAAATCTCATTTGAACCTTTTTTTTTGCTATGGATAACTTGCAATGTATTATCATCCAGTTGACAAGAGCTTTTATCTTGTAATGGATAACTATTACTCTTCTCTACCTTCTACTCTTGATGGGTAAATAGAGTTTGAATGGTTACATTGAACACCGATTTTGATTGGCCTATTCCATGTATTACTATTTTATTTCAAGTATACAATAGACCAATATATATATATATATATATATATATATATATATATATATGGATTGCATTATTTTATTTTGAAAGTCATATTTAAAATGATATCCCGTCATTCGACACTTGATATATCACTTGGCCCAGATAACACAAATTGAAAAAACAATTAAAGAAAATGAAGCTGCCAACGGAATCAAATCTGCGACTGATAGGTCAACCGCTTCAACGTAGCATTGCTGTTACCACTGAGCTAAATAGGTGTCAGCGATACAAAAGTACAAAAAACTGCCTCATCTCTGAATTCAAATAATTGCTCATTCACGGTCGATATCTGCGCTATTCATTGTCTAGGCCAAGTGATATATCAACCGTGCAATGACGGGAGATCATTTCAAATAAGAGCTCTACATACACGCACACACGCACACACACACACACACACACACAAAAGTATATATATATATATATATATATATATATATATATATATATATATATATATATGTATATATATATATTTGTACTTTTGTCTTCTAAGGAATACATTTAGAAAAATAATGTTGAGGCATGGCTTCCGCTGAAGAGATGAGGAAAACAGACTTTATCCCCCACCCCCTGAACCAGGTTTTTCACCTGGGTTGAAAGATTTGAAAGTTGGAACTTTATAATCAATACAGGATCATTGTACAGTACAATTGTTTTACGCAACCTTAAAAAAATTCAGCTGTATAAAAAGATGGTATTTTTATTCGCTGGCGATAGGGTTACTTATAAGATATGTTCCGAACATGACTTTTCCCCCATTCCGTGGAAATATATCTTTTTCCCCATCTCCCCAATGAAAAGTGCCAGCTGATACCCATGTACGTAAGAGTCCTTCAATTTTGTGCTTCACAGGCATTTCAAATTTGTAACATCGGCCCGAGCAGTAAATTTGTTGGTTTTTCCTGAATGTGATTTAAGAGTTCTTCATCATCTTAAAGTATCATTTCATCGCTGGTATTGATCTTAACACCTAGAATACCCCTAAAAGGAAAACGTGGAAAGTGCAGGATCAAATAAAGTAGGTCTACAATTCATTTTGCACCATCACAAAGCACTGAAAAATGAGTTGCCTTCATCCTCTGAAGAGGAACCATCATCACTTTGTCCAACTAGATATGATTGAGAGTCACCAAAGGTCTATCTATCATAAAATGGAACCCTAAATACACTATCTGATAAATCACTAAAGTCATTTTCACTTTTTCCAGCTGTTACAAATGAGCAGAATTTCACTAACAATAAATTTCAATGATCGACACAATAGACAATCTATGTGCTTTGTCAAATCTAGGAACAATAGCAAGTAAAGCTTCTACTTTCCCGTCCCAACTTCGGAATAGGAATCGTCCAAAATAATTACGGACGAAGTAAGGGCTTCTGCTTTAGTTTTCTGACATTCTGTGAACTCCACCAACCAATTGCCATTTAAATCTTATAATAGTTTCAATGACATTCCTGAATCCTGTTTTTTTTCTAATATAGTGCGCCGTCTTGTGATCTCTCCATGTGATGTTGAGCTTAATTCTCTCATGTGCATATTGTACGGTTCCTAGTATGAAGGTGAATTTTTTGCTTGGTTCAATGTTTCAGCTCCGTAAGCGACGATCGGGAGGATGCATTGATTGTATAGCCTTCTTTTTAGGACAAATTGGATTTTCTTATTCTTGAAAGTCGAGCTTGCCCCACCAGAAGCTTTCCATTCTGATTTCTCCTTCTTTTGGACATATTATTGCGATTATTTGTCATGCTGCAGGGGTCTACTTTTTTCAGCTTTGTATTTGCTATCCTGATTCTCGTCTCTGTATTCTTTATCTTTGTGTTGCAAGTAGGATTTGTTCAACTGAATTTCATATGGAGACCAGCGTTTTGTTCATCTACTGATCATGAAGCTTCTCTGCAACGAAACTTCCGCTGAGAATAATCAATATAATTCTTTAAGTGGTCTATGCAATTGAGTGTTTAATAATAAAATACTGTCAGTCGGTTTTACATTGAAAATCAAACATTTATATCTTAAATGTATAACTGACAGGTGCCTGTGCATGTGTGTTCGTTCGTCATGCTATAAAAAGTACCTAAATATCCGTATATATTTTTTTTTTAGAGCAGGTTTCTATTTTCAGTGGAACTATAATAGCAAAATGGAACTTACTTTCAGCTAATACACATATCTTCTTACTTTATATGTTTATGTATTATTCTAAAAGTGGCGTAAAGTGAAGGGAAACCCAATCTGCAAGGGGTCAAAAGTGAAGGTTCTTTTTTTCTTAAATCAAGATTAAATTAGCAGTTTTGAGAAAAAAGTTTCAAACATTTCAAGGGAGGGGGGCTTTATTCATAATGTAACGATAAAGCAAGACAAGGTCCTTACTTTCTATTCACTATATATATATATATATATATATATATATATATATATATATATATATATATATATATATATATACACATGTATATATATTTTTATGTATATACATATATGTATATATATATGTATATGTATATATATGTATATATATATATGTGTATATATATATATGTATATATATATATGTATATATATGTATATGTATATATATATATATATATGTATATGTATATATATATATATATATATATGTATATGTATATATATATATATACATGTATATATATATATACATGTATATATATATATATATATATATATATATATATATATATATATATATATATATATATATATACTACCGGAATATTTCATCTGTAAGACGAGTATTGAAAATGTGATAAATAGTAGACCTGCATTCTTACAGTTACCTTGCAGGAATTAGAAAATCAGAAGTGTGGTTATAACAAATTTGCTTTTATACTGGATTGATACACTGTATTATATATTAACTCATTGTCGAGAACAATCTTGAGAGAATACAAAAAGAAACGTTCTGTTAGAACGCATGGGTCAGTAAATAGTGCTAGAAGAATAAGTGTTGTTACAAAAAAAGTTTTGTTGTATGTATAGAAGCCAAGGTGTCGAAATCCACACCAAAACGATATTTGATTGGCGCAAGGCCAAATATAGTAAGATTGCCGTAGGAATATTATGTTACACCTATCTCCCAGGTGAGAAGAACCTTCTTGCTTCAAAAAATAGCGATTCATACTGTGTTTTTTTGGTAGTTTTGAATACACCTGTTTTTAGGACATTCTGTTTACAACACTTTTTCATTTTTACGAAAAGTGGTGGAAAGTGAAAATAGCGTTCAGCATTTGATTTGCTGTTGGAAAGATAGTCCGTGCCTTATTCATCTCTCTCGAAAACTCCAGTCTCCTACTGCTCCTACCAAAACAATCTCTGACGACCACGCCCAACATACCATCATAATTTGGGGGGGGGGGTAGAGGCCCAGGAAATGTTTGTACATAAATTATTACTAATTGCCTCTTCACTTTCCGTCATTCAAACTCATGGAGGATTTTTTGGGGAAAGCTCTTCTTAAGGATAGTTGAAAAAACCTGTGCTGACCTCTGATACAGACAACTCCAACCCTATAGGCTCTGTCTTATTTTCAGAGTAATGCCTTGCTCAATTTTATTCTGTAAAACTTTTGTTTGAGCATTACATATCAGCGTATTTCTTGGAAAAAGCAAGCAGATTATTCAATGCAGGGGAAGCAACTCGGAACTTAACATCGAAAACACAATCTGGATATATAGAAAACAACAACAACAAAACAAACGGATGTGATGCGTCAAGTCCAATCGAAAAAGGGCTTTGAATAGTGATTCAACCTTCTGAAACCAACACTCCCGGAGTGTTCATGACTGAATCGTTGTGAACAAATGAACACATACACGAATAGTAAAATAGAGAATAGTACGACCAAATCATTTATCATGATTATTGAACCCCATCTAACGAAATTCAGACAATAAATTATCGATTTATTTAATATTTGTAATGGTTTAATTTTGCTTTTGTGCAACTTTTCACTGTATTCAGTTATGATAGAAATGAAAATTCATTCAGTTACTTCTACGTCCGGATCAATGTAAACAACACGATCTTCGGAACAAATAGAGGCGTTTCCTCAAATAAAATTATATCTATATAAATTAATTCGAAAAAAACAACAAAATTCACAACGTGTAGTCAAAGTATATGAAACTACAAAAAACGCAGTATGTCTACAACTACGTTGGTGTCTTTTTTATTTTACATGTAACACTTGCTACCCTACTCATTGTTAGCTCACTGCCATAGAATGAGTCCCTCCATATATGCAAAAGTTGAAGACACTCAACCTGTTTCAAATCTATTTTCTCAATGTGCACATTTCTATCAGCTTGAGATATGCTGCATCATTTTTGTTCTGTACCTGATAGGCATATTCATTAATTGGGAGTCCCATTTCGTCATCAACAGACGACAATACCTCTTCAGCTCTTGTGATTCCGCCAACCAGTCTCTTCGATTCCAATTTCCTCGAGGAATATTTTGGATGAACTTTTTATAAATCCGGGTTTTATCATTTTTTGTCTTTCACATAAAAATGATTTATATTGTATTCCTTCAAAGTGCCCCCCCCCGAAAAAAAATGTGGAGAAGTAGCTGCATATATATATATATATATATATATATATATATATATATATATATATATATATATATATATATAAATATACGTATGTATTTTTATATATATATATACGTATATATATATATATATATATATATATATATATATACATATATATATACACATATATATATACACATACACATACACACACACACACACACACACACACACACACACACACATATATATATATATATATATATATATATATATATATATATATATATATATATATATTTGAAACTGTCAACTATAACTCTCAAACTAAGTTTCTTCAGTTTTCAAGCCGGCATGGTTGGCTGGTTATATATGTATTACGTATTCCAATCATACCAAAGAAGTTGAAGAGCTGGAATTTTTAACATTTACCTTTATTATGTCGACCAGAAAACGTCTTTTCGAAATATCTCACACTAAATAGGTTTTCAGTGGGGGGAGATGAATTTTTCATGTAAGTTTATGCTAAATTATGCCAGCAGCATTCACGTTTTTTTCTTTTTTAAAATTCAGACATTTTTTATTGTTTGCTCTTTCCAACAATAGGTGAAACTAGTAATTTATCCATCAACCATCTATTCTTTTCAATGTTTCAATTGATCATCCCAAACAAAGCATGTTGTCAAAAAAACATTAATCATGGACTTGTATATGTTAATATTTTTGCTCAAACCTATCCATCTCGTATTTGCACTCGTAGTGACAGTATCAAAACATCTACAAGTGGTTCAAATCTTTTCTACTCCGTATGTCAAATTAGTCAATAGATATAATTAATTCTTTTTTTTTTTAAGGTTAATCAGTGATTACTTGGGATAATTTGGGTTTCTGTATTTATACAATATCTTTATCTAGATATTGAATTAAAAAAAAAAAAGCTACAACCTTGTGCTTTGCCCAGTCAGAGAGGGGGTCTTGGATACCTCGGAATCTTCCCTGGTTAGCGTCTGATACACTTCTAATAGTATATGGAAACAGAAAAACATCTCACCTTAAATTATGATTTCCTCTCCTAGATCAACAAACATTAAATTCAAATTGGTGACAAATTTAAATCCAAATATCGATCAGTAAATTAATCATCGAACGATATTTCTAGAAATTTCTGCCTTTGTGTGTGTATGTTCGTGCACAAAAATGTACACTGAAAGGAATATATTTTTGACTGTTTAAGTGACGTGTCTATTTATGATGCAATGTGCATCTCCAATCATTTCGATGGTTTCGGAATGGAAGAGAGAGAGAGAGAGAGAGAGAGAGAGAGAGAGAGAGAGAGAGAGAGAGAGAGAGAGAGAGTTTATGCTTTTAAAAGAAGGAATGTTTACGCTTTTACGAAAGTGATTAATTCTCTTTTGACTGCAATTTATAAACATTAGCTTAAATTTTATTTTAACTTTAATTTGATTTCAAACTAAAATTAGGAAACTTTTTGGAATGAGTGAACACACGAATGCAACGTCTATGCACCAATTTAACCTGATCCCCCCCCTTCTATCATTAGGCCATCATTAAACACCGTCTGATTCCTTCACACACACACACACATATATATAAATCATTACACATGACTATATATATGTATATATATATATATATATGTATATATATATATATATATATATATATATATATATATATATATATACATGCACACATATATATCCACACACATACACACACACACATATATGTATATATACATGTATCTATACATAATATTTTTTACCGATTTTCACGGTAGGCTGCTCCACCACACACCATAAGGTCTGGTCCCTTTCAAACATGCACCTCTTGAACGAGAATGCCTTCATTGAAGAAATCATCATTTCATTTTATCATTCATTCATCATTTTCATCAGCATGTTATCATCCTAATTAGACATTCTGTAAATATATTAATCCACACAGAAGGTAATGCAGTGTTGAGTTCGACACTGGCTCCAAATGGACTCCTCGAGTTCCAGCCAAATTTTACTGCTTGCTCCTTTGTTTCTCTGTCCATAACTTCAAGTGAAAGAGTCTATTGTTTACAAACTGTTCGGCTTATTTTGTGCCACCTTGTATAATCAATGTTACCACCTTCACCAAACGAGCTGCTCTGCATTCAATGGGTTAACTTCGTTCCTTACATAAAAACCGTCGCGTCGACTGTTCTTGTGTTCCAAAAAATCGAAATAGGAAACAAAATTACCATTCCTAAAGAACCAATGCTTAGATATTGCAATAATGTTTTTGTAGATGCTGGTTAGAAAAAAATATGAAGCTATAATTTCACACGACCATATAACACCCTTCAACAAACGGAAAATAAACGACATTAAGTTAAATATTTACGAGCAAATTACAAAGAAAGGTAAAAAAGAGGCCTGGTTAATCACTCGAGGAAACCATCGCGTAACCAACGTCTTTTGGCTGCATGCCATGTTAGGGGTGATCAATTGAAAAAATTGAAAAAAAAAATGAACGAATGAATTACTTCTCACACCTTCTATTGGACAGTAACCACTAAAAGATTCTGGATTATAAAACAAAAACAAGCGTGAGATTCTGCCATACACAAACCAAGAGACAAATTTAGCATGAACTTACACTGCAAATCGAACCCTCTAAAAAATCGATTTAAGTCGTTGGATAGTGGGGGTTGAAAACAACAATGATATCTTGGGGACATGACAAAGAGTAAATATTTAAATCTTCGTCCCTTTAACTCCATTGAAGAGATCTGTACGGGTGAGACTTACGCATAAGCAAAGCCAGTAACACCTGCTTAAAAACTGAAAAAAACCCCTATAATTTTGGTCGACGTTTTTTTTGTAACAAAATTGTTTGGTTTTGCATTTCAATACGACATTATAAAAGCCATACTTATAGCAGTGATGGAAAATCTATTTTCAGGCAGTCTATTCTGGATGTTTGCATTTGAATCGGAAGAAACGGAGAATGCTAAAACCGTCCAGACAGGCTTCGCACGTTCGCGAGTTGGACGTGTTTTAAGAGAAGGACACAAGAAAAATATTTTCAATAAATCATAAATATTTGGCCCAGTGGTAGAGTGCTCACCTCTGGTTCTGTAGGTCGTAGTTCAATCCACTGCTATCATACCAATTAAAGCTACTTGATTCCTCTCCATTAAGCCTTAATCACAAGGACTGGAATTGGGAACGTCTTTCTTAGGCTAAGTGGTTGGATACTCTTGTTCTCGTAGGATCATCGGCCAAGCAACACTGAGCCTCATCAATACCTTGATGAGAAAACTCTGGATAATAACAGGTTCCATATCAAAACGTAACTTTGTCAGGTCTGGCAAGCTGGAAGTGGTTCCAATTAACAGTTGTCCATGTGCACCTAACCCTTTAACATTGTAGAATATAAATGGCAAACAATGATACATCGTTTTTACTCGTGTGAAAACATTTAGTCTTTTGAGAATCTTTGGGTCCTTTTCATTAGTCTTCATCAAGAGCTAACCTTCATAATTTTATGGTATGGAAGCCTGAAAAAAATTACGTGAGTTGATAAATATTTTCTAACCAAAAATATCCAAGATAGTGGGTCTTTTTTGTTAATCCAAACCACAGGAGGAAACCCTCACCTCAACTCAATCCCTACCACAAAAAAACAAAAACAAAAACAAAACACCTCAACCTTAACACTAGCCCAAACACTTAACCCTGGGTTGAACAAATATAAACTCGAAACTTTGATACTGAAAGAAAGCAGTTGTCTAATTGAGTTTGGTCATTTTAAGGCGCAGAGAAAGTGCATTGAAATACTTGTTGGAAACCCACTAGTGTAATTGTGACGTCAAAGAGACGGTATATATGAACCATTTGGATACACATTGCATTTTATATACGAAGATAATGGAGGTATGCATCGCAGTGAGCTTGGAGAATGGCGAGTACTCTGTTGACCAAGAACTGATTTTTAATTATTTCAAAAATTTTTGTTTTCATAACTTTTTTTTAATGTGAGCAAAGTATTTAAATTTTTTCAATGGTCAACTCAGTCACTATGGATAATGTCTCCCCACGGACGACTGCCTGTGAATTTTCTTTATTGTGATTTATGTTTTTTTACGTCATTAAAACATGGATGATTTTCTATTTCACTACGTCAGTTACATTAATGAAATTCTGTTTTACTAAATCAGTTTCGTCCTTCAGTTTGACTGGAAACATCTGTTCATTGTATAATGTTATATGTGTTGATGAGAGAAAACACAGACCCCTCACTATTGTTTTAACTACCCAGACATTTTTGTTTTGCATTTTCCAAGTTAGTAAGTTGGCTACAAAGCATCATTTTTGCTACTTTGAGGCTGCATAATTGACGAAAAATAGATCATTAAATTTGCTGACCCTATACTATGATTTTTGTGGGGGGATAGTGTCGTTCCTAAGTTATGCAGTCACATAGAGACAGGCAGATTGACATTTGGGGAATCATAGTAAGATATTTTGACAATCACCCGCTTGATATTTCAGCAAAGTATAAAAAAATCTGCAAAATATATTTTTATCTACGTCTTATAAGTATAGGTATAAACTAAATAGATTTGGATCGATAACAGGGCTAGATATGCCGTTGAGAATAACGAATAACTAACTTTATTTAAAAAAAACAAACACCAGGATGACCTCTTGATATTTTGAGCAAACTGATACTGTTTATTGCATAGAACTCAATGTTTTCACTATATAATACGTAATATTTTACTAATCCTTCCAACAGAGAGTTTTTTATAGATCTTTGTCAAAACATTTTCGTAAAAGAACCTTCATAATCTGTTTTGTAAAATGTTGTTGACATGTTTTCTTCCATCTCAAGTTCCACGTTGAAAACAAAACGACAACAACAATTAATAACTCAATAAGCTGGATATTATTCTATTGTCTCCAGTTCTTGTTTTTACTGCAACGTTCAACGCTGCGCCAGTGATAAATAAGTCTTGCACGTTGCAGGGTTATTATTTATTTAAATTGTCGCATATGACCTGGAACTCAATTTTCGTTCCTTTGTCTAAAATAGTTTTTGCCAAATGTGGTAGAGAGAGAGAGAGAGAGAGAGAGAGAGGGGGAAGTTATATGGATTGTCCACCGCAATCTTTCACAAAAAATAATTGCAAGGACATACAATGTATATCTAATGTCTCAGTTTCATCGTGTTGCGACGTCAAAACCTTGTCAAAGGAAGAAGGATATCATGCATTTCATAAGAAGAGAAAAGTGACAAAGGTTCAGGGTGACAATCAACAAATACCAGAGTGTAATGGTTTGCTGGAGCAGTGAACTTTGTCCTCACTGGATTCCCAAGTGTTGTGACCTCTTATGCAGTGATCGATGAGCCATAGAACGAATGTATCAGCTCAGTGTTGTCATAAAAAGCATAATAAGATGGATTAAAAATAGAAAAAATCAAAGTTATAATGTACATTATATCGACCCTTGCCTATCAAAAGCCAAAATGAAAAATGAAAAAAACGAACAAACAAGTAACAGAAAATAAAAATGATGAAAGATGTATTAACCTAAAACTGGGGGATATAAAGCAACAATAACAAGATATGGTAAAACTAGTAATATAATTAGATGAATGATGAAGAGAGTAATAACCAAGAAAAAAAAAAAAGTAAGATGAAGTAAAACTAGTAGAGTGATTAAATGGTTAACATTTAACAAATATCAAAGATATTTTAAAGCTAAGCTTAATAAAACCGAATACTAAATTGGACAGGTCGGGTCACCCTGCCTTGAGATTTAGCTTCGGAATTCATGGCTTTGTTTTCTATCGGTATCCGAACACCCATGTCTGGGGCTAGTTGGAAATCTGCTATTTCGCTAATTCAGCCACGAAGCAGGCCGATTCCTCACGATATTTGTGTGGCAACCGTTGCCAACTACCTGACTCATGGGTCATTAGGTGAGTCCATATGCAATGTGGTGCTCTAACAATAACCCAGACCGTACAATACGTGCTTATTGTTGGATTACCGATGTTTTGTTAACGACTTACTCTCACTGAACAGTTTTTTTGTACTAGTCTACCCATCCTGTAATCAAATTATGGCAGTTCTTGAATAATTTCACAATTGCACTGTACTGAAAGAAAAACAACCAAAAACATTATGTTGTTCTTAATTTTCTTGTTTATATGCAACCAGGATAATCACTGTCTTTTTAATGGTTTTTCGGAATAAAATAATGGAGATTACTCTTTAATCAGCGTACAATAATTATGCCCTCTGAAAGGGGTTACAGACAAAAATATAGACATGTATGTGGCGTATCATATATGTAGATGAATTGATAAGCTCAATTTCATTTCTTAGTGAACAAGTAATACAAAGGTTACGACGTTCTGTCAATCAGAAGACACGTCCATTATTATTGTAAAAGATATCGGCGAAATCAATTGTCAGTATTTGGAAAAGCCTTGACTTCGTGATTAATGCTGATGACTTGACCGAGTTACTGGAATCCCACGCTAAAGAACTCACCGAAGAATAGTTGATCGATTTTGAAACTCTCAAGGTTTTTCAATTTATCAAAATAAAAATAGCACTTTCAGAAGAGCAAGCATCGGACATTATAAGATTTTTGTGAAGGTTAAAGTAGGAGTTGCTGCACTAATACTGTCAACGTGAGTGTGTGGGTGTAAGAGAGAGAGAGAGAGAGAGAGAGAGAGAGAGAGAGAGAGTGAGAGAGAGACTGACTAAGTTAAGCAGATACAGAAAAAGATTAGTTATTTGATTAGATTCCCACCTACACTGAGTGTGGCACGATATCAATTTTTCTATGCAGGTCCACACGCGTATATGAACGTGTTTGCAGCTCAAGATTACAGAACCTGGTCTCCCCAAGCAGTCACCCATCCAAGTATTAATCAGGTTTGACGTTGCTCAACTGCAGTGATCGTATGAGGACTAATGTTTTCAACCTGATTTGACCGTAAGAAAGAGAGAAAGAGAGTAAATAACCCACGGTTAGGAAACGATTAAAGAATTTCAACTTGCAAGCGATGGTCATCATCACTGAGTGCCTCTTCTGTCTGACTAAGCACATCTATCTTTTTAATATGAAAGTTTTTTTTCGGCTCTGCTTTTTCTGGTATGGAATACAATACAGAGGCGCCCCGTGAGTATGGAACTCACTCCAGTAGTAATGGTCTGTCGGGCAAGATTGCTAATTACGACTCTACGAGGATACGCCCATCCACATAATATAAACAAGGTGCAACCCTAATGTTCCAGGAATTTGGACTGCGCGTGCAGAACGAATTTAGTTTTGACTTTTACCACACACACACATACACACATATGTATATATCAGCTAGGGGTACCCAGCATTGCCCGGAACAAAAACTACTAGGATAACAAAACAAGAAATCAAATGATATTTCATAGAGAATTTATAAAATGAAACGAGGAGAGGGTAAGCGCTTGCGTGTCTTCCAGAACTGCACAGGCCTACATTTCCGCTCGCATACACCCACCAACTTATTAGTGTCACATTATTTCATTGTAAATAAAATCATTCTAGAATTTTGAAGTCGGTCCTTGAACTTGGTCTATCGATACCAGTTTTAGAGAGTCTAACTACAGGACTATTATCATTACCAATGATCATTTTGGAGAAAGAAAACAATGCCTCGACGGAAACTTGTACATTATGACATAAAAAGTAGTGTTGAACCCAAATTGACCTGTAACGATCTCGGTGGTCAACGTCACATATTCTATGCTAATCCTGGGGCCAAGTTACTCTTGAACACTGAATTTAAGTTCATACGATGCAGCTGTCTCCCTGAGATTTAAAAATAACCAAAATTGACCTGACCTTGAATTGACCTTAAAGGGTCATGAGATATCAGCAAAACCTATCTTATGTTCATCGTTGGGCTAGGTTACTCATGTACATACGCATTTACTCTGTAGGGTGCCACCATTTAAGAGTTTATAAAACGTAAAGTTAGTTAGATGCATAAAAACTTACAACATTAAAAATATTCGTCGTATAAATAAAACTTATTCGACGTGAAATCACTTTTGCCACTTTTTGTAAAGATGTCTTTTTGCACGTCACGCTATTCAAAATTGCCCAACGCAGAAATATGTAGATTGATGTCATAAACATGTACAAGTGACTCAGTGACAAAACGAATCGGGATTACAAGGCTGAAACTTTGTTAGTCAGTTAGATCGGGTTGGAGGAAGCAGACTAAAAACAGCAAAAGTCACCTAAAAGACGACAAACTTAAAAAAGTCGCTGGAAATCGTTGATCACTAAGACAAGCAAATCACAGATGGATCGATAACGTAGTCAATGAGCTACAATTGAAAAATTATTCATTGATTTCATATCTGGTTACTCTGATTCAATATTTCTTGTGCCATACTGAGTCAAATCTAGTATATATATACCATTGTCGAGCCCTAGGTTAATGGTTTGCAAGTGAATCTTGTAAGCCATTTCGATTCTTCCGCAGGTTTGATCTTCTCTGGTTACCCCACACTCGTAATATAGTGCCAGACTAACCTAAAACCTGTAATTAGCTATAAACAACGTACAAATACTTAAATACGTGCATAATCATGTTTGTGTGATTTTTTTTTATTTTGACTGCACACCACCGTCTATGGCATTTGTTAAAATACTGACATAAATGAGAAAGTATATGATATAAATCATACGTTTGTTTGTTACAATGTTTGTGTGTATGACTTTACTGAGAGGAGAAAAGAAGATGCACCTAACAGGTCTGGCAAGGAACGTTAATGGGGGAAAAAAGATGTGCTAACCGGATCTGGGAAGGGGAGCAGGCCAAAATAAAGATGTGCCTGACAGGCACACTGATGGGATTTTTCGACTAGACTTATTGGTGAAAAGCACCCAAAGTGGCGTCACTAACTTTATCCTGTGCTATTTTACTCATTGCTCAGAAAAGAGTCTCATATACAGTAGAACGAAGTGAGCACAAACTGTCACAGCGAGAGTTTGAACGCAGCTCGCCCAGTCCATTCTCCCAGTCGTTACTCGCTGACCAGCCAGAAGCTTCATTATATTAAAATGGTACATGTAAAAAATGATGGAATCATTTACGTATGGATTGGAACTTCTGTGAAGGATCAGAGTAACTAAGTAATATGACAAGGATGATTGTGTTGCTCCCAAACACTCGGCCTAGGATCAAAGTATAGTATATGTATGCTCATTGAAAAGTTTACTGAATATTTTTTTCTCCTGAACTTCATTGAAAATAGTTAAAAAATAATATTGTTCGCACCTGTGCGCTCATTGAAAATTGTAAAAAAACGCCGTTGTTCGCGTTCTTGAGTTGTTGCCAGGCGACGATTCACGTCATATTCGTCGCTTAGTAATATTTGACGTCATAACGTCATCGAATTACACACACGAAAAAATATATGGATACACATTGTGCTTTATATGTGTAGATTTTATTCTGTTTTAGTGTGTTCAAGTGTTACTTTCATAATTGAAAACATTGTCTTTTTTGTCCCTTCAAAATAAATTTAAAAATCTATATTTCACAACGACGAGAAGAGTGCTATTTTCTTTTGTGGATTATTTTTACACGCTGTGTCGCTCCGTGAAACGGCCATTCTATTATTACGCCAACTCAGTCGAAAATATATCAATTTTCGAGGGTATTTCTTCAAATTACAGAATAGAGAAATAGATTATTTTTGTAGTGTCTTTTCTGACCCCCCAACCACACTTCATCTAAAACAGTGAGTGCAAAAAGTATCCGATAAAGTTCATTACAAACTAATTATACTGCATCGAAATTGACCGAATCTAAACCGGAGATTTGAAAAACATCATTTCAACATAGTTGTACAGTTTCAAAATCGAAAGAATTCGAACCAAATATTTGTTTACTTGACTTTCCAGTGTACACTCTTGTTCCACTATCCTCTTGTTTTGTGTATTTTCCAATCTTTATTCCTGATTCTATCAATTCTGAAGCTGTAAAGGTATAAACTTTATTAAGTTGCGCTTGCTTTTTGAAGATTGGAATTTTTTTTGTGATCCTACAAAATACAAGAGCAATAACTTATACATTAAACACTTCTTTTAATTGTCCATTCCGATGGAGCATACCGCCTGAAGATCCTGATCATGTGATTTCTATTATGTGACTGAAAACACTTGATTGCTGTTCTCATTACATTTCAGCACACATCATTTCCAATTTTATAGTTTTCTCAAGTCTTGTAAAAAGGCATTGTGCGATTATTCTGCTTGTTTGTATGTACGATCGTCATTCTTTCAGATGATAATTGATTATCCTTGTGTATTTTGTTTTAATGATACGCTTTAAATATGTTTGCGAAAGTAATGATGATATCTTAGTTGTCAACACCTGTGGAATTTAGGAATTTCTGCCAACTGTCTTAATTTGCACTGGTATCCTTATCTTTGTTCTTTGGGTCATTTCATTTTCCCTGAGACTTCCTGGTATGGCCAAAAGTTCTAAGTATCGTTATTAAGCCAAAATATTCACAGACTATGGTCAACAAGCTAATTTCGAACCCCATTGGTCGTATATTGTATTCGTGCCTCCCTGGGTTCTCCGCTAGTGTTGCCTTGTATCAGATGGTTAAGCCTAGAAACTACGAAGAGTGATGGTTGCACCCCCTTCTCTGTCTTATATTGAGTTGGATCCTCACCAGGTGTCAAATACTGTGGCTTTGTGTCAGAAAAAGATACTAAATATCCGTACGGATGGGGAAATTTTTGGAAAGTTTATGTTCTTTCTGTGATAAAAACAATGCATAGCTCTTTCAGTCTTGTGAGACTTTGGACTGCCGCAATTGGCAAGGCGAGAGTTACTGCAATGAAGACTTGCAGTTGTTGCGAGAATGAGAAATAAGGAACTGTCTCTGCTTTTAAAGACGATAATTTTTATTTCTTCTGTGCGCTTTGATATTTCTAGCTCTACATTTATGGTAAAAACACCAGTGAGAAAAAAAACAGTTGGTTATTCTTACAACTAAAGTACTAAGGAAACTAAGTTTGAATAATGTTTGGTTGCTGAATCAAGTGTCTTCTTTTTTCATACTTATTTACGGCTGATTAACGCAAGTTAACCACGTGTGCGTACATCATATACGAATTAGTGATGTGTCCCCTACGGACAACTTCCTCGAGCAACCTCCGATTCTCTGCCGTCATTCCAGTTGAAGCCTCTTTTATTGTTCATCCTTCCTTTATTCCTGGTTTTCCTCCGCCTATGTTGAATATTTCTCTTTTCAACTTCTCTTCAATTCCAACGCAAGCAAACAATCTAAATCGTGAATTACCCCTAATCTAGAAGTTGAGGCATTACATTGCCGTTCGTTGTCATCAATGACACTATCTACATCATCTACATATAATGTCTAACAAAACTTGTAATGATGGAGCAGGTGTGATATTTTGATTTTTACCATAAATGCGTTTCTTTTTTATTTGAAACGGTGGATATATCAGTTAACCTGAACAGCGTGAATAGGATGAGCAATTAAAGAGATGGACTTCTAAAGGGATCGAATCTGGGTCCAACAGGAAGTTGCTTTGATGCGATGTCGCTCTTACAAATGAGCTAAAGCAATGCCTAAGCCAACTGGTGCATTCACTGTGTAATAACGGAATGTCAGTTCAAATAGAGTTTCAAATGGGAATAACGCACTAGAGCAGATATAGACAGTGAATGAACATAACAAGATTCGGGTATGAGGCAGTTATTTGGGCCTCCGACTTATCAGTTGGTTGTTTAGCTCAGTGGTAATAGAGCAGAGAGTTAAGATGGCCCCTTGAACGCACTTTGATTCCCCAAACCAACCATTTATTTGTTTTTTCTATTTACGCTGTCTAGACCAACCAGCAAATACACCGTGTAATAACGGGTTGTCAGTTTAGATAAAGATAATATTTATGATTATTCTGTCGGATCATACATCTATTTTTTTATGATATAATTGTCCGTATTGAGAAACAATATAGCAGATATGGACAGCGAATGAGCAAGACATGATTTGGGTATGAAGTATTTATTTGAACCTGTGACTTACCAGCTGGCTGTTTTGCTCAGTAGTGGGGGCGCTTAGTATGGAGAACGTATCGTGACAAGTTTCCACTTCCCCATGATAAAGAGCTCAATACGTTTGAGAATCAGCGGGGCTGCAGGGGATGTCTCCCTAAATGGTTGCAGCAACTATTATTTCCAGACGGTCACCCATCTAAGTACTGACCAGACTCGATATTGCTCAACTCTGATGATCGTGCAAGAACCGATGCATATATCACGATTCGGTTGCAACCAAGGGAATGAATATTGGAAGATAAACATCCATCTCAGTCAGGTGATTTATCGTTTTCGCTAGAGCTAAGGAAGCGCTTATTTCATCTCTAATTTCGTAAATGATCAAATGGCCATTTATTTGATTGATCGATTTTAAAATGTTTTCTTGTTGAAACTTCATCGATTAACTCTGTTTATTTTCTTTAACAAAAAAATGCAATGCCCTAAAAAATAAATATCAATTGAAAGCAAATAGAACATTTTTTGGCTGTTGCAGCCGACTTGCTGACTCGCTCAACAATTAATTATTCATATCAGTGCCAACCAAAGCTTGCAAGACCTTTCAAACCTGGAGAGACGAAAGTTCACGAAGGAAAAAAAAACCTAAAACAACACCTCACCCTATCAAAACAACACCCCACCCTATCAAAACAAAAGAAAACAAAGAAAACAAATAAACCAGAAAACGGGTCACGGCACGAATAATGAACCCAGCGAGCAGAGTTCAAACTCTGGCAGGGACAGTTTGTGTTTAATTCACATTGATGCCACTGAAAAAAAGGCATATATCCACTTTCTCCGCCCAGCTATGGGTAAAATAGCACGGATTGAAGTGAATGACGTCACTTCATGTGTTAGTCGCCTCTGATTCTTGTTCATATACCATGACTGAATAAACAATAATGTGATATGTGAAGGCCAAATAGGGTTGACCGAAGTTGTCGTCGGCGTAAGGATACTTAAGAATACAAAATGCCCACCCCAAAACAAACAAACAAAAAAAAAAACACCAATGAATTTGTGTGATGTCAGTTAGCGAGCTTGAATAGAACAATATTGTTACTAAAGAGTTTGATCCTAATTCTCAATACGTTTAATCTTGTGCCGGACTAAATTGAGCTCAGCGTCTAGATATTGTGTAGAGACTAGCAAATTCGTCTCGCATATCACTCCTATCACAGTATTCGATCCTCACAGGATACGAGATATTTGAAGTCTTTTCAGACTAAGCGAGCCTAGGTAAATACCTATGTAATGTGCCTTTCTGTGGAGCAATCCTAACTTCGATCTTAAGTGTTCAGCTCCGGTGACCAAGTAACACACTAAGTATATAACATACGCCTTGCTGTTGGCTAATTGTTGGCGAGCTATTTTTGATTACTGCGTCGTGAAATCATTTCTCTTTGAGTGTGCCCCACACGTGTGCCTTATGTTTGATCAAGCTAAACACATTAAAGAGCTTGTCTAACAGGGCGTGAACACGGTGTATATCACACTGGTTGCGTTCTGTCACACTGACTGTAATATATTTAACAGCAGGTACATGCTACTGGTGAGCACATATCTATGAAAACAGAGCACGTGATCAGGTCACGTGAATTTAGTGCCTTTGACAAAGAATCTATATGAAAAAGCAGCCAGTCAACCTAAGAGGAATGAGCCAGGTTGGCATTGGCAGAAATTCAAGGTCTGCGAGATCCGAGGTGTTGAGACGATTTGACAGTTGACTCCAACAACTTTTTGAACAAGCAAAAAACTCAACAGCCCCAAACTTAAGTATTTGACTCGTACTTTCACAACCCACGAATGAGATAATGATCATTGGCCCACTAAGGAATACGTGAATCCCTCAATATAATTTAGTTCTTTATAGTGTTGGTCGTTATGGTGCAGTCCACGATATGAGACAGGAGAGTTGAGGATATTTTTGCCTATATTAACGCCCACTCAAGAAAACTAGTAAGAAAGAGTTTTGTCGAAAGACTCACTTGACATGACAAATATATTGAATTTCTGCAAAAAATAATAACTCAGAATTACATGATGTATTAAATACTTTCTCTTTGATTTTGTTATGAAATTCACATTTAATTTATAAGGCAGCTGTCTTTCTCGTACCCCCACAACTACGTTATAACTGGGGGCTAATATATAAAGATAGTTCATAAGTTGATGATGTGCTTCGAAAATATGTCTATTCTATTAGTGCATTTAGTAATCTCTTTTATGACACCAAGCTAAGCTTAGTCAGTGCATTTACTAATTTTGGTAAAACATCCAATGTTGATTATATAGATATCTCCACTTTGTTAAAGTAAAAGGTTCTGATGATTTTTTTTGTAAGTCGAAGTAGGGTTAAATGAAGAAGCTATTCCCATTAATTTAAATGAAAAACTCTGGGCGTCCTCAGACCAAAATATGGTGATTAAGGTATGTCAGGCTTAGTCTTTGAAAGTTGGGATGATGGGGTGTACACGAAATTGGGGAGTACGAGAGAAACAATTAGAGTGTGTGCACTGTCTCTATAAACAGCTCGCTGCAATACTAAAGCTGAACGCTATTTTTGCTTCTCGCTCTTATTCGTAAAAGCAAAAATTGTGTATTGCGAACTTTTGAAAATAAAAGAGCCGGAAAGTCAGGCCGAAGATGTGCTACATCTTTTCTTGAGTGAAGATCTAGCAAAGGCTGTGTTGCCAACTTTATATTCAATTTTACATCTACAATTGGGTCAAAAACATCTTAAAATAGCTGGAAACATCTAGACTCCGCAGATACATATCTAAAATCTTGACTTTAACCTCTGACATTTATTTTTATTTGAATGCTTTTGTTTTTTAATGATATTACTTTTCCTTTTATTGTAAATTGAACTAGATATTACTTATTTCATTGAAAATTATCTAAATAGCAATATCCTGATTTTCAGAAGCAATCAAAAAAAATGAAGGTGTAGCTGAATAACATTAAAATTGGCAATGCTGGGCAAGGGCCATAACTCACATTTCGGTAGGTAAGTGAGTGACGGCGATCGATGCTAGTCATTTTGTGCATAAAAAAATTAGCCTAGTTCTATAGGATTCCAAGGAACTCTTGGACATCTGGAACCAAACATCGAAAAAAAAAACAAACTTTTCTGACCAATATTTGGCCCCATAAAGCTCTTTATCAAACGTCTTCGAGTTCCATGCAGGGATTGGAATTGATATTTGGCTTTGTTCCACATTCCTTAAACACTCAATGCAGAATCTATTTATTATGGTTGGGCTAATAATTTGGTCCCGAAGTTCTTGCATATTCCCAATTTTTTATGTTTCTCTATCAGAAACCGTAAACCAAACCTGTCAGCATCGGTTACTTGAGTTTGTAAGCGATTCTAGCGAGCTGATTGGCTGGGAGGCTATTTATGTGTCACACGTACAGGCTTCACAAATAGGCTTAGAAGGATGTAAATTTAGAAATATACTTCCTGTTACGCTGAGAAAAGGTTTATGGTGGTTTAATTTACAATGTAAGTGTATGGTGAATTGGTCCCTTTGGTAGCATTCACGCTCGTTTTTTTTTCTTTTCGAAAATTCAGACTACCTAATGATCACTACCCAACAAAAGAAAGGGGAATAACTTATTCGTTGATTATTCATTATTCACTCCTTTTTCCAACTTTTTTAATTGCTCACCCCAACCTTTGCTAACAATTTTGGTGACGTGATAGTTTCTTTTGAGTGACTATGCAGATCTGTTTGATATATTTGCGGTTGACATTTTCACATCCGAGATTCCATTGCCATGTTTCATGCAGTTTAGTTTGATAAAACATCATTTCAATTATGGATGTCAGAAGTAGTAGTAATCTTAATTAGCCGCTTATGCTGGCTATGATTTCACGGGTTGGATTTGTCAGACAAACATTTTAAAACTTCAATTTGATGATTACATATATAGCAACAGGATAAATAACAGAGTTACTGGAAATACAGAGATATAATCATGATTTTATTCCAGCATCAATTGCATTTGAACCCAGTATGTGTAGTTGAAGTTTAGACATTTCTTAACACAGCCCTCTGACTTTACCATTACTCTACCAATCCCTCTTTTTACTTATGACCTGCAAAAAGTATATACTTTCAACGGCAGGGAAAAATTGATGATTAGACGCAGAATTATTGATCTGAAATCTGTTATGGCACGTTTCGATACTCAGTCTGCATGTTGTGTTGGGCAAATCAAGACAAAAAAGATTTCCAATGGTCCAATTACGGCAAAAATAAAGGTATTACATGTAACTAGTATAGCACTTGGCCAAAATAACGGGATTATTTATCCATGGATCGGCACTTTTGCCTAAAATTAAAATATTCAGGTGCCAAGCTTAGGAGTAAAGTGTCATTCCCCGGGCTTCTGCCAAGGATCATAATGTAGTAACTGTGGCCTTATTGAAAACTGTCACACACACCTGTTTAGCTCAACGTTAAGAGTAACGCTACATTAACGCAGCAACCCTATCGTTCACATTTTGGATTCCAGCAGCAGCTCAATTTTCTTTGATTGTTTATTTTATTTCCGTTGTCATGATGAATATATCATTTAGCCTAGACAATGTAAATAAATAAACAATAAAGAATACATATCTATATCTATCTATCGAGTCCATGATATTATTATTTACAAAGGTTAAAATCTGGCACAGTACCACCAGCGTGAGGCTCCTGTTGAGAATCGAACTTACTACTGCAGTAAGAATTTGCTAACTTAACTTGCTAACCATAATACTATGGTGAAGCACCCATCAGTGCATTGATATCTACACAGGGTGTGACCGGGATCAAAGAAACTATTTTTGCCTCATAGCATCGACAGATTTTAGGCCAGGATGATAGTGTAGTATCTGTTTTGTCATCTTGTCTTCGAGTTGGGACACAACATGAACAAAGCAAGTGTAAACCCAGATATTCAAAACCCCGGGGAAGCATTCCCAGATTGCACAACAAGGGGACTAAAGATTTCTGATTTTTTTTACATAGATATTAAAAAAAATTTCGATTCTGTATCTTTCAATTTTTGGTCCAAATTCTGTCAAGTTTGAAACAGCACTCACTGTATTCCCTAGCCAAGTTGAAACATTTTATTTATTTTCAAACGTTTTATTTATTTTCGATATGCATAAATACGGGGAAGTATGGCACAAGGTCGAAATGGAGGATGTTAAGTGTGTTGGTCTTCTCTGTCTTAACATTAACATATTTAGTTTCCTTGGCTGAACCAATCAAACTTCATTATTTCAAATACCAGAGCAACACATTAAATTCGAGTACTTTCTTCATTCTAGATTCATCAAAATGCTGCAGTTTCTATAGGAAAATTCTACTTAATTGTATATTCATAGATTTCATATGGAAGTAAAGGTAAAAGAAATTATATTTATATACTTTTAAAAGTTCACAAATATTTGAAATATATTTACAAAATAAAATTCAGTATGAGTCCTCGCAGCGGTCTAATATGGCAGAAACGTAAGTTAACCTGGCGAAAGATGAGAGACCTTTCTTCTAAATATCCTATGTCCCCCAGGGGACTTCACGATCTGTATTATATGGGGAAGGGGAGGAGGGGTGTGCCAAAGACAAAAAATGGAACTAAAAAAAGTGGGGTTCAATCCTCATCTTATCCTTAGTTGAGTTGAACCGTTTGAACAATCGACTTTTCGCCAAATCCTGCTTTCGGGGAGAAGTGGTTAAAAAGCTACAAAGATCCGTCCAAACATTTAGAAGAGTCCACCTCAGTGACAGTATAGTCATGTGAAACCTGTGTCATTTTCACCCCTACACGGACTTGAGAAGTTCATGTATATAATTCGATGAATGAGTAGCAGCACATCTAAACGTCAGTTATCGTGGGGACGTATTGAAGAGTTTCAACCTAATGGCTGCCTGTGTATCTATGTTCTACGTTAGTCTCTTATTTACCTTGACATCTTCGTTGGCACCTTTCCCTGACAGACAACCTCGGTGGCCTTCAAGAAGTACAGAATTTCCGATAATATCTGGTCGGCAATTTAAGATGGTTCCTACCTGCGTTGGAGGAGCTGTTGACACCTTGCGAGAACTTGACTGGTCAAAGATCAAAGATGCGTCTATATCCCGTGGTACATCAGCGTCTAAGATTTCTATCTCGTCCACATTTTCCTCTGTGCTACTTAGAAGATTAACAACTACCGAATCTCCAAAGGGCGAAACACTTCCTCTTCTCAGTGCCAAGCCTCTTTTCCAAAGCTATTTGTCTGTAAAATCGATCACCTTTGCCTGTTCACAGAACGTCGATCTGAACTTTAAAACGATTCTGATAATCACACTCATGGGTTCGATTCTTTGTCTTTGTTTGGTGCAGTTGATACTGTCTTCAATACGACTCTGCAAGTCGCTGAAAAGGCCGAGAAAATACGAATGTCCAATGCTACGACTGCACTCCTTCAATAAAAAGGCACGCGATATGAAACCAGCTCTTATAAGAGTATAGAAATCGTTTCATTTCTTGCTTTGAATTTGTTTCAATTGAAACATTTAGGTTATTGAAGATGAATCCAGTAGCCTCCAAATATTACGACACCATCAGATTGAGCTGTGCTGTTATAACTAGCATTTGTTTCATATGGAGTGTATTGACAAGTACAGATAAAAATGACTTCGTCATCCTTTTAGTCTAATACCCCAAGTTACTTCAGACAACGTTATATTTTTTAGTTTACTAATTTTAATAGTTGAAATATTGTACTGAGATCAACACGTGCTGTTGCTGCAAAATAATCTCCGACAATAGTCTTGCGAGAATATAAAACGCAATTTACTATTATTGGTGTTGCTACAACGAGAATACATTGTAACCCGTCTACAATCATACAGTATTAAGTGCTGAATCTCCTTCGAATGACATACATTCCATAACACTTTATTCAATTTGAAACTGAATGTTCTTATGTACATGAATCTGTAGTTTTAACCTTTTGTACTTTAAAAAGGGTGCATAAAGTGTTCTTTATCGCTGTTGATTTCATTTACAGGAAATGTTTCATTCTAATGTTTTAACTTGTAATTTTATGATGTACATCTGGACATGAGAATCTGGAAATTCTTGACCAGAGTTCGAGATAATTTGTTAATCTTTGAAATTTTATGCTAGCCCTATATCGTATCAACTTCTTTCAATTGATAATTCTCATATGAGTTCTCAATACCACGTAAACCAATAACTATAAGACATTTCGTTTACTTTGGCACGGTGGGAGGAAACGAGTCAGTCCTTAGACTCCTCTTTCGAGACCCCCATCAACACTTTTACTTCTTTCCTCCTCCAAAAACAATTCTGTTTTGTCTCTTCTATTATGCAATTATGTCGCTCATGCTCTGAGATGTCAACTTCCTGGAGACATTCAGTTCTGGAATGTGTCAGCATTTTTTCTTTTTCAATTGAAAAAAAAATTCCACCTGAAACGTTCAAAATATTCTAAATCTATTGGGATTCAAGAAAAATATCTTTCTGGACAACATTTCGGCTGGTTCATTTTTTTATTTTTAAAAAGATTTTATTTAAAGACTCCTCACATACATTGGCTCAGTACAATATTGACCCCACCGTTGCTACATAGCCGGCATAGTTGCATGAGATTTACTAACAAGTGCATTCGAGAGGAGTTTCTTAACCATGAGCACTTTGTATAGTCTCTCTTCTCGCGAAGAAATTGGACCCCTAAAATAAGTCAGTATACAACATTGAAGATGATGAATGCTGGATAGTTTAAGACAGAACTTTAACGGGTTCATATTTCCTTTTTGATCTTATGAGCTGACAACTACAGTTTCAGCATTTTTAGTTTGTTTCGTCGATTAATGCAACTGCCTTTTGAGGGAATCGAGATCTTATCCTTCAATTTTCTTTTAGCTTTCAGTTATACAAACTATCGGTACAGTTTTTTTTAATCCTATTTTCTCGAGAATATGACTAAGTTATATTCAATTTTTATGAATCACCGCTCGTTTTGCCTTTATTATAGTCTCCAGTGCAATTGTATAACAATGTAATGGGTACACTTATGCAACGAGACAGACAATTTGTTTATTGGAGAGTCTTTAGTTTTTCTTCAGGTTTGTAATTTAAGCCTGATTCGTCTCAATCTATTGTATATCCTTTTCGAATCGAATGAGAGTCACTGATGACTTAGGTCGACGAGACTAAATAACGCAGTAAATAACTTACAACAATTAGGCACAAATTTGGGGTGGCTCGCAATAAGAATTTGACAGGCAACTTCAAACATGTTTCATATGTAGTTATAGAATTCGACTTTTTTTTTTTTTACAGATATATACACAATCAAGATGTGTATACAAACAAGAACGAGTTTACATAGCCTGTGTTTTTATCCTCACAATGATTAAAAAAAACAAAACTTCGATTTTAGATTCAAAACCTAAAGACTAGAAATGTTCAAAGATTTCTAAGGTAAAGTGAACTCCCATTAAAACGAATTTGCTTTTATAATGGGTAGATTTGAAATACGACAAGCAAATTTAATCCTTGATATGCTCGGAAAGTATAGTCTTGTGAGAATGTAAAATTTACAGTGCAGCAAGCGTGTATCCTCAAAGTACCGTTAAAACGAGTTTAATGTAAATACGACGTGGCGCTTAGATTTACAGTTTGTTCATTGAATATTCAGTTTTAGACAACTTTCAAGTCTATTACGTTTCATTACTTGTAAATATAGGTGTTCCGCCTCTTTACGAAAGTTCACTTTGTACCACCTCGCTTTTATGAAAGACCTGCATTAGTCTGTTTTTGTTACTCGTAGGAAATCCAAAGAAGACTTTTGCTTTTTCCAAAATAGCCTTTAATGTTTGTTTTGCAACGAGCTGTTATAGAGACAGGCACCTTTTAACAGCGAGAGTGGAGCTGCCAAGCCATTTCTATGTCACTTTGTGCATACGTCAGCGAAATCTGTCAGTAGGTATCCGAAAAGTCTAAGACAGGCTGTCGCGCTAAGCGTCAAACTGGCACTCGTAGATAATTATATTTTCGATTTGGAAATATTTAAAATTTCTGTACTAATTAATGGTAATTACTTCTTGCTTTACGATATTTTGGTATAGGAAAAGTTTTATCAGAAGGTTTTATTTTCTGATAATAGAGCACATGCCAATTAGTCAAATAATATACTAGATATACTGAACGTACGATTAATTTCACAAAAGCAGAAAGAACAATTATGACAAACTTATAGATCGTTTGTTTTTATCGTAATATTCAATAAGTAAAAGATATCTGATATTTTAAAGTGATTTAAATCATCTAAATTTCCCTGAAGATAATGAAAAAATATTAAATTAGGCATTCTATTTTATTAGAAAGGAAGGGACCCTCTCTCTCCTGCTTATATATATATATATATATATATATATATATACATACATACACGATGAAATCGCCAATACGGTCCTAGACTTTTTAGACGTTGTAAAAACACTCCTGATGACATCTGATCGCCGATTGAACTTAAAGAATTGACAGACAAAATTCCGTCGGTGATTGATCGCAAGTACGACCTCAAGCGTAGCTCAACTGGATTGGCTCATTATCATTATTTACTAAGCTTACTTCCGTACGCAAAAGAGATGAATAAGAGTATGCATCGTCAAAAGAAGGAAGACCCCCCCAGTTTTGAAAATCAGAATTTCTAATTCTTACTTAGAATAGGTGTAAAAGTTAAAATTGAGATGGAGAGAGTCAACTGAGCTTGGCGTGATACAGTCTCGCCGATGGTAGTCTTCCATTTTGCCTTATCAGCACTACTCAATGGACGGATACATTTTTGTCAAAACCAGACCGAACCCGGAGTTGACTTTGTTTATCTATTATATCAACAAAAAACAACTCCATTAAAAAATATAGGAGTTAACACTTCCAAGATTTGAAACCAGCATGAACAATCAGTTGGGCTAGAATTATTTTTTTTCTTAAAACTGATAACTCGTTTAACTATTGTTGGCGTTAGTTGATCGCATGTCAAAATTGACTGTGAGGTTCAAATTGTGCCCAAGTTTTATTGCTGCGTTTTGATTTGGTTTAGGGGTAGGGTTTTAGCTCAGAGAAAATTGATTTAAGTTATTTTAGTTTTTGATTTCGTCACAAATACTAGCATAAGAACTCTGAAAAAGTGCGTCAATGAATATTTTTTCTGATATTTTCATCTACTTTTTCTCAAACTAATAGTTCGATCTACATATAAGTATTTCATATCATCACCGAGAAACGTCATCTCATCATTTAATTACATTTACTCAATATTTTTGTAATTGAACAAACATTACTTTGGAGCATACGAATTAGTGTTCATCTGCTCTCAATAAAAAAAAAAATCATTGACCTCTCATATGTGAGTAGCTTCAAATAAATGATGGTAAAACTTTCCTGGGCTGCTGCTGAATCCAGAATATTTCTGTTTTATGGATATATCTCTAATAGATTTTGAGAAAGTCGTAGATGAAAAAAAATCAAGATTTTTCTCCAAACTTTTTAATAGCGAGCGAATACGGAATTTAGAGAAATCGACGATTTCATTTTTAGGGAAAAAAAAGTCCCTGGTTCAATTCAGTATTATAACAATATTTTTGATAAAATTTTATTGTATCGAAACTGGCAAAATCTAGCTGGTTTAAATAGAAATTTTAAACTCTATAATGCCATAACTATGATATTGAAAGTACTCAAATAGAAATAAAACAAAACAAACATTGGTTCCTCCTCTTTCAATGTACGTAGTTAGTTTGAGACCTGCTGATGCTAGACATGCCTAAATTTCTACTCTGCGACACGTAGTTCGGGACAGCTTAGGGTATAGATACATTTTGGTAATTCATAACGAAGTTGTAATCATTTTCAGTTGGAATGGAAAGTGGAGTGAGGTTTGACCTTGTAGCAGCCAAACTTGAAATTAAATCGAGTTCTCAAATATGGATAGCGGGGTCACCTGTACTAATCGAGGTTCTTCGTAAGTTCAAGTCATGTAATTGGCTATTGATAAGCAATCAAGATCAATACGTAGGATAAAAACTGACGCTAAAGTCTGAATTGGTCTTGGTTTCCATTTCTCCTTGACAAGACGATATGTAAATGTCACTGCACACTGTGAGTGGTTGGGAATGGTTTCAGGTGAACGTTTGAAAAGCGAGGGTCACTTAACTATTGATCAGGTTCGGCTTGGTGTTGTCACGCGGCAAGCCATTTCGGTCTCTCTCCATGTTTTAATGGGAAACTAAGAACAGAATCCATGGGATTGGTTTCGTATTTCACGCGCTGTTGGTTACTGCAAGACGATTAGACTCCTTTCATCTATGAAATGTTCACCACATTT
Source organism: Thysanoteuthis rhombus (assembly GCA_963457665.1). Classification (NCBI taxonomy): domain Eukaryota; kingdom Metazoa; phylum Mollusca; class Cephalopoda; order Oegopsida; family Thysanoteuthidae; genus Thysanoteuthis; species Thysanoteuthis major. The sequence continues at coordinate 51,169,256 of OY735211.1, forward strand.
GTATCTTAGGTAAAACATGCCGACGGACTGAAATTGATTTGCATTAAATGGACAAATATGAACCGACTAGTTTACCCATGTTGTCAAAAGAGACATGATTTGATTATTCTTTTTTTTGCCATCTCACTGTACTAATAGCCCAAATCAATGTTGCTGTGCAGTGTCTATTCAACCAGAATAATCTAGATTTGTTACGCCCTTGCACACACACGTATATATATATATATATATATATATATATATATATATATATATATATATATATATAACTTGTTAAACGCCGTGCAGAGAAAATTTCTCTGCAATCATTGCTAAAATAGTACTATCCCTCTACCAATCGAGAAAGTTTCTAACATCCAAAGTGATATCGTACCTCTCCGAGAGCCAAATATTGATTACCGCGCACACATTTGGGTGGTCTCTTCTCATCTGGCACTCTCCACACTTTGTATAGTACAGATGCAATTGCATGGACAAATTGTTGGGGAGCTTTTTCCGCACATCGACCAATGTACCATCGTCTAAATGTTACAAGGGTGGCACTTTCCAACCGTTATTTCCATAGGGAGTATTCAGGAAAACTACACTCCGAAGTCTGCTTGTCCGGGAATTTTCAATTAAGACTGTCTGCAATTAAGGTAGATCAATAACTTTTTACATGTATCAGAGACTTGCAGCGAGTTCTACGCAAATAGCTTTTTCTCAAGAACATCTGCTTCATGGAATAAACTTACGTGTGTTTCAAACACTTTCACAATAAATAATAGATTATTTATCCCGGTTGTACACTTTAAATAATTTTCTTTGAGTACGGATGCGTGTAAAATGAGTTGTACTACCCGAAGGTCAACATTCTTACAGTAACTTTATCTTACTGAAATAGAAACTATCTTCTTTTTTATATACAAAACTATTGATTTTTTTTCACTCAAAAATATGTTGATAAAATAACTCATGGTATTTTATTCATTGGTTTGATTCTATTCCAATGATCAGTTATATCATATAGCTGCTAGCTTTTGAATGGCATAAAGACCTAGTAATTGAATGTTTCACTGATACATGCTTACACTCAGAAGTTGCTCAGAGGAAAAAACTTTTGGCTTTATCAACACAGGAAAGCACATGATATTTTATAGAGATTTCCTAAAATTAGATGAAGGAGGGTTAGTGTGTTTGCATACACCCCCTTATGGTCAGACTCGCACACACCCCAGGCATTCAAAGCCTCCTCTAAAACCTTGAAAGAAATTTCGGTAATTGTACTTTGCAAATCGAAGCAGACCTTGAAGTGCCCTTGTTTTATTCTTTTTGGGGGCAGTGGTGGATAAGGGCAAATCCCACTCTCAGAGAAATTGACACCAAAACAAACGACTGCAAAAAAATTCAATATAGTGTCTTGGTGATTCTGTTTTTTAAAGGATATCTGTTCACTCATACGATATCTTTGTCGAGATAGATATAACATTTAGCTAATGATAGGAAATTAACATGTAAGATTGGCAGTCAATACCACTGTATATATCCAAACACTAGTGATCGATTTCAAGCCCTGGAAAAATAAAGATTTCGAATGCTGATTTCAAATATAAGCACTTTCAGAGCATAACATGAACTTTTTACCCCATTTTTCTCTCTGCAGTATTGTACTTGGTCTAGCTACACTTATATTATATATATATATATATATATATATATATATATATATATATATATATCGTTTCAATGGTCAATGTTCGATTCCGGTTGATACAAATTTTTTATGTTCAAGGCAGATTCTCTGCATTTGGATTTGTGCAAAAGAATCTTTCTTCCATCAGATTAATTTGGTGTCAGACAGAGCGAAGCTTTGTAATTATCTAAATATTTTAGGTTTCAACGTACAGAATATATTTCGAATGGTTTCATAAAGAATATACACTAAGGCTTCTCAGACTAGGGTTCTTGTCAACCAGGTGGATCGTGTAAGATTAGTAAGGCTCTAATGTTTGATGGAACCACAATAGATTCCTATTTCATTCGCTACAATAGCTACCATTGAATTCAAAACAAACATACTGTGATAAATATACTAAAGAATATCACCATCATAGTTGATTAAAATAAAATTTTGCTAACTTTATATTGTTGCTGAGAATGACTATATGGTTTACAAACAGAGATTCCAGAATTTCAGAAAATGCAGAAGAGCCAAAGAATACATCGTCTGACGCGACTAAATAAAAATAGCAAAGATGACGATACTCGTCCAAATCACACATAGAAAAATAAATTTATTTCATTTTAGACAACCATAGGAAGGCTGATGAATATATCTGTCGAAACATAGTGATAAAAAAAAGGAAAGATGAAATTACAAGTCAAAATGACTCCTGGAATAACTTTTTCGTACAATATTCATTGATTTGGGATTTTTTTGTAAGGAACAGGGAACGGTCCTAAAAAAATCGATGATTATCTCAGTAATAATAATCATCATATTTCTTCTGATTTATATTTTCATATATATGTGTATGTAAGAGCATTTTTAGATTCGCGTGTTTCTGCAAATACTTAAAATTCTTATCGATATTTGCAATGTCACAAGAAAACTGGAAATCGTTTTGTCATTTGTTGCTTATGAAAGAACACGACATTTCCATTGTTTCCTAAGAAGACACAGCCATTGTGACATCTGCTAGAGATTGCAGGAACCAGGGAAAGTAGATAATAACCCTTACCAAAAATAGAGGCACCAAAGAACCTCGCTATTTTGCCTGAAGTAGTGGTCATGGAGGCCTTAAGAGTTTGGCATATTTGCTGTAAGTAGTTTGCATAATTGGACGTTACATGTGAAGTAGTATACAAAACTGTAGGCTTTTAACATTTATTTAAGGCAAACACCTGAGCATCTGTCATTTGTTGGAAAAGGACAGTACATATATATATATATAATGATAATAAAAGATATGAAGGAATTGTGTCGTATGAAATTGAACTCTATTTGGAATGATCTTCCGTTATTGCACGTGAATTTACCATTTGGCCGAGACAACGTAAACAGAATAAACAATTAAAGAAAATGGAGCTGCTGCTGTAATTGAAGCACTACTGGTAATGTAACACCCCAAATAACTGTTTAAATCCATAATTCCCATTCTGTGTTTTTATAGGTTATATCAGCTCTTATTGTTTCTGTCAACGCAAACGGTTATATAATCGAAAAAAGAACAAAACAGATATATGATCCAACAGAATGATTATCAATTGCGTTACATTATATTCAAACTCGATTCTGAATGATCTCCCGTAATTATTCGGTGAATGAATCAGTTGGCCTAAACAACCTAAATAGAATAAACAGTTAAATGGGAAGGCTACAATGCTACTTATCGGTAGAAGATTCGATCACTGTAGCAGTATAATTTTTTCCAATTGTTAATTGTTAAATCTTAAACTAGTGTCTCAATGCACATTTAAACACACACATCTATATGTATGTGTGTGTCCAGAAATTATACAGTCATCTAATAAAAACGAAAACATAGCCTGACTGGGACAATGGTAACTTAATCATCCTTAACGTACTCCCTTTAGCACCTCATACACTCTTGAAAGCTTCCTTAGACATTTCAAAACTTTCTAGAAATACCTTTTTCCAGAATTGGCACCAGCTGCCTTGTGTTTTCTTGAATTTCGTATACAATCGAAAATCTCTCCTCTTTCAACGGTAAATAAACCAGGAGTTGCAAGATTTACTAAATTTTGATACTGTGGGAGAGGGCAGACAAATTTAGCTGATGTAATGCTTGAAAGGAAAACTCTGCACCATGTGTTAAGAATGATGCGGCTCAATCGTTGTGGAGGCAAGTCACACGGTACACAACCTCACTCTATGACTCATCAATGTCGACTGAATAACACCTACGCAGTAAAGTCCACTTGGACAGGTTATCAAATTATATCGAAGCCGCTCATCCTTGTATATCTTGATAATTCACTAGATTGTTTCCCGTCTATATGTGATCGCATAAATCAAGCATGGCTTGTAAGTAGCCAAACCTGTGCATTATATTCTGATATAATGTATTAAGGTACTTCGTAAATGTGCTAACATGAATGATGCTAAAACGTCCGGGTGATTTATAACTGAATGATAATGGAGTGAGGTCTGCGTTTGCGTTCACCCCGATAATAATGCACTGATATCAATCTGCCCATATATATATATCTATATATATATATCTATCTATCTATATATATATATATATACATATATATATATATATATATATCTATATATATATATATCTTTATAACCACACATACAAACAAGTTTGTGCATGCATGTTTGATGTATTTTTGATATGCCGACACAAAAATTAATACCAATGCAGGCTCATTTCCACTCTTCTTGATTCATTACACACACACACACATATATATATATATATATATATATATATATATATATATATATATATATATATATATATTCAATGTGAGTGCATGAACGATAATGCATACATAAGAGGATATTTATCAATAAGAACATAAAATTCGAAACATTTTGGCAAGGACTTGTTAAGAAAATTCTATGTTCGCCAAATGCATTAGTCAACCTAAAAGCAACTCTTCTGGTTTTTAAAAATTGATTCCGTGGTAGAAGTATTCATATTAAACAACACGCTTACACATGCACACACTTAACACACGTGCAAACACAATTGTGATTGTGCATGAGTCTGATATCCTTTCATTCAAACACTAAAGTCAGGGAAAAATAAGATCAATAAATAATGATACCACATATTATCGAACTACGTGTCATCGAAGATGCCAAATACACACATACATCTCAAAAAGACACGTACTCATATCCCACGTACAGCACATATACATGCTACCTATATACATATACCACACAGATGCACACCTAAGTACACACGACACACACACACACACACATATCTACTAACATGTATACAGGTAAACATGTCAATATTTGATATGTAGTAGGTATGTATGTTTATGTGTGTATTTTGTATTCTCGTTTAGACGCTGTTTGATTGAAAGTTAAGCCACTCAAAATGATAAAACTGGGAAAAAGCAAAAGCCTTATCATATTTCATCCTGTGAATTTTACTTATCGAAGATTTATTAAACCTTTGATCCTTTCTTTCCCCCGAAAGCTGTATTGCGTTTTCATGTTCCTTAGAAGTGTGATCTTGCACAAAAAGTGCAGTTTTATCAAGGCTACAATGTTGGATTTTACAAGTAAAAAATATCAAAAAGTAAATGAAAATTATCAAGGGATGGAAAAATCGACGGGGAACGTTGTACATTGAATAAAACAAGAGACTGTAAAGACGAAAAAAAAAAAAAGTAAAATGAAATACAGAATGAACGAATTATATTTTACCAACTATGGCAACAAAAAGAAAATGATTTAAAAAAAAAAAATTATGGCGAATAATGGAAGAACGAACAAAAAAGAAACCATGACATAAAAAGGAGCTGCCGTCAGTTATTACTCACCTGAGATAACAGGTGAGGAACTTTTAATATCTCAATCAGTTTTACCTGTCATTGAGTATGATGTGATTATTTGAATCCATTATGAAAGACCTACAAATTGGAATCATTTATACGATCAAGTCTTCACTTTTGGAATCTAGATTGACTTGCTAATTCCTAGCGAAAAGCTTAACTTGAATCTATGGCTCAAATGTGGAATCATGTTTGTTGAATCATACATGAAAATTATCACCATAATGGGTTCTTGGATCGCATTTAATTCAAATATCTTAGTGTGGATGGGCCACGAAACATAGTGAATTACAGTACCGACTAGCTGTTATATATCATTTTTCTTGGTCTGTTATCGTAACGATTCGATTATATTTTTTTTACCCTCCCTGACAGGTTAGTTAGCAGTATGAAACATAAATGATTAATCCTTCTACAATATTCAAACTTTCATTTGTATTCTTTTAAGCTTATCTGACATGGAGTGCCTTTTCGATTAGGTCGCAGAAGTCCATCAGCAGATATTATTCAAATCTATCTATACTGCTCTGTGTCTTGTCCAATTTATTCTACACTCTATTGTTTGTTTATACTGAGACGTGGAAGACAATAGTCGCAAGTTTTTCAATCTTTAGTTCCCCATCTGATTCAAATGGAATCTATTTGTCAAACTTTAGTTTGTCGTAATCGCTCTGAAATCTTATGGAATGGTTCCACAGCAATACAAAAATTGATCCTCGTTCAGTTGTTTGGACATGCTCTTCTGGTTTTCTGAAAGGGTAATCTACGATTGTACATTTCTTAAATAGAAATCTCACTACTAATAGAACCGTCTCAAACGCAGAACATATATTTCTTGCAGCTTCAGTTTTATGATAGTCCAGCTTGAACACCTTTATAATGCAAGTCATGCACTGAAAGGATTTTTTCAAAAAAAATACATTTTAACGAATAATCAACAGAATGAATAAAATATCCAGGAAATGTCTTGTTTTATCGAAAAAAAATTGACAAGCTTGAAAATGGGTCATTTCATATTAACCCTTTTGAGGGATGAACACTTGGTATTTTCTGATAGTAGTGTGTGTGGCGTACTTTGTAACTATCTGCCTCACTCCTTTTATCAACACCACACCCTAGTAAATTATGCTTATTACCATCTACGTTAAATTGCATGCAATAATACCGCACAAAAACCGTTGAAAGGGTCGGTATGATACTGGTCAACATTTGTTTACTGGATATATTGAGAAATTCAATAAACTTGCCTGAATGTAAGCTTGTTTTTGATCCGGTCATTATATACAATCTAAAATGAGGACACGACCTCTTTTTTTAAAATGTGATGTGACTGATTGAAAAATCGACATTGCAAACGCCTCACGCCATATCAAGGTAGCATTCCTTCCCACTTTTTCAATGAATCTGATGTCATTTAGATAAAATTTCATTATTACGTCACTGGAACATGGAATTCTATTTCACAACGATATTAGCGTTAAATGAAGGTTCTTTCAGAGGGAAGGAATTCCAAAAGTGAGATCTTTGGAAAGAATTGGCTTCTAAAAAGGGTATTTTTTGAACGCACTATAAATCGAACTAGCACATATATGGACTGACTTTCAGACTTGTTTAGATTACATATAATGTCTTCGTTTCACCTTGAAATGACCCCTTTTTTTTGATAACACTGCTTTGTCTATTACTTCCAAGATTTCAAAATTCAAAATCTCCACATTTTATTCTTTTGAATCTGCGAATAATCCAAATGTTGAGGAGGCTTTTCGTTGATAAATCCCCAGTGGACCAGTGAGCGGAAGAGAGTTAATGTGGAGTCAATACAATCAATGTCAAACAAGAACGGTCTAGGATTTTTATGTCATCAGGTAAGGAATGAATAGCTTCGTCAAAAGTATGTCTAAATATGTAGTATCAGCATTAGGTTAAAAGTTTTTCAATGTTTTCTTTGTAATATTTTTTTTACATCATAGATCTTGTTATATTGTGAAAAATTCTTCCATTCAATTGGGTTTTGAATTATTTGTTCTGCTTTATTTTTGCATTTGGTAACCCTATATTCTGCCTACGTGAAACAAGTTTATAAATTGACAAATCTAACGCTGGTCTTTCTCGATAGTCAGTGATAGTCCTCATCATGACAGATTTTTCTCTCTCATTGTGATTGTAGGTTTTTATTTGAAATGGTCTGGCAATCTGCCGTAACTCTGCACAAAACCTGGCCATCTCGACTTCTCTGGGCCATCAGTCTCTCAACCAACCCAGGACTAAAATGCTCTGTTTTTGCTCAGATTACCTTTTTTTCGCTCTACACGTTTTAACTATGAAGAGGGGATATAAAGGACGTCATCGTCGATATCGACAGACTGCCCTAAGCTACCTATCTGAAATGAATACGGAAGGAGTCCTGGATTTATTGTCTAAGAGCTTATGGTGTCTAGAAAAGGAAAGGAATCTGATAAAAATATGATCGTCTCTCTAAGGAATCAATAATTAACTTATTTCAAACTTCTCTTCCTTTTAAATATCATATCAAGAGTCGAGATCATGACTTGAATTTTGGTTTGCAATAAACTGCAAGTATTTGAAATCCCAGTGATGAATAGGATTTCTCACAATCGGTGGTTTTCTCCGAAGTAATTGTATTAAGAGAATTTAAAGCATTTTAGGTTATGAAGTTATTCCTTGAAGAAGTTATCGAAGAAGACAGAAAATAAATAGATAGATAAAAATAAAGATTTACAAAAATGATCATAACTTCCCAGTATATTAGAAGAAACCGGTACATAATGGATCGGAAAGAAATGATTGTAGGGAGAAGCTAATTTTATGAATATATTTAGGTAAAAAAGGAAAAATAGATAACCCCGTTTACTGTGAAATAGGTTATATAAAGATGAGAAAATGATATTTCTCCAAGATAAAAGCTGAGGGCACTTGCTTAAAAATGGAATCCTTATCCACTGTATCCCAACTCCGGTACACAGTGAATCATCCCCCAGGGGGAACATTGATATACTATTGAATGACTCAAAAAAGTCGCAGAGTAAAACCAACAAATTTTATTGGGGTTATTGTTGGAATATTACATGGAAGTGATGAAAAATCTCTCAAATATTTTTGGTAAGACTTAGACAAACCAAGGAGACATTTAACAGAAAGACAGTTTCACACAGTCTCGAAAGCAATATGAGAAGCGAAAAAAATGTAAAAGTGAAATTTCGTAAAAGTGCTCTTTCCGTGTGTCTTTTCTAGAAAAAACATCCAATGTGCCCTACACATACAATTGAGAAACTTAAGATTAAATCTCTTCAAAGAGCAAGCACAGTGATAGCAATAAGGGCAAGGAATGAATCTAACAATATTATAATCACCTTATAGAGCAAAATTAGAAAATCCAGAATAGTCGTGACTTTATAATGAAAGTAAGTGAATCTTTGAATATTCCTTCTTGACTGCAATCGGTCTTTCAGCTTGCATACTATACAGCAATGCTCGAGCAGGCAACATCCTCACTGAATCAGATGACTGATATATATAGATCGTGTGTGTGTCTAGGAAGTTCTCCTTTTTAAGAACTAACGGTCTTACCTTGGAAATTCTAAACACATTTATTTGTTTATGTATTCAATTATGTGTGTATGTCATATAAGTCAGTTATCCACGAATTCTTTCACAGAGACTATGGCTTTTGATGATAACTGTACAGTGGATTGATACTTTTTACGCAGAAATAGATCTTACAGCAATACCAGTGAAATCTTGTGAGGATCATGAATTATTTTGTTTCAGAGATTTGAAAATAAAGCTTATTCATCCATGAATCCCAGCAGTTATGATCAAGTACTATTTCTCCTCCAGCCATGATGTTCTTATAGTTTGGTTTTCACTTGGGTTGATATTACAACTCATAAAAGATGCCTATATATATCTTAATTTCTGCACAATGAAATATTCACACAGCTGCTCTGGGGAAGGTTTTTGCATCATATTTCGCCTGTAGAGTGTAATATTCATGGTGCAGAATGGAGAGGAGAGGGGAAGGGGTCAGAATTTTTGTCCTGAAATATTATCAAGCGTTCGAATCCTCACTGTAGCCTGTGGAGTAAGGGACAACGACCCAACATATATGTATCTTCATTGTAGAGAGAGTCGTGATTGGTATACTATGCATGTATGTGGTGTAGTAAATGGCAGTAAGGAGGCATATTTGTATCTTTACGAAAGAAAGTGAAGTAAGGAAAGTGTTCTATGTTTTATACGTTTTACAAACTTTATAATTATTTTCATCTATTTTTCAGACATTTATCAATTTTATGTAGATACTATCACACTTCAAGATATTCTTGAATCGGGTTTATTATTTCATAAAAGTTAAAATTATCAAACTGCTTTAATATCTTGTGATGGTCATCTCCTAATCGTTCACCTCGCTAACGGAGACAGTGTATGAAGAAAGTAAAATCTAAGTGTAGCACGCACCATTTTATGGTATTCCAATGGTATAGTACCATAAAGGATGGATGGTGGATCACCACTTCGTCTAAAAGGCATTCAAACAATATGAAACTGGGAAGCGTCTCGTTTGTCACACAGTTTGGAAACAATCACGCCATCTTTGGCTGTGATGTCAACATCAGGGAATGTACTGTATGTTCGATTATATTCACACTTCAGCTCCAGATCACTAGGGTAAATAGAACGATATGAATTTCTGAATTCTCCACCATCATACAGACAGTGCATGCCATCAATGAAACATCACATCGATGAAATTTGCGTACAATTATGACTTTTTTAAACTGAAGACATGAAAACATAGACGTGTCTTTGTGGATAAAGTTTTGTCCACGATGGCCCTGGGTCAATACCTATTGGAATTCCAATCAATTATGTGTCGGAATTTGTAAACTAAGAGAAATTGCTGTTACCTCCAGCAAATTTTGCATCTGTAATGCTATCCAATTCCTTATTAGGATTTGTAGGTGGAAAATTCGTATAATGAGTGCTAAAAATCGCACGTTAAAATAGATTAGGTTCTGTTACGTTTATTTATGATGTCAAGTTTTTCTTTCATGGAATGGTATGGAGTTGTTTGGTAGTCAGAAGAGCTTAAAATTACTATAAAATTTGATTTCAACATCGAATTCATTTAGTTTGTTGGAGTTTAGCTTGAAAAAAATTGGCACAACACTTTTCTATACTAAGCACCCTGACACAGCAGTTCAATTCCTGAAGCCAATCAGAAAAGAGCCATAACCATACGGCCACCTGCACCTCCTAAAGACCAGCAGTAAACCGGAAGATTCTACTGGCATCGTGCCAATGTTTTCTTGTGAATATTCGTATTCATTATGTAAATTGTTAACGTTAACAAAGAAAAGAGTTGTCCGTGGGTGTATTTAGTAACATTATAAAAACACCTAACAAAGCCTGGCTTTTGATAAATATTTATTTTTCTTTGCTCTTTGTGAATAAAAACATTAAATATCAATTCATCGAAGACTCGACGGAAATTGAAAAATAAGAAATTTGCATTAATTTGCATAATCTCAAGCAGATCTAAGAACGATAATAAAAAAGTGAATGTTATTTATATACACTGTGACTGGAAATCAAATCTGATCTTTACTAAGATTAGAGGCCGTTTAGGAACAGTATATAGACATTGGAAGCAACTTATGGGCTCGATTCAGACTCAACAAAGCTTATATATAACATAATCATCCATGTTGAAAGAAACACATTGAGCAGATATAGACAGTGAATAAGCAAGATTGGAATTTGGATTCGAAACGGTTATTTGAGCCTTGCATGACCGGTGACGGCTGTTTAACTCAATGATGAAAGCATTTATACATTGAAACGGTCACTATCGGTTGCAGATTCTATTCCTGGAGCACCTATTTTCTCAGATTGTTTATTCTTTTTATGTTGTCTTGGCCAAATGATACATTCACCATGTAATAACGGCTGATCATTTCAATAGTTTCGATATAATACAACGAAATTCATAATCATTCTCCGTCTATTTATATACGTGTTACCTTCAAATGGAAGAGTACATTCTTAGAGACAGGAAAATAAAATAAATCACGCTGCTAATGATTTAAGCAGCATAAGTTAGTATCAGACCATCAATAGTAGGAGATCCAATGAAGATTGAACCGACTGACGACTGCCAGCAAGATTAGCTTGCTGAACATTGCTATACAAAGTGCATCCTTGTTTGTTATTTTCCTTATAATTCACTGGTTAACCCCCGTGGAAAAAAAAAAAATTCACGAATACATTTCGATTTCTAACAAATGAGTTGTGGCTTGCTCGACTAAAGGGCGGATACAGTAAATCAGATTCTTGCAGATCCTTTTTAGACATCATTTTTCCGGGTAGAATCTTGGCAACCAGGTAATGTAATATCTAAACCCAATCAAGATAAAGAGATTTTACATTTTCTTTCGTAAATTCCTATCTATTTACACAATATCTCCCAAAGTTTCCAATGAATTTCAGCTAAACGACCTGGAAGGGATGAAAATTTAGGACGGATTATGTTAACCTCAATTTGCCCTTCTGTCTTAGCTTAAAATAGGGAGATACCTAGTGCCAAAGGTAGTTGCATTGGTCAGTGTCTGTACTCGGGTTAAGAAAAAAAAGAAGTCTTTCGAAGATAGATTTTATTGACAAGGACTCCTATAAAGTAGTTCAACGTATCATGATCTCTCTAGCCCCCTCACGTGGGGTTGTACCATCTTTATCTAACCTTGGTTGGTATAGAAAAATGTGAAAGAACTATTTCGGAAGACATCCATTCAATTTATAAAGATGGACATTTTCTATCGTTTGTGATTAGATAATCACTTCTACGTGGTCTTCGGGACTTTTGCCCCACTGATAACTAACGCCATTACTTCAAAATACGGAAGCCTAAGAGAAAAAAAAAATCTTTTATTTTCTTATTCTCCACAACAAAACGGCTCCAGATGAGTGTAGTGGACCTATTTTCACAGCTATGTTTATACATGAAAAAAGAAAAGGAAGTAACAGCAAGCATAGGATTTTTGAAGGTTTTGCTTTCTTTCATAAAGGGATTTCATTTTGTGTTGAGGGCAAAAAAGACCCAGCATTTTTGTAGTGGAAAGAAAAAAATGCCGGTTAATCTATTTTTAGGCGTCCTTGGTTCAAAATGATGACTTAGTTTTTATTGGAGAAAGACACCACTTTTTCCTGCAACGAACGGACATTTGACCAGTCCAGATGTGAAATTTATCTTTCTGATTTTATCTCAATAGTTGAGTGATAAAAAGATAAAATGATGCATAATCATAAAATACAGAGGGGGGGGGGGTAAAAGTTGACCAGGGAGGTCTCTGGAGGCATCTTCTTGATTATCGGCCTCAGGGGATAACAGTTGCACAAACACCGCAAACATACAGTGAACCAGGGTTTGAATATAAAAATACCTTTGATCAATCAAACCAGAATCATTTTACGTGAACCTCAAACGATAATGATCAGTTTGACCGGGAAGGTGGGAAACAACTAACCCTCATAAACATTAACTCCAAACCTTTTTGAATAAAGAAATCAAATATAAAATGGACTTGAAGAAGCCCCAATCACGAAAATAAGAATGAAATCGACTTCATCCTAGCTGAAAAAGAGTGAAAGACTCTCAGGTCCTGAATAAAGTCAATGTAGATAGCGACCACAGACTGATACGCTATTAAATTCAAATTAATTCCAAAAATGAGCGCAAGAGAATGTTCCACACAGGTTGCAACCAAAGAAAGCTATCTTAATCCTTCAAACTAGAATTGAAAAACAGATATGATCTCCACAACGGAAGAACAACCTCTGATAGAAACCACGAAGAAAATCAATAGTAAACTCTAAGAAAACAAAAATCCCATTGAAAAATGTAGAAATCAAGCCACTGATAAGAGAAAAGATTGAAGCAACTGAATTAAACCGAACCCTCAAAAAGAATCAAAGGGCTTTAAAACTATTAAAAACCTCTCAGTACACTGAAAACGCAAATAACTTGTTTTCAAAGAATGTGAAAAACAACGGATAGAAGCCAAATCGTGAAATGCGCTCAATAGTTCTACAGAAAACCACTAATACTCAAAACGATGAACATGATACAATAAATAGGGTGTCCAAGTTCGGAGTAACCAGTTTGAAGGATTCTTGCTAAACAAACGAAAAAAAGGGACCGCCTCTGGACCAAATAACATCACCAATGACCAAACCGGAAAGCTAGCCCTCCAATTCAACTAGTGTCTTAGCCAGAGTAATATCTTGGAAGATTGAAACACTGCAATCATAATGCAATTACATGAGAAAGGGGACCCAAAAGATCTAAACTACTATTAAGTTTACTTACCTATAACATCTTCACCAAAGTGATCACCAACCGAATCACCTGAACGCTAGACAAAAACCAGCCAAGAGAACTGGCTGGCTACAGAAATCAACGATTGAACATTCCCATTCAGTAAATCAAGTGAAAAGGGAAGCAACGGACTATAAAATATCACTCACTGTAGCATTTGAAGAGGCCTTCAACAAAATGTAAATCCCCAGGGTCACCGATCCAGTCATACAACAATGTCAGAGTCTTGCAATATATATTCCAACGCAGCAGGTTTTTCATCAGGCTACATGAAAACAGTCATTTCAGTTCGAGAACGGAGTAAGGCAAGGTAATATAGCTCACTCAAACTTTTCACGGCCTGTCTCGAGGGAATCTTCCGAAACCAAGACTGGGAAAATAAAGAATAACCTCAGATTTCATCCTTTAAAAAAAAAAAAAAAAAAGAAAAAAGGAAAAAGAAAAAAAAAGGAAAAAAAAAGAAAAAAAAGAGGAAAAAAAAGGAAAAAAAAAGAAAAAAAAGAGGAAAAAAAAGGAAAAAAAAAGAAAGGAAAACTCCACGATCTCTAAGTAATGTTACATGATATGAATGAAGAGAGCAAGAAAGTTGGACTACACACAAGCTTCAGTGAAACAAAGGTCAAGTACAATCAGGTTGAGGACAAATACAAAAAAAAATCTAAAACGCAGACATGAACAGTGGAGACCATTACATCTACCAAAAACAAATCTTCAAGAAACCCTCAGAAGGAGAATTAAATTGAAGATTCTCCCTAAGATATCTAGCTTTTGGTGGAGCAAGCTCAACTTAAGATCAAGAAAACCCCACTGGTTTTAAAAACATGATTCTACAACCAATCATCCCCTTGATAGTCACCTAAGGAGCTAAAACCAAGAGATTGCCCCTCAAACTGAGAACCCTGCAACGTGCACATGAGAGAATCAGGCTCAAAATCACATGGAGAGATAAAAAAACAGCGCAGTATATCAGAGAAAAAACAAACTGGGATGCCATACGATCATTAGGGAACTTGAATGGCAATTGGCTGGTCATATTTCAAGATTGTCAAACTACCAATGGACATTACTACTCATGACAGAACCCAGAGATTATATGCAAAACTGCGGCCGGTAAAATATAAGATGGTGTGACGATTTGACAAATTAAAAAAACTGGCTCTGCGACGTCCATGATAGAGTTCCAGCGAATCCTAGGTACAGTCTATGTCCAATGACGGACGATAAAATACTGCTGATATATATGAAAGTATTTTATTTCCCCCAACTCCTAACCCATACATTTTTCTTTACCTCTGTACTGTAAAATGACAAAGCAAACGCACAAGGCATTCAATTTGTGTATAGTAAGGTTTCCACGATGATTTTCGAACTTATTTATCATACAAGTTTATAATGAAAGGGTTCTGTACGAACAGGGACATCTTCATGTCATGTTTTATTTTTTTTAATATCATACCACAAGTCCCTTTCAATAAATTCAAATACATAAGATAGAATGGCAAGATATGCCGTCCTGGATGCTGAATCCACCCAACTCCTAAAAGCGACCACTCAAGTTTTGGGTGTTGAGGAATTAAAACATTCAAATAGGATGATTTAAGTCGAGGGGGGGGGGTACTTCACGGGAGTAAAGTGATGTTTATGTTTCGTGCTACTGAACTGAACTAATGCTTTACAGGACCTGGAATCAGTACTACCATCCATACTTATTGTTCATGCTGAAGTCTATAAATATGTTTGGACTTTCAGAAATCCATATTTTCACAAATTGAGTTTATGCAAAGATGGTCAATAAACATTTCCCCGTAAGGACTGTTCAGCACTAAAGAGAGGTTAGAAAACTATAGTGTTGCATATTTGGCAATATCTAGGAAAGATTGCAGCTGTAAAACAGACAAATTGATCATAAAATCGAAGGAAGGATTTGCAGTTTTATACGATAAAAATCATTGAGTTTTCCGAACATATGGCATATCTATAGGATAAATAAATTTGCTTTCGAGGCTAAGAATTACAGAAACATACGTGTAAGTCATAATTTGCAGTTGAAAATATCAAATACAATTAGTATTAATGAATTAATTTACTCGTCTTTTGGTTGATTGTCAGTAAATGATTAACGGGGTACTTCTTACGGAATGCAAAGAGGGGGAAAATTTTGTTGAGAATATTGTTGTTATAAAGGGAGTCAACTGTAGACCCTTTAGCATTAGATATTTTGAAGATATCAATACAGATAAAATAAGCATTGATGTACCATTGTATTTATTGCTTTATATCACAATAGTCTTATATACATTGAAGAAAATTGCTTGCCAACACCTTTATGAATGGTGCATCATGTACATACCCATACATAAATCATGTATTTAGGGCGGATTATGAAAAGACTTGAGCAATTTGAAATCAAGGCTACATTGTTGACCTCTATTAACTCTCTTGTGAAGAGCGAATCGGTAAATAATGGGAGATGACCAAAAGTAGCCAATAAGATAGACAGAGAATAATTAGGGAGATTCCGAGCAGAGTGGCCATCATGATGAACAACATTACAAGAACAGTCTCAATAAATTGATCAAATAAGTTATTTTTGCCTGGCACATATTTGACATCCGGATTCATTATATCGAAGTGGTGTTCATCAGATGAAGGTTGCAGAGATATTTGAAAAATGGATTGGTTTGAAACGTCGCTGGAAGTTGGGTCAATCAAATAAGAAAAATTTTGTGTTTGTTGGGCCGAAGCCATTAACACGAAAATGCAATAAACAATGGTTGGTCGTAGATAAATTCGGTTCATGATTAAAAAGTTCCGGCTCTTTTTAAACGACTATAAAACGTTTTTCTGTACAAAAAATTATTTCTAAAATCAAACTCTCGTAGGAGGTGAAGCGAGATTTAAGATTTTTTTTTTTCTCGATATTAGCGTCAAATTTAATGCATCAGAAAAAAAGGTGATTCTATTTATTGAAAGGGGGTGCAGGGTGGTCGAGTGGATAACAACTTGGAAAATAAACTTGGCAAACAGATTCAATGTTAGGCTTGAATATTTTGTATCCACTTTACGCTTACACCCTTGGTAAAGATATGAATCTGTCTCTCCTGCAAGCAATGGGTAAAATACTGAGTGACATCCATTTGGATAACCTTTGTTCCAAGTTTACCGCACATGTCACCAACATACCATGTGTATAGCCAAAGTCAGCATAAAAAAGACTGCTTATCTAACAAAATAATCTCCATCAGTGAGAAATGTCGGCGTGTTCCATTTAGAAACCTACGACAATTATCAAGAATAATAGATATTAAGATAATTCTTTTTCGAGAAAAGTCGTGTATTGAAGAAAAGGCATATTTTTCTAGTAGTCATGGCTCCTCCAGTACCCTCCTCTGGTAAAGCAGTTAACATTTTTCATTACCTTGGTGAATGAATGATTTATTCGACGTCTATTTTCATGGGTAATTTTTGCTTTGACGTACATAAACCTATGGTGGTATCAAATCAGCATAGACACGTTCTGGGAAAAATATAATGTTTCCAATTAAAAAGTATAATCAAACAGCATATTCATCAGAACTTGAAAGCCTCTCATTTGTTTTTAATCAGATTGCACACGATGAACCCGTTGAGGTATGACGGGAACATTGCACTCGGCATGCCAAACTGGCGTTTTAATCTTTTAATCTGATGAAGAACAAAAAGCGACCATCCTATCAGCTTAATACGTTTATTTCTGATGGATATATTGTTTAATTATACTTTTTGGAAATTATGTATGAGCTTTGCAGTCCCTCTATTCAAGATAAAAACCACCATAAATCGTGTGTCTTGTATTTCCTATCGTAGTTATTGTCACACAGGCACCGGTTAACATTTTGCTACACCTTTCGTCCATTATTGCTACGTGTCCTGTCATTCTCCATTTTTGTTCCTCAATTACATAAACGAGATCCTTCACCCTGGCTCTTTCCCGGGTCCATGTTGATCTTTATCTATTCTGTTCTTCCTAACATCACTCTTTCCATTATTTTCTGAGGTATTTTGAGTTCGTTTCTAAATGATTTTGTAAGTTCACGGGTTTCGCACTTGAACGTACCGAAAACATTGGCCCTTATTCCCCCCCTAGTATAAGTAAGTAAGGTGAAACCCATACTGAACCCTCGTTTTTCTGGATGAGGATTTTGTCTGTTCATCCGTGCATAGAGTTTAGGTAATAATGGCACAACTGAAAAAGTCATAAATAGGGAAATGAATAACAGAACAACGTATACATTAACCTTGTTCAAGCGTAATTCATATTGGTCTTTACTAAAATAGTACACCTGGAATGAGTGAGTAATCAAAAATAAATATCAAGCAACTGTGATTTGGCAATTTCACAAATACAATGTATATATTCATTTCCAGTTAAATATTCTCTCACGTACAGAATTTACAGGTTATGATGGTCAAGTCTGGAGCACATGGCATTGTTTCAGGTGAATTCAAACAGCGCTGCCAACCATTTTTTTGATTTTTATTTCCAAAGTCGAGCCAAAAAAATTCCAAAAATATCTAAATGTTCCTGAAAGATCGCCATATTACGAACCAGTCCAGTAAGATACATTAGCAGAACAAACTATCGAAATTATCTTTAAAAAGTCAAATTGTTTTTAATTCACTATTTTTCAAGTAATATAGTCCTGTTTCAATTTCTTAACTCAGAAACTTGTTTTAAAGTTTTATAAGAGCAAAGTTTAAGGCTTCAAAGCTGTGCCAAACCATAAGCCGCAGGGCGTAAATTTTTTTTCAAACGTCGAAGTGGTATGGGAAAAAATACATCCTCCAAATTAATGAACATTGAACCCATAATGGAAACCATAGCTAGCAATAAAAAGAAAGAGAAGATTGGTTCCCTGGTATGCATTTACATCAAACAGATAAGATCGAGATGTGTTGAGAGAACATCTTTTTGTAAATGACCACCAGCCTCGAGATGACTAGTTCTGTATCAGCTAATGACCACAGCCACGCTCCTGATCATGCGTCTGTCTCAGCTACCAAAAGCAAAGTGAAAAGCGGTCATTACAAAAAGTAAACTTAGCTAAATTTACAACAACAGCCTAAATGATCTATCGACTGTATCTCACTACCAACTGACAACATTATAAAGAAAATTCTGCGTAACCAACGATCAAAACTCTCTGCAAGTACCGGAAAGAATTGCAGATCAGGAGCCGCAATCATTCCTTTCTATGACAATGAAATTGAGCTGTATCCAGGTCCAACAACCATACAAGTTGACTTATAATAGGAAGTCAACAGTGCTTCGGAACCAGAGATACATATTGAAGGTTGCTTCAACCACCTGATTCAGAGTACCTAGGGGAAAATACGAAACAAAGGCCAAACCAATCACTACAAAGACAGTGCTGACGTTTGTCAATTATGTGAAGATATAAAATCACGTGCTTTCCTACAAGTACATGTGTAAGTAGGAATGAAACTGACAGAGGATAAATTGTCCGAAGTGGCAGCTCTTCTGCAGCAATATTTCGACCAAATCCATG
Organism: Thysanoteuthis rhombus; assembly: GCA_963457665.1. Taxonomy (NCBI): domain Eukaryota; kingdom Metazoa; phylum Mollusca; class Cephalopoda; order Oegopsida; family Thysanoteuthidae; genus Thysanoteuthis; species Thysanoteuthis major. The sequence continues at coordinate 51,188,729 of OY735211.1, forward strand.
TATCTGGTACATATGTCCAGACAGGAAGACAAAACCCCCCAGATTCGAATTCCAGTACTAAACGTAGTGCAAATCCTGTCAAAACTTTAAAAATTACATCAAGCCACCATGAATGACTGTCCCTAACCTGTATGGAGACTGAGACAACATATTTTACCACTTTGTTAAATACCAGCATTCGTCTATTTGGAAACTCATCGGAACTATTCAAAAAGAAGAGGCTGGTGTGAATGCAGTTTTTGAAGAACTACACTGAACGAAAGAAAAAATTTCATTAGGGTTTTTCATGGTCTTAGTCACAGCATAAGATCCCATGAACTTATATGAGAAGCTATGTTTCGTGAATAGAATAATTCCTGATAAATCCTTGTTTTGAAAACCATGCTTTTACTTTGAAAACAATCTCAAGGTACGATCAAAATAATCAAATAATATTTGAAACTTTAATTCTAATTTCCTTTTTAAATTACAAAGGAGCTAGATCTAACCCCCGTATTGCTAAATTAGCATTACTACAGTTATATCGATATCACCCAATCTTATATCATATTTGAAAGTATACATCGATAATTGAATAGAATAAATTTGATTCACTAATTTTAGAACAAGATTGATATATTATTTCCATTTGATATTTACCTTTGATAAACCATTTATCTTATTCGTGCCATTTTCCCTTTCCTCAACTTGTTCCATTTTCACCGTGAACAGGGTATGAGGGAGATGGTAAAAAGTTCCAAATCAAGAAAAAGCAATACATTAGGGTCAAAAACTCTACGATGAAAATGGAACATGCAGTCAATGATCCTGAGGAAAATCAGGTCACGCTTTGATATACCCATACTAAATATTTAATTTCCTGGTTGAAATATTAACATGAAACAGTGGCACATGGCCAAGATTTGGTGGTGATAAAAGATGTTTATCTTCACTGTACTAATTTGAACTCAGCTTTTCACAATATTTATTCGACAAAACAAAAATAAAAACAAAAGAAAATGTGGCACATGGCCAGGAAGAACAGAGGGTGAGGGTGATGTTTGTCTTCATTGCAACTTAAATGCTATCTAACTAGTAATATTCAATGACACAAAAAAACATACATTTTTACTTTCAACACAAGATTGCTTTTACTCTTGAAATCACTTTTACGCTGCTTCCATGAAAAACAACACTGATTCACGATGTAAAAATTCTATTCCTTTATGATTCCGATGTGAAAAAAGACATGAGTTTCTGAGAATAGCAACGTCAAGTAATCTACATACCGAGTTGTTGTAGTTTTGAATGCGTGCAAAACGATGTGTTAAAAGGACGTACAACTCCACGTTGTTGACAAATCCTCCTTAAAATTCAGTATGGTCAAGTTGATATATGCGGGCGAAATTGCAAACCCCCAATCTCCCACCTCTCGTGCCTGAAAGGTACCCAAATCTGATTAGCGACCCAGATGGTAACCTGAATGGCGATAAGGTTTTACTAAAATGTGAAGATGTGTTCGATGGCAAAGAGAAAATTTAAAGGAAAAAAAACTCGATTCTTGTTGACGATACTTGTGTACTCCCAATGGTAAACCTTGTTCGTAAGATACCCCTGGCCCTACATAATAATCTAGCACGCGTGGTTACCAGAATTGCAAAGGTTCCCAAATCTACACAATTGGTTAATTGTCGAAAGGGACGATTGGAAATTGAGAGTGAGTCACGACCATCATAATTCCAACAGGGAGATCCCAAGACCAAGCTAATCCATTATAACTCTGGGAAACACCCTCTCCGAACTGAGTTGAGCAAAACTTTTCACTAAACTGGACATGCAATGTAGTTACGGGATCCTACCTATGAGTTTTCTTACCTACCTACTACCGCAACGTTTGAAAGTTACAGGTACCTCCAACTAACATTTGGTAGTGCAAACTCTCAAGAAGATTCTACAGAGGGCAAAAGGTATCAACGATGATACTTATTTAGACATTTTTGAGTACTAAAACACCCAATTGAGGGTTATGGCTACTCCCTTGCTGAATGGTACATTCTGTTCGTAAGGTAATCGTAGCCTGTTGAAATCAATATTACGTGTAATACTATCTCGGTTGAAACCAAAGGTCATGGACCATAGAAGGGTTAAATTGCATATGTAGGCACGGAAGAACAAACTGTCCAAGGCAAATAATAGGTTTATTCATATCTAACCTCCCCTAAAGGAAAGTGACAATATTTGTTCTCAACAGGATAGCAAACTCTGGAAACCTGGCCATGCTTTATGTAAGACGGACAGCCGCTTCTATCTTGTTTTCCCCAAATAGCAATTCATTCAGACGACACCTCATTGATATCTGTGAACTCTTGGATCTGGTTACCCTTCATCAACATCGTCCATGTTGGGAGTTCTAAAACTTTTTCTCCATTTCAAACATTTACAGTTACGCCTCCCTTATCCACTTACACCCAATGGCAACCGAAATGAAAACTTCCTCCCAAAAAATTAACAATACCCGGACACCACAACCTTATATCACAAGGAAATGACAAGTTTGTAAGCTCAAACCAACTAACAACAAGTGAATTTATTGTCTAAAAGACTTATGATGCAATCCTTTGTGTAACCTAAATCGGGTCCTGGAATATTTCGTTTTATTAAAGAAGGTAGATTTTGTATTTATTGCTAGACTCGATATTTATCCTTTTCTGTCAATTTAAGCACTTTTTCGACTTGTTTGTTACTGTAGAAATTACTGAAATAAAACTTTATAACTAAAAAGGCGTAGAGTCTTAAACGTAGGAACCCACGCACTTTAAGGCATGCTCACTGATTTTGATCGCTTTAATGCAAAATGGAAGTATTATCCAAAGAACTGATCCCAGAAAACCATAGTAAGTCAGTTGAAATAACTGGTCAAGTTTATAGCCAATTGTTAACTTTCCCGTTTTAAAGTAGCCGCTGTTCTAGCTGCAGAATAACTGGAGCTGATAATAAATCCCAGAAAGAGACAATATTTTGATCATTTCCATTTGTTTTTCATTTTCAAGTGTTCTACTGATATTAGCCAATTTTATGTTCTTAAAAAGATTAAAGTCTGTCCTTTTTTTTCTGAAAAACTAAAGCACGAATCTTACAAATACAAAGGAAAAAATTAGGGTTAGTATTTTAGTATTATTCTGAATCTAGAAAAAACGGGGAGAGTAATAATTTCCAGTTAATTATAGGATAAGTGATGATCGTTACTTCCACTTACCCCTTCAGTTTGGAACTAGAGTCACTTTTTCTAAAATTTCAATTTTAAAACGTATGTGAAACAATACAAAGAAGAATATCAACTTCAATTAGTATTTACCCTCACACCCAGCTCAGAACTTGGTTTTAAGTCTCTTTGATGCACTTCTATTTCCTCACTATCGCTTATTTGAATGAATTCATTTTGCAAGAAAATAACCCCTATGAGGACGAAATCGAACACCTTCTTCTGTTTGACGTCAGTGCATTCCTAATGGGACCATGAGAATTATCAATTACCAATAGAATTTTGTCATTTGAAGAGTGTGAGAAATATTAAGAATAAATGCGATGTTATGACGAAAGTAACAATGACTGATGCTTTCGTCATTGAATGTGACTACTTTAGCTAGAATTTGGCAGATATGGAGACCACCAAACCCTACGCCTGTATTTCTTTTGGTCATCTGCCACATTTTTGTGAAAAACTAAGAATAAATACTGTCGGTAGCTAAGACCAAATTAAGACAGTAAAGAGCAGGACCCAACCCCCACCAAAATGTTGGTTATAATATATATATATATATATATATATATATATATATATATATATATATATATATATATATATATATATAAATGTTAGAATAAATATGGGACAGGAATTTTTCTTCCCCGAAAATGTATCTATTTCATACATGAAAATAAATATTGGGTGTTGATTGATGGAAAACGTGGCGTCATTTTGGTCTGGGTTGTTCACAAGATTTTCATCCTGCCTCGGGTCTTCTGTGGCGAGGGAGAACTCGTTGCCAAAATGGCTGCTTCCATGGGATCAAGGTGTAAAGAATCGATACATTATCTTCCAAAGTCGTTGAAATATTGGTCAACAAGCACCAAGTAAATAATATCTATAGTTCTGTTCACAATGTAACTATGAAGTTCTTTTCACAACATAACTTTAATGTTTTATTCACGATGTAACGATGTAGTTCTATTCATTATGTAATTATTAAGCTTTATTTACAATCTAGCTACAATGTTCTATTCTCAATGTAAGTATGAATGTATTTATCCACAATGTAAATATGAAGCTCTATCCACAACTTGATTATAATGTTGAATTGAACACTCTCTTTCCGCTTGATATACATAAACATGAATTTAACTATGATAGTAAAACAATTCTCAAAAGGGTAGATGGTGCAGACTACTATGAAACCAAATGGGTTCCAAAATCATTATCTCAGATTCTTCCTTGTAAAGTTCTACTTTGTGCAACGAGATTGTATTAATAAAGACAAAAGGTGCGCTTAGACAGTTGTCTCCAACCAACAGACTACAGACCGGTACCGGAACGTGAGGAAATGATATGATTTGGCCATATTTATTCCAAGAATTGAGGTTTTATTTTGAAAATATTCCCAATCTGAACAATTCATAACATCCTCGCAATTCTGTAGATAGGTTAGCTGAGTGTGAAGTTAGTATCTGATATCAAGATTAACCTCTCTGCCTCATTCCGTAGAGAACGTACCACTTGTTCCTGGACCTAAGCATCCCTACAACAGAGGGCTTTCTTACCGTAGCATAGTTACAAAGGATCCCACAATAGCCCCTTATTCAATTCATTTCCAAATTCGAGTGACTGTAATTATGTTTCAATTCTACATAGTATTATGTTACCTCTCTTTCTATATCGAATATAGTATTATATTACCTTTCTTTCTATATCATATATAGCATTATGTTTCTTCTCTCTATACATCATATAAAGTATCATGTTTCATTTCTGTATAACATTGTTTCCTCTCTTTCTATATCATATATAGTACTCTGTTTCTTTTCTTTCAATATCATATATATCATTATCTTTCTTCTCTCTATACATTATATAGATTATCATGTTTCTTTTCTATATAATATTATGTTTCCTCTATGTATCAAGTATATATGGTATTACGTTTCATGCCTATATAGTATTGTTTTATTTTTACGTAGTATTATATTTCATCCCTTTATATATTTAATGTAGTATTATGTTTCATCTCTATATAGTTCGGTCAATTGTCCATGTATCATCATGTTGTAGTTTAGGTTCCATTGAGTAAATGCGGTAATATGTTAAACGTAAAATCTGAAAGGAAGAAGGATTTCTTTTGGTGGAAGGGATAATGTTGCGTGGATAGATCTCGTCAAGATTAAGATGAAATACTGGAGACCAGCACTTCACCTCTCCCCTTTTACGACTTTGTGCCCCCGAATACTTGTATCAAGTATGAATGAAATTCGTCCTAACGCAATAAAGCACCAGGGTTCATATTGTGTAAACTAACATCACAAGCAGCCAAGAATTTTGAATCACTGCGCGGCAAAATCGTCTTCCCTCCAACAACTTGTAGAGCTGTATAACAATTTCACGAAAGGGAAATCTTTGGTTTGACGGGACAATGAGACCTTAATCCTTTTGAATGGCTAAACCTGATCAGTATCTTAAGAACATGAACGAATTCATTGCTTTTTTCATCATTATTGTATTGATTTCTGATCAATATGCTTTATAAATATACTTTTTTGACCTTTATCCATTTCATTTTTAGGGGGTTGTGTATATATTTAAAGCCAGAAATGGCTACTGCCTTCTGATCCTGTCACACTCTATAGATTCATACAAAGATTTCAGGAAGATACAGATATACAACGATTTAATCATATTTTGAGACGTAACGAAGATATGAAGTCATTTTTAGTCATCTAAAATGGCCAATGTCTTCTGGTTCTGTCAAATCAAAAATGTCCATGAAAGTTATACGCACCATTTGTGTAGCTAAGGAAGCCGACCAGAGCAAAGAAAATCTCTGCGTAGTTAACCATCCAGCCTCAATCAAAGAGGAGACGGACAAAGGAACAATGACAATTTTCATTCTTTTTCTGCTCCCTGTTATCTTTCCACTGTTAAACTTTCCGATCATTAATCGTTATTCGGAGTAGGAGAAGAGGGTCTGGTAGTCAGACGAGAGTCTTTCAAATTTTGAACAAAGACATTGTATTTATCATTTGTCCAAATGATGGATGACCTGACTCCATTATGTAAAACAAGCAGCGTCATGATTCGAACAATTTATAGAGTTGTTTCTCTAAGAAGATTGTAGCATCTGTGTAGATATGGAAGTGTAAAATTAGAACTCCTAGCATTGATCAAGTACGCTTATTTCAGTTGCTAATGGGTAGAGTTGAAAACCTTCCAACTTTGAACGAAAGAGTTTTCATCTTCAGACTACTTTCTGGAGAATAACGGAATCTATGATTTAAAAGCTCCAATTTTATTCAAAATTAGTTCAATCTAACAATTACTCCAAAGCAAATTCTTGTTTACTTAGATGTGACGACTAGTTTGCAAACAAAACAAAAGGTAAAGAAAATTTGTTTTGGAAATTCGACCAAGTCTGCATTTATAGTATAAATCGTTGAATTCAAAGCAACAAAATGCAATGGACACCGACCAAAAGAAAGTTGTTTACCATTTCTAAATAAGTAATTACAATGAGAACCATATTATGCACCTTGTGTCTAGATTACTATGTGAACTTTACTCTCTTGAAAGTAGGTTCTATTCACCGTTTCAGTAAAATATAATTTGCTTCAATTAATGTCATGTTTCAATGCAGAGAGAAAATTTCATGATTTTTAAAGTTCATTTTTTGGCACAATCCTAATTCTGTGGTTCCATTCGAAATGTGGCTTCTCTGTCTGTGGCTAGGAAAGAATGTATCCAGTTACTTGAACGATAGTTGTTGCGTTAAAAATAATATTTTTTTGGCAGAACGGGAAAAACGATGTAATCCAATTTTTTCTTGAACCATAACCAGATTGATTTATTTATAGAGTTCTAACCCACCAGCACGCGAAGAGTCAAGGTCAAGGACCAGTCTACTATAGAAGTACCAATTAGGTTATTATAAGAGTCCAACATTGGGGGCTTATCAGATATCAAGCCGACAAGGACAGATACTGCATTCATAACAGGACCACAGAATTATGTTTGTACGCATTCCTTTGACGTTAGTACCTTGAAAGATTGCTCCGAAATACGAATTCAGATTTCTTCGTGGTTTTCTATTTTGGCAACGATAAAACACCAGTTTATTAAATTTCCATCAAATATTCAGCAAAAACTAATCATTTAGTATCATTCAAGTAGATGTCAGCAACTGATGGTTGTATCCACGTCGAAGACTTGGGTTTTTTTTTTAGATTGACTTATTAAAGGAAAAAGAATTTCAATCACTTGACCAGTGATTCTGAGAGTGGGGTGCAAATCGTAATTTGGATTTAATAAGATATGAAAACAATCCGTGGCTAAAAAAAACAGTAATAATTTCATGAAGTTCCTTCTAATGATGAGATATCTTTAGTGATTCAGTCCATTTTGTCCACAGTGCAATATCGATACTTGAAGATTTTTCTGCTTATATAGTACGAACTTGATTACTTGTATTCTTGTTTGCAATATTTTCAATGGCGATGACTTGTAAAATGCTACTTATCAATTAGTATGACTTTTTTTTGCAAATACGTAAACTATCTGGGTTAATTCTGATTAAACAGAGGTTCTCAAGCCGGGGTACCCAAGAGAAATCACTTGATCAAAACGATACCACTGAAATATGTCTATTGTCGGTTCGATGACATCCATATACATTTTGCCCTGAATACTTTACAAGAGATTCACCAACGCATTTGGACAGGCACACTGGGAGAGAAGTTTGAAAATTTAACAAATTAAATTCAGAGCAATATAATTTTTTCGATATTTTCAGGGATATTGCCATTGAAAAATTATTCGAATGCTTGCGTAATGTTTTTACGACATAGGTAAACAAGTTCAAAGATAAACTTATTTTCAGTTAAAACCGCCGATTAATTTGATAATCCACAACAATAAGATACAGGTTACCGCCACAATGACACCAGGTATCACGAATAAATAACCAAAAGGAAAAGATTCGTGAATCATTGTAAAGTTAAAAGGGTTAAGGGCGGCATACGTATTTGCTGCCTTCCTGCTGGTGATACTTGAGTATTCAGAACTATATGAACCACTTGATTCGTTGATATTTGTCTGATTAAAGGTTGAAAAATTATCATTTCCGACATCGCTTATTTCAGAGTTGTTGGTATGGCAATCAGCTCTGCCGGATTGAAGATAATCGTCATCACTTATATCGCCACATGTAAAGCACATGGATACAGTAAGGCTTACGACAAAGTGAGCAGGCATTGTTGGACAAATTCTTGGCTAGTTTTACGATTAGAAATCTGATAAAAAAATCTTGTCTACAATAGGTTGAATCCAACTTTTTAATTCAATCAGACCAGTAAATAACTGCACGTGATCTAGGTGCATAGAATTCCGAAGTCTAGTTCATTCTTTCGCAGGGTATATTCATTAAAGATTTGTGTAGGAATTAAAACACAATTGACCTAGTGTTCCATTTCAGGATATTCAGTCAATAAGTTGGAAAGAAATACCACCAGTTTGTCTCTATTCAATAAGATTAGCGCTTTTCGTCAATGAACACTTGTTTCGGAATAATTTACATCTTTTTGCTTTATCGCACTTCTTTTCTGTCGTATAACCTCTAGCTTTCTATTGTATTCTTGAATATCTAACGCCCCGTTTTTTTCGTACACTTCATGTGTGGTGTATGTGACGAAGTTTTCTTTTGATTTCCTCCTAACCCCTGCGTTAAACCCATATTTAGTTTGGTATTTTAGACTGGTGTAAAAGAGAAAGAGGTTCCTCAATCCTAATCCATGAGGGTTAGTGCTTTAGAGTGGATTTAACCACAAACCATCAGACCAGAGGTAAGCACTACCACTGGGGCACCATGATCCCAGTAAATATCGTCAGTTATTGCCATAATTTAGTTGTGTAAGCTGATTAAAACATCGTAACTTTGGAATTATATTCTCCTCGTTTTTTCCTTCAGGTTCTGTATACCCTCTGGCCTTCAGTTTCGGGATGTCGAAATCACTTCCCCTTCCATACCCTTAGCTAGAGTGTTCTTCGAAATTATTCTCGATGTGATCGTTGCACATAACTTTTATTTCACTGAGGTTCATGTTTTGGCAGACTCTTGCTTTCTTTTTGTTCATCTAGCATTAGTTGGAGGCCGTGTAGGTTCTCTGTGAAAAGGACGATGTTGTCTGTGAATCTGAGGCTGCTCAGATATTTGCTGTCTATTCTCCCAGTCCAGGTTACGGGATATCATCTCGAGGCAGACAGTGAAAAGTTTGGGTGAACTGATATCACCTTGTCTTACTCCTTTTCGGAGTTGGAAAGGACCAGAGTCTTACCGAAGCCTGATAAAAGTTGCTGTGATTGTAGATATGTTGTAGTACTTCGATGTATACAGACTCTACATCTTTTAGAGTGATGGCCTTGGGAATTTCCACGGGGTCAAATACCTTCTTGAAGTCTATTAATGCTAGAGTGAGTGATCGAGAAGAAGAACATAATTATCAAAATCGAAGATGCAAATTTGGGAAAAGTAAACCACTACACATACCTAGGACAACGGATCTCTATGAAGCCTACAAAAGAAAAATCAAGCAGATAATAACTCTAGGATGGCAAGCCTTCGGCAAAGCAAGGTCAACCTGAAGCAAGACGATCGCAATAATCCTAAAAAGAAGAGTGTACAACCAGTGCATCCTCCTGATAGTCACTTAGGGATCTTAAACATGAAACCTAACCAAGAGAAGACCCGCACACTGAGAACCATGAAGTGAGCACATGAAAAAATCATGCTCAACCTCAAATAGAGGGATTGCAAGACAACACAATACATCGGAAAGAAAACGGATGTTTGAGACATCATTGAAGCCATTAGAAAACTCAAATGGCAATGGGCTGTTTATGTTGCGAGAATGACAGACAACTGATCGACATCACGACTCACAACATGGATCCCCAGAAATCACATGCGAAACCGAGGCCGACAAAATACAAGATAGAGAAATGGACTAGACAAATTCAGAAAATACTGGCTTCACGACGCCCATGATAGAGAATGTGGTTGATCCTGGGTTAGGTCTATGTCCAACGACGGACGTTAAAAGACTGATGATGACAGCTCGTACTCTCGGAATTTTTTCTCTCCCTGATCTTGACGCTAAACCATTGGCTGGTCCATTATTCTAATGTATGAGGTGGGGAAAGCAATATTTCGTGTGAGGCGCTGTGGTAAAATGGATAATCAAGCACATCTTAGTTGGTAAATATGCCTAGCTAAATTAATGTAGGAAGAAAAAAGCCTTGCACTTATCCCCATTTCAAAATCAACGACATTGCCTAACATGAATGTTTCCCAAATGCAATTTAACAATCAAGGAAAAATGTGAAAAGATTTTAAAAATTGATTCGGGAAGATTTTCATTTTATTTTAAAATGTATCCATTACTTATCTAACTATTCTACCACAACATATAATAGATTCTGAATTTCTTATGTGGTTACATCTCCCTACCTATGATAGAAAATAACAATTTTTGATTCTAACAAATCCAATTTCTTACGATTCTAAATGGGGTTTTGATATGCAATTTTGAAAATGGTCCCAACTAATATGACATAAAATATATCTCTAAAAGAGTATTACAAGTCTCCTTAACAATCAAAAGACCAAATAGTTAACTGGGTAGTCAAATGATCGAGAAAGATCCTGTATCCCCAGAGTATTATACGCACCGTCATGAAACAGTGATTTGTACGGAAAAAATAGGGACAAACAAAACTGTTGTTTTTTGGTAATATCATGAATAAATATTAGTTAACCATAATTCAAAAACACACTGATTCCTTTGTTCTCAACTTTTTTAATCCTGCGATAGCTTCGTCAGTGAGATTATTTTTTTTTTCTAATCTAAAAGTGTTTTAAGATTATAGTTTGGTAAAAAAATTTTCATTGATATGAAACAGCCAGAAGATAGCATTTAGCACCCAGGATCTCATTTATCATTGGCTGAAAAGACCAATGACCAGAGAAAATGGAACAGTCGGCTTTGTTTTGCATGTTTCCAAAATAATCCAATCGAAAATAAATATCCACCCAATCAATAGAAACGTTTCCTCAATTTTTGCACATACGCTTCGACACACCAGTTTTCTCTTTTAAATTTACATTTGAATATTTTTGCATGAACAATATTTAGTTGATGTGATAGACATTCATTTTGAAAAAAACCGATTGATTTTTTTTCTTTGAATTTGAATTCAACAAATTCGTCTTAACAATTTCTTTGTGCTCATTTGCATCAAGGCGCAGAACGAATAGGATTCTTTGAAAGTAACTGGCCATTACTGCGCTTCCGACGATTGACCAATAATTTTAACGTTGGATGAATTAATTGCGAAGGACCAGAGACGGCTTGTTGATATTCTTGTCTAATCAATTTGTGAAGGTGAATTAGATCTCGTCTCTTGCACAGTTCAAAGATGGCTGAATCGTATGCTATTTACTACACAGTGGCATCCGTGGGCGGAGTTTTACTTTCATTCATTGGTTTATGCATTATCCTTTGGCCAATCTTTCAGCTTTGGAAAAGATGGTGCGTTCGTTTTGTTCAGGATCGGCTTCACACGAGAAACAGATTAACTCGAGTACCGCTTGATGATTACACAACAAATGATCTCTCAGACAACTCACATCATGACACTCCGGTCGAAGATGAGTGCAGATCTTAAAACAATTTCGTCTCCGAGAAAAGCTGAATAATACTTGAATACTTATTACATATTTCTATAATGGATCACAAGAATCCGTCTGGAGTTAACTTTGTATCACTATCACCATCGTGGCAATCCTTTTCTAATCATTTCTCTATTTTAAATGTTGTGCTTTCCAACCAGAAAATCCGTTGTCTTTTTCGTTTTTTTTTTTTTTTTCTTTCCAATGTTCGACTTTTTAACTAATCTTACAAATCTCCTGATCAAATCCGACATGTACGGACACCATTTTTACTAGTTCAGTCTTTTCACGATATTTTAGTAGGATTTCTCCGTTTCCTCAGATGAATTTTAGTCCTTGGATTAACTTAAGAATTTGAAAATATTCCAATACATTTTAATGTGTACAAATCCGTTTTTTTTTTTTTTTTTTTTTTTTAAATTTTGTTTCTTACATCCTTCTAATCTCTTTTCAGTTTGATTTCTATCCTGTAATTTTGTCCAGTTAGTGAATATTCACCAATTCTAGCTCAGAATACGAAGCCACATTAGCCAGACATTCAGTGAAGATCCAAACAAGCAATGACTTGCAATATCAAACCTGTAACCATTGCTTTACAGTAATGACGATATTAAAACAATTTTCTTTTATTTATTCATTTTTTCAGAACTGTCTTAATCCAGTGGTATATTAGAGTAGACTCCCGTTATTACGGTATCCTCTGGATCTGAGTGCAGTTGAAAATTTACTGTCATAACTGAATCTTATACAGTGAATTGATAAGAAACCATGAGGATAGTCAAAAATGGCTTTTTATTGACCTTTCGCAATCTAATGCCCCATATACTTGTTACAGATATGAAAAAAAGAATCTTACTTTATCATATACGTGGTGGTATGTAATTTCTCTTTAACATATCAGTAAATTCTTTGAAAATATCTTTTACAGGGAAAAGTATATAAGTCAATCGGAACAAAAAATTTAGGAGGCATATTTTGAGTTCGTCTGCTCACATAGTGTAACATGCACGTTGCATCACACGCTGAAAGACTCTGGTTCGATTCCTGGTATGAGTGAGGTTTGGAACTCTTCATAACGAAAAATTTCTCTGTGCATTCAGCTAATTGAGTGCACTGTAAACTGTAATTAGGGTAGAGGTATCCCATTGGTGGGTTTGCAATCTCAGTAGGATGGTCATAACTTGTAGGTATAAAGTTTTGGTTTTGACCACACTTGGAACTTGCACTGATTACTAAGCTGACGCATACGATAGAAACCGGGACTTCGTCACCGATCGTCATACTCCATTAAGGGACGCGAGACTTTACACTATTTTAAAGGTTTGCTAATCATAGTTTTCAAAATAATGCACTAAGATTTTCATGTGATGTTCCTGCAAACTAATCTCTGATAATAGGATGTGCAAACAAACGTGCCATTACGAGGGTTTAGTGTAGTTAGTAAATGGCAATAGAGGGAGATCTTGGGAAGAATTACGATCAATAGCTTGCCTGATCATTGCTCTATAGTTGCCAACTATAGTAACTATACCAGTGGTGTTAGAGGGCTGATAATGCTACTTTTTACTCGTATGCAGAAATATCGTGTTTTTTTTTGGGGGGGGGGGGTCAGTGGGAGTTAAATTTGCAGTGTACTCTCATGGTAAAGTGGTCATTCACATTGTGTTCGGCAACATTCAAGCTTGCTTAAAAAAATAACCCCACACTACCCCCAAAAAATGAAAGTGAAGTGACATCCATTTATAAACTTTTTCATAATTGATCGCTCCTAATCACATGCTACCAAACGTTTTGTTTATCATTTTTGGGAAAAGGACTGATTATTTCTTAATATTCATCTACTAACAGAACCAAGTGAACCCCATCGTCCTGAAAAATAGCTTAAGGAACAGAGCATTATACCATGACTATCAACTACGAGTCTTTGATTGTAAAAGAAAAATTCTGTAAAAGAAATCAACCTTTGCAGAATGCAGAAATTAGTCTTTACAGCCATAGACAATGGATACTTCACGAATATTCCTTTGCTGGAATGAGGAAGCGTTATTTTAGTCCCTGTGTTGTATATGCCCTCGTACATGGTCACTCATCAGACTAAATCAAGCACAAATAAAATTTCTATTTTGCATAAGATGGCCTACGATAATCTGGAACAATTGCATGTGAAGCTTTTACTTGTTCCACTCCTACAGCCTTGGAATAGGAGTGGACCAAAATTAGAGTGGACAAAGAGCTTCAACATTATTTGAATTGGCGTAGCTTTACAGATTTTGGAGGTACTGATATGACCTAATGATGTACAAAGTTTGAAAACATTTCCGCTTAGGCTCCCCACTTTCAGATGTAAAGAATTCGCAAACCTTATTCATCTTTCCATTTAAGTTTCTGGAAGCCTGAGACGTTGATATCTGAGAAAATAAGACGTATCTTTCCGTATGCTATGGACGTGACAGTAATTGTTCTGGAGAGACAATACAATGAGGCAAGATCTAATGTTGCTCACGCACGCCACCTCCACTCATAATACAAATTAACAGCAGTATTCGACACTTCCTCAAGAACATTAAAATGGTGATAATGTCTGTCGTACAAGTTAATATCAATGACAAAATGTAGGAATGGTTAGCAAACCCGTTTTGCACACCATTACGAATGTAATGAGTTCGATCGAACCATTTCACATTTCATGAGAACAAAAGGCGTCTGAAAAGTATGTTAGTTTCTGTTGAATAAATGGGAAATATTTCTGTCGACAAGATTTATGATACTAACACTTCTCCAATAGATAGAGAATGAACCAGGATAATAAATCAGATCCTGGTCTAAGCAGAACAAAAGATCTATATCTGTATCGTTCTTTACTTATATATATATATATATATATATATATACATACTAAACAGTATTCAGTATCCGATGTAAGATGGGTTTATTTCATAAAGTGCTCAATATATTAAGTTAAAGTAAAGCTTTCGATATGACAACCAGAAACAGCACAACTAAACAGGAAAAAGTAGAAAAAGGGGAAGGTTTTCCATCCGGGAAAGAACAGCCAAATAACGGTCTAAATATGGATCCAACATATATCGAATCATTTGCTGGAAGGAGTTAAAACAGTGCAAAAACATGAACCTGTTTCTGTAGCAAATCTATTATTTAAATATATATATATATGTATATATATATATATATACATATATATATATATTTAAATTAGCCTTTATTATTAAACACAACCAATATTTCACGAATATTCCTTGCTGCAATAAGGGAGCAATATGTTCACACCTGCACCCTGCCACCAAAACAATTTACCATCTGACTAAGTCATGTAACTGAGTTGATCAAAAGTATGGCCAAATGGTTACGATCACAGAATATGAAAGATCCATCGACTTCAAATTCAAACAGATATTTTGTGCTCAGTACTAATGCCCCTGGGATATGTATGAATTATCCTTTACCAAAAGACCAGGTCAGGAGTAACTATTTGATGTTTGTAGAATGTAACCCAGTACAAACTGTCCAGTATTACTTTGACAGGGCATGGATGTTACTGAATAACACTATCGCCCAAAGAATACCATGAACGACCCGGCACGGTGACTCTGCGGTCTACTAGATCATGAGATAATTTCATTGAAATAATAATTATGTTTAGATGAGTTTGGTACAGAGCCGATTCAGAGGGTTAACTACCCGAGGTCCGAAGTATTAACCTGTTGGTAGCTAATCTTTTTTTTTTTTTTATCCCGTTTTGATGATTTTCAGTATTGCTTTATCGATAAAGATTACACAAGTACAAACCTACGATTAAGACAGAAAAAAAAGCAAAATGAAGATTCTGTATATATATAATGTTTTTGGTTAACGCGAATGAAGCGTTAGATATCTAAATTAATCAGCTGCTTCTGAGGGGCTTCTCCCGGAACGACCTTACTTTAAGCTCAATTGCAGCAAGGTGAGTCAACTGTACCTAATAGATTATCTCAGGGGGATCGAGCTCACTACTAATAATCCGCTAACCATTACACCAAGGGGTGCCCTTGTCAAGGAAATAAATTTCCTATAATATTTTCCCATTGAAATATAGACAGTTTGATATGTTAATCTAGCAATGTGAATCTCTTGGTCCTCTGTCTGTAACCATAAACTCTTCCACTTGAACTTAACAAGTTTGCTGATAGAAATATCTCCTAAAATCATTAACACTCCCACTTTAATGAGGTTTTAGTTTCTTTTCTAAAAATAATTATCTGATAATTTTCATATAGAAGTTTCCCCTCTTTACCCTTCCGAAAAAAAGCAAAAAAGCGAGAGTTGTCTCCAGCTTTTGTTTTGTACATTTTTGGGGGCCACCGATCGATCAAAAGTTTTCCATACATGATTAAATGGTATATGCTTCTTTGCTAGCAAAAGACTAAAAATACAGTTGGGAAAGAATGTACCTTATTTTCTTTGGGAGAAAAGTTGGGTTAAAAAGACAAAAAAAGAAAAAAAAAGCTTTGAAGTAATCTTTGATTTGAGAGAAAGATAAACACATATTGATGTTCGACATTCAGTAAAACAACGCATTTCCACGTTAAGAATCACCAAAATAGCCAGATTGTTTTACGGAACAATTTTTCGTCAGCGCTGAATCTACAGATTTCATTGACATGACAGCATTTTTTGTTATGTCAGTGATCCACTTAAAGAGACTCTTCAGTTCCGAAAGTTCAATGTATATGATTTTAGGGACACAGTTGTTATTAATCAGTGCAAACGTCTTAGAGAAAAATCAGGAATACCAGTGCAACTTTCAACACGAAACAACTTGACACTCAATCAAAAACACTTTTGTGTCCAAATCTCCAAACTAAAAAAAAATTTACAAAAGAATGATTCTCTCCCAAAGTATAAATCATACAAAAATCGAATTTAGATATCTGGCTTATTCAGCTGAAAATGCCTTGTCCACCTCCTTCATTACGAGTTCTTTTGCCTTGCGGGAAATTCACGGAATCTGTCTCCCATGACCAAATACTTAATGTATGAAAAATTCACCAAAAACAATTAAATTATTTTGTTTCAACGCCTCTGACACCCGTTGAACTCTGTAAAAAAGTTAATCTCTACTTAGAATCCATACATAGAAATCAGATCAATAGCCACTTTACTGGTTAAAAGTAGCTACATTTTTAAAATGTCTAAAATTGGGTCGATGGAGTAGATAAATAAGAGCAGTACCCTAAGACCATGAATTGCATTATTTGAAAGTTAATATCAGATAAAAATGTTGTATATTTATACTTTTTAGAGCGAATAAAAGTGTACTTTTTTATATATCGATTCAATTCTCATATACAGACTCCAATTATTACGGCATCATTGAGGAATTAAAGAGTATCGTTATAATGAATAGATTTTATATGGAGTATGATCATTAAGAACAAAAAGATACGGACAAAATGAAGTGTTATTCCTCTTCTCCATTCTAATAATCCATGTACGGGTTACAGGTCTACAAATAGATGAACAAATGAAAAATAGGTTTTTAAAATAATGCACAGAAGGTTGTTGCTACGAACTAATCTCCGACATTAGTCTTACTAACTATAAAAACAAATGTGACTTTCAAACGCATGGAGCATCAAATAGTGACGATGAACATGTTTAGTTACAATGAGAATTTACTGTAAATCCTATTCTGTTTACCAACCCTTGAAAAGTAGTTTGCAGTTTACTTCGTGTTGGCCTACCTTCAGAGAGGCAAATTTGTGCTTGCGGTGATAAAGTTATTTTCAAATCGAACCGTAAATGTGCTGAATTTACAGACGCCTCGCCAATGTTTTCAATGAATAGAAAATATTTTGCCTGCTCATGATAGTCCAACGAATATTACTCAACAAAAATGAAAAATAAGAAACTTGCGCTGGACGATGCTGCACAAACCACCCAGGATTGCATTTTAGATGTTTTCTTTATTTGTAAGTTCAGTGATGACAGTATTTAGATGAAAAAGTTGTTTCCATGTTTGGCCCCCGCCCCAGTATTTCCAATTGAGACATTCATTTTTAATTTTTCAAATTACAGGGTTAGTTCTTGAATCGAATTATTGAAAAATCAAATATTTCATTTTGATGGTTTGCTATAAAATTGAAAAATCACCTTTCGAATTAGAGGGGTTATTTCAAGAATCGAAAAATTGAAAAAATATCTTTCGAATATGTCAGTTACTTGTAGAATCGAAAATTGAAAAATCACAACTTCCGATTTTGAGGGTTACTTATAGAAGCGAAAAATTGAAAAGAATCACATTTTTTGATTTTGTACGGTTGTATCTAGAATAGCAAAAGTACCCCATAAATTGGCAAAAAATTGAGGAGACGAGTTGCTATATGTTGTGTAAAATTTCAAGATAATGATTTATGTGATTAAAACAATGTAATTTTGCATATTCATTGTTGATTTGATTAAATCAAAATGGATTAACGTAATATGGAAACCAAGTTTGAGCTTTTGAGTTGACACAATCTCAGGATATGAATTCTTCATTTGAGCCATATGTATATTTGGAGGATCAGGGGGTCTCTATGGTCTACGCAGTCTCGGCCTATACCCCATATATCCACTCCCCGTATTTACCACCAGGGCCCATGCCTCCGATAGAACGTTTTGAAGTGTAAGCTGTATTCGATTGGTCATATATCTGTAGGAGGTCTATATAGCCCACTATATCTTTCCATTGTACCCCTTATATTTAAGGGGCATCAATGTAGAAAAATGTCCGTTACACTCCATGTAAAGTCACTTCCTGAGGGGATTATAGCAACTTAGGCAACTATCACTGCATTATACTATTACCTAATATACATATATAAGCTGATTAGAAAACACTTGCAGACTAACAAGCACGAGAACAGACAAGTGGGTACTCGAAATTAGATCACCTACGTACAATAAACCAGCTAACCCAAAAGTAATTTTGTTTGGCCTCTGTATATTACGAGAAAGTATTTGATTAGTTAGAATATACGATAGTTTTCAACTCAATGTGAAAAAAAGGTGTTAACGAGAACATTACAGAAATAACTGAGATCATGTACGAAAATGACACTGCAATGGTTAGACTTTTAAAGATAGAAATAAGATAAGAAAAGGAGTAATACTAGGGGATACGTTATTGTCAAAACGATTTACTGCAAACCTTGATGGTATCTTCCGGTGAAATGGGGATATTTTGCCGATGACACTTCCATGATGTTAAAATTATTATGGCAGAACATGCCGATTGATCTGAATAGGGAAAGCCGAAAGGTAAGCTTAATGATGAACAGAATGGTGACAAAAATTATGTTTAACAATAAATATCCTCTGAAAACCATAAGAATAGAGGACGAGGCCCCTTAAGACGTTGGCAAATACATTTGCCGAGGACAGATTATAAATATAAATTATAGATATAGATAGGATAATAGATTATAAATAAATTATATAAGAGAACGACCACAGAAGAGGAATAAAATGACGCATAATGATTATAACAGCGAATGCAGAAGGGAAAAGACTGGACGCAAGATGTTGAGATGAGATAGAGGGCTTGCCGGTAAGAAATTGAGAGGTTAGTGCAATCATGTCATCATGGGAGGAAATGGAAGAAGTCTTTGTCCAGCAATGGACTTGGAACGGCAGGTGATATACATATATATATATATATATATATATATATATATATATATATATATATATATATATATATATATATATATAAGGATGAATGTTATAACACTGATGGATGAAATAGATCTGCTCATCTCTGGAGAGATGACCAATAAACCTGCAGACATACAGAGGAAGATGAAAGGAGAAATTACACTTGATAAAAGTCATTTGTACGTCTGATGTATGTAAGAAGGTAATTATTTGTCTAAGTTACAGGGTTTCACTGTCTGTCTAGCTAGAAAATGGATTAAGTAAGTTGGGTAGGTAAAGCAATCTTTGAATGTAGGTCTACGCAGTGTAGGGCGGGGCGTTGGTCAATGTAGAGCAGGGGGAGTGTGGCTCTATGCAAGCAGATGAGGATGTCTGGTGACGTAAATCATTGCACAGAAAACGTGGACGCTGAACTCTGGTTCAAATTCCAGTTTACACATTGCATTGAAACCAGTGAGAATGGAATGAATCAATTTCTCACTGTTTTGTCTCATCGAAAGAGACCTTGACAAAACGTTTCGTCACGTGTATGCCACAATCCCAAGAAAGAGCCCGCATGGTGTCCAAATGAACGCTGTCATAGGACCAACCAACACACAATTGTTACGCAAAAATCTTTTTTCTTGCATCATCACTGTATAGTCCTATTATTATGGCAACCCCGATGATTTGAGTGAGCTGTTCTATCAAATTTGCTTTTTAACGTGTGGATTTATACAAAGTCTATAAGTGATGGGAAATAAGAACGCACAGACAAAAATTGCCTTCTATTACCTGTTCACTGTTCTGTTAATATGCCATGTTATTTAAGGCAGTATTATTTTAAGGGTTTACCGATCTTGGCTTTCAAAAAAAAAATACTCACGTTGGTGTAAATCTCCAATAATAGTGTTGCCGTAATATGGAGAAAAATCACACAAACGTGCCGCTACAACGAGAGTTTCCTGTATCACTTTCACGCAGATTTGAACAACACCACCAAATTCTTTTATGAAAACATTCCAACAAATAACCAATCACTGTTTTCATAATTCAAAATAGCCCCAATGTGTTCATGGGATGCAAATATTTGTTTTTTGGTGAATTCACGTTTAAAAATAAATTTTACAAATCATAATCTTTTAACAAGCACTCCATTTACGATGAATGGTTAAGGCCGGGCGGAGTCTAGATACATTGAAAGATAAATGACAGAACACATGAATAACCTAAAACCATCAACAGTATCTAAACCACTGTTAGTAGTGATTAATATAATGTAAGTGAGTTTCAAATTCACGTTTTTGTGACATTTATTCATAAATATGAAACCACCCAAATGCAACCTAGCATACAACACGCGGAATTTCATTAAATCACTGGCTAAAAACAGTGACCAAAACACGAAATGGAAAAAATCTTCTGACAACTCGATAATGTTGAATAGTAGGTTAACAGATCGAACATGAAAATAAAGGAAAAAAATTAAATGAAGATAAAATGCGATAAAAAAAAAGTATCCCTACATCACCTAACATCTTCATCGCGTATTGTGTACTGGGAAAGAAAGGGAATGTTTGGAAAACAAAACTATACGAGAGGTTCAGTACCGTAACAATCACGAGGTATAAGCGTCAAGCTCCAATGGCAGATTTAGGGATCAGGGCTGGTCATTGTCAAAACCCGATTCAAACTTCCTTGCTAATCAGCACCTTCATATATATATATATATATAAACAATTGATGATCCAACAAGAGATAATTGTACCATAATAACGAAGTACACGGGAAACAGGGAAAAACACTGATCAAAATTACTTTAAATTGCATTGACAGATATTGGGAAATGACTGAATGAGACGTACGAAGTGACACAAAAAATCTATTGGAATTTTTTTCTTATGTTTAGCGTTTCAAGCCGTAAATATATATATATATATATATATATATATATATATATATATATATATATATATATATATATATAGCTCACTCACATAGGGAACGTGAAGCACAACAGATCTGCCTGAGATCGTCTGAATTCAAGAATTATGTAGGAGTATTGGTTCCCACCAAAGAAATCAACTGGTTCCTCCAGGCTGATCAAAAGTAAGATAAAATGGCTGCCTGTTCCATGTAAAACACCAAAATGACAATCCAAAGAAAATTATGATTGTAACGGGGTGAATGTATCATATGGATGGAACATTTCTGTTAATTCACGTGAGGGAAAATGTGTGAATATCAAAGAAAAACAAATAAACAGCCTAAATGGCTGGGGCATCTATTAAGATTATCTCCATCGACACATGCCAGCCAAGTCCCAGCTGAATATCACCGTCCCACTTGTAGACCAAAAGGAAAACCAAAAACAATATGGACTGCCCAAATATCGATTTATGTGGAAAAAGATTGACCTGGAAGCACTAATCAATGACTGTGATGCTTGGATAGTGAATTGCACGTGCAATGACTTATACAGCCAGAATGCACGGTGGCAATTTAGACCATTTTGTATGTAGATTTAATGAAATTTGTTTTCTATTCATAAGACCTTCGTTTTCCTCGAAAAAAATCGTCTGAAAATAAAATTAATCGTTAAGGTTTTGTTGACTTTTCGTTCACCATGTTATTACTAAACTTGAATCTTGACTTAAATACGGAAGTAATTTTAATGAGATTATTTTTACGACATGCGTTGCAGTCTTGCAATTTTTTTATTGAAAATTCTAGCATTTGTCCATTCTGTGTCATTGTTCGACGTGCTCTTGACCAAAAACGTCTCAAACTATCTGGTAACCTTGTCAGAAAGCGTATATTACAAAATAATCCACAGAAAAATCCTGAAATGTTATTTCTCATATTGATATTTTTTCTTATTTCAAATTTGACAAAATTGTCTCAGCTTTGTTGAGAAGTTTTCATCCATTTACTGTATTCAGCCATCCAAGACATACAATTTGTGAGCAAAATTAGGAAATTATATTCTATGTTCAGTGTGTGTATAAAGTTCTTCCCTAATTATATACAATTGTATCCGAAAGAAATTTAAAAAAAAAAAAAAATTCCCCAAAAAACAAAACAGCCAGCATAATTTTTCATTCTGAAAGTCTACTATTTTTTTTTTCACTTCCTACAACCAAAGTGATTTTGTGCCAAAGGTAAAAATACTCTTAATAGGTGAGTGGAGTAAAGTTCCCTCTTTGATATTGGAAGCAATTATTATTTTTTTTTTTTGATGAAGTATTATAGATCACATTTTCTGAGTACTATTTACCTTCATCCTTATTTTACAATTTGTTGATATACGGCAGTGAGGGAGCAGTATTATTCAGAAATGAGGACCAACCCTCGGGAAGACTCAAAATCACATTCCCCTATCACTGAGCCAATTTCTCACCTTGCTACTCTTACCAGCTACGCTATGAAAACTAGTTGGTAGGAGAGTTCTTGTCCCATTGACTGCTTATTCCTTATTTCCGATCACCACTCTTCTGAAGATAACTCAAAAACCATCTGTCGCTTCGATCTTTGCAGTGCCAAGCTATCGCGACTGTGTGTTGTAAGTTAGACATAGTAAATATTTATCTCTCAGATTTACACGATGTTGAATACCGCATCTTATATAAGCAATGGTAGTCTGCTTTGGATCTATGAATTGCCTAAGTTTAACATTCTAGGCAAACGATATATATATAACCCTAATCGTAACATACACAGGGAATAATTTAACTCTTGGTTTTTTTTTTTTTACTTATAAGCTTAAGGATTCCCAAAAGTAGAAAAACCAGGTGATAACTGACTTTTGAGTGGAGTTTAACTATTGACGTGTGTAGCTTACTAACTACATATTTATTGGATTTTGACATGTGTTCCAAAAGTCACTTTAATATTTATTGCCGTAGAGCAATGGTTAGCAGGTTGGTATCGTGAACGATTGATAGGGGTGGTCTTCAGTGTCCGGCTAGTGTAGCTTTGTATTCCAAGTTAAGCCAATATCCATACGGCGAACAATAGTGCAGAATGCTAATTGTAAAGATAGCAAGAAATAAGAATCGAGAAAAAGCGACACCTACGATTTTCACACAAAATTGCTCTGGAAATATTTAGTAAATTCTTCGGTTATCGTTAGGACTAAAAATTCCCAGGAGTTATGAGGAGAGGGGGAAAAAAAAGGATTAACCCTACACCAGTAATTATGAACGAAGAAAGCACGCCCCAAATGGCAGGAATTTGATGTATTATGAGACGAAGGGGTGATATGGAATTAGTGTGAGAAGAACAAAGATTCTAACATAGGGCATTCGACTGAAAGAAAAAAAAAAAAGTTTTTAATCCATAAAAATATCAAGTTAAAAGGGCACTCTGAAGGTGTAATAACCAAAGTCTGTATCTCAGAATCTGTCCCTCTTGGAAGTGCTGGTCAGGATGAGAGTAGTCAGAAAAATAACCCAGGGCGAAGTCTTCGAATAGTTGCTTCGATCATCTGTTTTGGTGAAGTGGACAATCGATGGAAAAAAAAAATCTCAGATGTCAAAGAGCCAACACAAGACGTGCAAAAACTGAAAATGAAGACTGCAAACGAAGCTAGTATCAAGTAGATAACGTTAATTCTCACATGGCACAGAAAAAAGTCCGTTTTAGAGGATCTTGAAGAATTATGGTTTTTACACAAGAAATATTCTCAAATTTTGATTTATATGGGGGTTAAAAATTCAGTAGTAGAAAGAATACAATAATCTCTACGAGATTTTTAAATAAAAAAAAACAAAAAAAAACTTGATTATACAGGAATTCTCGGAGACGATAGAGGCATTTGCAGACGAAGTTTCTGACAGTCGAAATTGGACCCTTTGAATGAAACTGGTCGACCCCCAAGTCATTTTCAAATACTGAATTGTCTTGTATTGTTTTTTTTTTTTTTTAAATTTGACATTTTAACATCCATGCAAACCTGGTGTTAAAAATGACGAATAGAGAAGAGAAAAACAACACACTCAGTGTCAAAATCAGTCTCATTTAAATGATTCAATTCCCATGGTTGGAACTGTTAAAGAGTTCGAAAATATGTTCTCATGATCAGGGTCGTCTGATACGTAGTGAAGAGGGTTGTGTTTTTCAAACAGTTGCATTACAAAGAGGAAAGTGCACATAATTGCAACTCCACCAAGTAGATTTAGTACATAAAAATATACATCGAAATCAGATGATTAAGTAATCAACACACCGCTTTGGTGTCGTTTACTTTCCGAGATTGATAAGGCAAGAATTTCAATATCGAGTCGATTGCTCGATGTCTCTGGTATTTTGCTATAAATTCATCCAGCGTCACTTCGAAGTAAAACATGGGATCGCCATCAAATGCAAAGTAATTGTCTTTTAATCTCGAAGTACCGTTTGCTCGACACGCTTTGATCGGCAAAGTGAAGCACAGAAACAAAATGGCGAAGCTGACAATAGTATGATCGAAACTCATGGCTCACGTATGATTCTTGGGTCCAACCGGCTTCTCCAGTTGGAGCGAAAAAAGAAATGGCAGTCGGATATCAACTCAATAGCCTTAACAGAAACCATTAAAATGGAAATTCACAGAGGGTTGCACACTAGTGGAATAGTCTATTTATTCACGTGATATTTATCTTAGTCAACGGAGTTAGAAGAGATGATTACATTTTGAGGAAGTCAAGGGTTAGAAAAAAATAGTACTTTTTTTTATTTATTTAATCATTTTTTTTCCAACAAGTTCACTTATGGTTGAGTAAAAAGATGCAGGTTTCCCACTAGTTGATCCAACTCTTAACTAGATCCCGTATAGCGAACTGAGTGACGCCTTTTTGTGTTTTTGTCACCTCTAAGTCTATTTCACATAATACTAACCTAAGACAACAGCTGACGCGAGGAGAAACTTGTTATATAAGGGGTGGTTGTTGCCGTGGTCAGCGTAGGGGCACTTACTACTACTACTATCATCATCATCATCATCATCATTATTATTATTATTATTATTGATAAAAACTACACGCATTTGCAACCCACTCATATTACATTGTCTCTTTCACTAAAAAATTCTAACGTCGTCAATGAAAAGAAAGAAAGAGAAAATAGAAGCTATGGACACTAGGTTATACTATCTGGTGCAGCTACTTTTCTTTCGAATAGTATCTATGACTTTTTCTTTCTTTAAGAAAAAACCTTTACTATAATTCTTTTCCTTCTCTACCCTTCTCATGCCTGACTGCCAACAGGATAAACTAGAAATGTTGTGCGTGCTCAAACAAACAAACACACACACACACACACACACACACGCACTCACTCTTCTTAATATGTAAGGAAAATATTTTTTAGAAATACGACTCGGTGACCGAAAGAATGTAGTTTTGCCCTGAAGCAACCAGTCTTGTTTTTTACCATTCCGTTATTAGTTAATGCACGGCGTTAGCAAAAGTATGCGCTCTCTGAGTGCTTTCTTTTATTTTACTTGTTAATTCTTGCAATGGTGATTGAATTCCTATTCGGTGATTTTTTTTCAAGGAAATAAACTGCTGGTTGGTCAGGTTTGTAGAAAAGCCCATTGTCTCAGACGATTGATAGGGATTATGGCAATAGTGACTTTTCTCGTTCGAAATAGCCACTGCTTCAGCTGTAGTGTGACAGGCGTTGATAACGAATTTAAAGTCAAAGAAGCAGACGACCATAGCCCTTATCCTAACCCTAACAGTAACCCTAAAAATACTATCCCCGACACAAACCCTAATATCTTTGTTCGTAGCGTTTTCACCATGAAGTGGAAGAACCAATTTTAACATATGTTTCCCCAGTTTTCAAGTTGGTCCTGGCTAACTGGCTACCTATGTATGCACTATGAATCATATACCGCTCTAATGGAGTCGGAAGGCTAGAAATTCACACATTCAACCGTTCTTATATATGAAAAGAAGATTTTTCTAAAAGATTCACCCCTTCAATATGTTCTTTTTTTCAATGTACGTTTTCACCCACTTGATTTTTGAAAATTTGGACTTTATACTAATCACGGTCAAAAAAGAAAAAAAAAAGTTGCACACATGGTCAATTCATATTTATTGTTCTTATCTCTAGACCTTTGACCACATTTACCTTTTCCTCGGGCAGAGCTGCAAAAGTCTGACGCCTTTTCTGATCCAGAAAAAATGGTTACCCCGATAGTCTTTTAATGGGTGTCTGTTTGGGTCAATTCACCATGTAAGTTTTATCTTAAAGTAGTTTCTAGTTTGGCCCAGTTGTTTCCCCAAAATTCAAACTTTTTAGTGATCCAATAAAAAGCGGAAGAAGCAACTTATTCATTGATCACCCCAAATTCCAATTTTGTCATTGATAATCCCAGACCCAGCTTGCTGTTGAAATATTTTGGTCACATGACGGTTTCTATAAAACGACTAGTAAATGTTTTATTTTTGAATATGTAAATCCAAATTCTGAAGAAAAAAAAAGGAAGAAAATTCGTTGAATTATCTGCTCTCAATTCCCACACTGACTTTTAGAAAGATGATTCAATGTATGTAGAACTAGACATCACTCAGAAAGCAGTGAGTGAAAGGAATACGACTGTGAAGGGGAGATAACTCGATTGTGCATAATACAGATTATTGTTTACTATCAATTATGAGAGATATCTCTCAATCAAAATGCAAGCACTTTTCACTTAGTCCGCGGCCCACCCCTCGGTAAAAATTCATTGAATTTCATCGAGAACTCTTCGAGATATTGTGTTGAAAGATAAGCAAAATGATCAAATACATATAAGTTTTTGAATGTCGCTGACAGATATAAAAATTACATTTAAGAGACCAATGATAACTTCAGAGACATCTGTGTTGTTTGGAAAAAAAGTATGGAAAAGTATGGCCCACAGAAGCAAAATTGTTTACAGGAATTTGGCATTAGGAAATTTTCATCTGTTTCTTCTTCAAAGTCATAGGTAATTAAATAAGTTTAGATAGCTTCAAGAAAAATGTAATTAAATTTCAGAATTTTCACTATGTTCGACTCTTATCAACTGTCAAATAAGATAAGAAAATTGTGTTATTCCAAGGTCTAAAATTTACGGTAAACACTCGTTGTAACAGCACCCATTCTAACGGCATTATTTAATGACATACGCATTCTAACTACACGTTAATTTAAAAAAAGATATTCTCACAAGCCTATTGTCGGAGATAACTTTTAAAGTAACTGTTCGTTAAGATACAGTGCAATATTTTAAAAACTAAAATGAATAAGTCCTCTGCCTCAATCGATTGCTCCTATCAATTCTTTGAAATACGATGCCTTTATTTTTGCCATGAACTTTTGTCTTCCTGAGTGTTTTTTTAAGAATTAATTGATACGTTGAACGAAAAATTTCATATCACCATGCATAAGGTTACTTAAATTGCAAACCTATAATCTGTATTTGGGGCATTCGAATGTGAGAGGGTTATAAAGTGTCATTTTGATCCGTGCTTAATAGTTTCTCATTATTGATACACTCAGTGTAAAATCAACCTGTTGTAAGGGCAAATCTTTTAAAACATTATTCTTTTATCAGCGAGGATGCCATAATAACGGGAGTCTTCTGTTCATCTTCTGCAAAGATACTGTTTTGAACCAATCACCATTTTTCTGAAATAACTTTTTTCTTTCAATTCCTGATGCTTTCAATCCACTAGACCGTCGAATCATCACATTTTGAGAAAAATGATTTTTAAAGGGTTTTACGAGGGAGATATATTTACAATGTTACTGTAATTCTAAACTGGACAGAACTCTGCTCACTTTGGTTCCGATTTTATTTGTTTCATGATATTTTCTTAACTTTTTTTTTCTCAAACATCGTCGGACCAGTACCATTAAAAAAGACCTTGTGTGTCAGAAAGTCTCCCACTCCAAATGCAGGCAGTATCTTGAGAAATGATTCAAGCCCAATGACGATTAAAAAAATGTAAAGAAATCCCTTTGAACTTTAAACTCTATATTCATTTTTCCTGATCATTTAATTCGTATTTTTTGCTGTATTCGAATAACCAGCTAACCCCTTTGGAAATTCCATGGGTGTTAAAAACTAAGGTTATTCATCATCTCATACGTCTGCTCTCCTGTCACCCTTTGTCTGAATCAAGTCACTCTCTCATTCTCTCTCTGTTTCTCTCTCTCTCTCTTTCAGTCCATTCAAATCTTTATTGCTCATCCAAGTTCTAAAAAAAATATAATTGTTACTCAAACATGGATATGTTCCATACGCGAACATCTACATATCCCCAAAGTAAACCCCCTTTCTCTCTCTTTACTTAATCCTTTATTAAACTACACGGATTTTTTATCTGCTCTCTTCCTTCCTATCCTGTCATCGCACGACCTAATCTTCCACTTACTGAAAGCGTACTAGGAAGGAACAAGCTGAATCAAGCTATAAATTCAGGCAGGGTCTCAAGAAATATTTTTCTAATTTTAATTTCCACCTCCTTCAAGCAGGAGAGCATTATCTACGCATATGATGATAATGAGCGTTATCTTTCTGTTTCTCTACCCACAATACTATACTCTACGACTTGAAGGAAACAATTCTGTTGTTAGATATCTCCTACCCAACATTCGAACAAAAATGAAGTCTTCCACTAAAACGAATTCTGTTGTTTCTTTCTCTAAAACATACGATAGCAATTTGAATACAGGGAGTTAAAAATGTATCCAATACATTTCAGAATATCTATTCCGGCTTCCTAATTCAGCTTCATACTTGACAGGCCAAAGTATCCTTATTCTTGAATAGTTTTTTTTTTCACACATTTCTATAACTCACTTTGCTGGTCTCTAGTCAGCTAATATAGTATAATATAATATGATATAGTACAATATAATATAATTTTGACGTAAAAAACCCCTTAAGACCTGCATGAAGTGTTCCTAAGCATTGGATCATAAATATATTTGATTTTCTTGATATAATCTCAATGATTTATAGTTTCCATCCTACCGGCCCTCTTATCTGCAGTTTCTATTTTGGTGGTCCCCCTTAATTGCTGTTTCCAGTTCAGTGGTGCGTGAACACATCAATAGAATTTCGATCTCGTCAATCTTTAGCCCTAATTTTGTTAATTTTTAAACTGTAGAAGGTTTTCAAAATGGAACTTTAATTAGAATGTATCAGATACTCCTTGCACTAACAGTAAATCCGAGAATTTTCTTGCATTTTTTTAGTGATGGGGGGCGCAAGCTATTTGGAAAAACAATAAACTTTTCATTAAGATATTGTGGTAAAAGATATGTAATAGGTATGAGCGTGATGCTCTGCTGAATGGAATGATATTATGTGACTGGGTCAATGAATGTGTCTATACCAGTTAAAGTTGGGTAGAGATGAAGACAGATCTCTTCTCTCAATATATTCCTTTTTGGTGGTTTTGAAAGTTTCTTTTTGCAGCCTTTTTTCATTTAGAATGAATTCTTGGAGAAATAAATAACATACATAATTAAGTTAGTTTATATAGCTTCAAGGAAAATGTAATTCAATTTGTGGATATTCACCACGCTTAGCTTATATAAACAGAAGGTCAAATACGGTAGGAAAATTGTGTTATGCTAATGTTCCAAGCAGGTGAGATGTTGTGGGGCTGTTTTGTTTGTCCCCAACCAATAGCTAATATCCATTGTATGAAAGTATGGTAGTCTAAAAAGGAAATAAATAGATTATTTTGTTTGGCAGAGTAGAATTGAAAAGAGAATGATCCTATTGTCGTTTATTAATCGTTTCTCCACGCAGACAGGATGCAGCACATGGTCAACTTATACAATAACATTTTACACATAAATATACGTGTGTTCAAACCCCAGAAATATCCTGTTTAGCTGGTTCTTTGTGCGATGGCTGAGTACTGCTTTGGACCATAAACCATAGATTGTCAAATAAAATCTTAAAATTAGAATAAGACCTAAACGCACTTCATTTTCTCTTTTACCATAACACAGTTATTTGTAAAGAATATACATATCCTATATCAGTAAGGGGGCGCCTCAAAAGAGGGCAACCTTACACTAACACACCAGCCATCGCAGTTATGAAATATACGATTTTAAATGACTAGATTGGCTAGATTTGTTTGAAAATGGCTATTGGTTAGATTTAATTTCCAGGTCTGGAAATAACAGGGATAAATGATGGGGAAATAAGAAACACTAACCTAGCTGATAACTGTAACCCCACCTACGAACCCTAACGACAACCCTACCTACTAACCCTGAATTCTAACTCTATCTATAGAGTGTATTGACTCCGTAGTAAACTGGATAGTCATTTTCCGATGTCTAAGGCACTTCACTTAACACAACACTCCCAGTTGCCGCTCTAAATTAGCAAGAATAATGCGACACAATTGCACAACTCTCTCATCAACCTTCTGCTGATTCCTGACAAAGACAGCCTCCTCTGCTGCACTGTTTGGGCCACCTATGACGATGGAAGTCACTACTAAGTCTGCTTTTATACTAGTATTCGTTCATCTTCCTACAAAGGCTAAATACTAAACAAGATTTGATTGTGTTTGATATAGCTGTAGGTGATTGTCCAGTTTTAAAGGCTTTTCTTTTTTTCGGTCATGCAACTTGTGACCAGGACAGGGAGATCAATGAGTAGTCATTTTTTTCATTTTATGGGATTCAACATCGACAGATAAGCTCGTTATCGAATCGGAAATAGGTGCAAGTTCCAAATTTCCAGTCCTGGTCACAAAAACGAAGTTGGAACGTATTAATTGAGATTTTCCATATTTTTTAGATATGATCAATTAGAGAATATACTTATCACTCAGGAACAACAACAAAAAAAAATGCTTCACAGTGAAATGACGCGAACCCCCTGACCGGGGAAATGGCCTCGTCTTTAACGTGATAAACAATTGTACGGTTTAAGGCTATTAGATCCATCTTATTTTTTTGAGCAAGCAACTTTTCTTTTGCAACATGAAGGGTCATTCCCAGATTTTTTGTTTAATAATCATAGCCGTCTATTTTGATGCTGTTTTATGCATCTACCAACCACGAACGACACCGTTTTCTACAGATTATGGTCACACTAAACACGAATATGATCAGCCTTCTACCGAAATAATAACTGTGTCTGATGAACCAGAAATTGTGAAAATCACTTACTCAAAAAACTATTATCCGCTCTATGTATTGTGTGCCCTTTTGGTTATTGTACCACCTGCGTTAGCCCTTTTGAAAAGGTTCATTCATCCTCGCAGAGATCGTAGAGCGCAAAGGAGCCGCCGTCGAAATTTTCCTCTGATTCCCACTTCATTCGCGATTCCTTAGAGTGATAACCCCTGAGGTCTTCAAAACTAAGAAATATTTTTATTCTTCTGTAGACTGAAGTTTTCATGGAACCTTCGGGGATTTAAAAGCACCGTTAAAACAGGTGGATTTTATACGGAATTGATAACGAGAAACCAAGAACACTAATTAATTCTATTGCCTTTTCATGGCCTAATGCCCCATGTCTGGATTTCAGGTCTGCAAATAAAATGAAAGAACCAAAAAGTAATTATGCTGACTACATACATGGTGGTATGTAATTGTTTGTTGAACCAGCAGTGAACTCTTAAAGAATACCTTAGACAGGCAAAAAATACAAGAGATTTGAAAGAACAAAACAAGACATGAAAAACGATGCACTAAAATCTCCATGTGCCGTTGCTACAAACTAATCTCTGACAATATTTTCGCAAGACTTTAAACAAATGCGACTTTAGAACGAGTGTGTTATTAAATAGTGCCGTCTCGGAATGAAAAAAAAAAAAGTTTTACTATTTTTCAAATATCGGTTTTGTAGTTGTCATTAGCTCACTGGGGGTTAAATTTTATAACCCGTCTTTATTATTCTACCTCTCTTTTGTTTTAATTCTGATGGGGTAGGTGATATCAAAAACTGTCAAGTCTAACATTGCACTGTATAAGTCCCCTGTTAACTCAGAGCAATTCTGAGAGACTCTCTCCTTTTCGAATATATCCATACCATATCTTGAATGTATGAATTTTATACATCTAACAATGATTTGAGAAATCTGTATGCATCGCAATTATTCTGTAATTTCACATTGCTGGATATATTAGTCAGCACATGAGTGGCAGTGCTGAGTTTGACACTGTCTTGGTCAGTGGTTATCGAAAAATGTTTGAAAAAAAAAAATATAGATCTTTCTTCAATTTCTGACTTCTCCCTTGACTTCTACTCTTTAGAATGATCCAAATCTATATATCATAATCTCATCCGGCAACACTGTAGAGAAATAACCGAAGAACTTCGACGGCATATCTTGTACAATGGACAGAAAATATATTTTACATCACAATTTTGGCAAGCTGCTCCATGCATAACAAATCACCCACTCCACGTGTCTATCTTTTGATATTCCGTAGGGGTCTTTAAAAGAGCTATTACCAATATATCTAACTACCGAGGATATAAGTCAGTCATAGAACAAATAAAAGCAGAAAACTTTACCAATTAATAAATTTAACTGCAAATGATGTAAGTTAGGGTTAATGTCCAACGTTACGGTAAGAGCTTCAAGATTATATAAACCAATTGAAGAAAAATGAAAACAACAAAACTTTCATTATTGCGATGGCAGTTTCACCACAGAAATTCTGAGAGAGATTGGAACAGGTATCTAGTTGTACAAAACTGCCGCCTTAATTAAATTTTACACCAGCCATGAAAAAGGTGAGTTTACACCGGTTCAATGTATGATATCCAGGATCAACTTGTTATCAGCCAAGAAACATTGTTCTATGTTGAGTAAGAGCTGATTAACCACCGAACCATAATATTCCTGGGAGCAATTATTCCAGTGTATTTCCTTATGAAACTATACACAATAGACCCCCATATTATGGCATCTTGTCGAAATTAAGTGTCGTTGTAACAGATGGATTTTATAAGAAGCGTATTAATGAGGAAATGCAGACAAAAATGACTTATCCTTTTGCTTTCTAGTGTCCTACATATGAGTTACCAAAAAGTAATAATCACAACTAATATAAATATATATATATATATATATATATATATACACGGTGCTATGTAATTATTCGTGGAACGTATCAGCAATTTCTTACAGAATACTTTAGACTGGCAAAAGTCTAACGCAAAAATAAAGGAATAGCATTCACTTAAAGTAATGCACTTTAATCGTCGTGTGTTTTGCTGCAAACTAATCACCGATATAAGTCGATAGTCAAAAATATAAAAATAAACTTGCCGTTGGAACTAAATAACATTATATCAAATTACAACGGTACTTCTAGCTGTTTTTAGGAGTAATTGAACTAAAACATGTAATCTTTATTTGGCGATATTAGGAAACTCGAAAGGAAATCAGTTGGTTATTTTGCAAGAATGTCAGTCTATAGTTACACCTTACAACGTGGATACCCAGGTTCCACAAGAT
This sequence comes from Thysanoteuthis rhombus, assembly GCA_963457665.1. Classification (NCBI taxonomy): domain Eukaryota; kingdom Metazoa; phylum Mollusca; class Cephalopoda; order Oegopsida; family Thysanoteuthidae; genus Thysanoteuthis; species Thysanoteuthis major. The sequence continues at coordinate 51,222,837 of OY735211.1, forward strand.
TTCCTATCATGAACGTTGTGGAGCTAGCACTTTCTGAATTGTCCAGCTCGTCACATCATCTTACTTTCTGTCGGCCACAATTTTGCATATGATCTCTGTGGATCCATTTTGTGAGTCTTGATGTCCAGTGGTTGTCTGCTATTCTAGCATCATGTCCAGTCCATTGCCATTTGAGTTTTCTGTTTTTATGATACCTCAAACTCTTGTCTTTTCGCTAATTTACTTCGGTCTCCTATGGTCCCTTCATCAGAGGTAGATTCTTTCATGTGAACATTGCATGGTCATCAGTTCAAAGGTCAATCTTTTAGTTAAATTCTACGACTCTACTCTATAGGGGGCTATCGGTAGGATTTGTTGAGTTTTCTCCTTTTAAGGACTGGTGTTTTGTTTTTTTTAATTCTTGAAATTTGAGTTTACTTTATCGAACGCTTTCCAACTTAGTGTAATTCTTCGATCGATTTCTTCTTTTGAAAATTTCATGGAAATTCTTGGTCCAAAGTAGATGTCATGGTCTACTTTCTTTAGCTATGTGTTTTAGATTATGATCGTTGTGCCCATTTCCTTAACGTATTTGTTTCATATGAAATCGTTTTACTGAAGTCCATGAGGAGGCCAACTTTTTTGCTGATTCTGTTTACTTCGTCTTGCATTATTTTGTCTATATATTTGTAGATAAGGAAGATTAGGTTCACAGCTTAGGTTTTGGAATATCATCTCAAAGCAGCATGTGAAGAGTTTTGGTGAACTGGTAACACCTTGTCTTACCCTGTTTATTTTTTCTAGTTGAAAGTACGCAGAGTCTCTATGTTGCAGATTGAGGGACTGCTGTGTCGGTGAATATGTTGCAATACTCTGACATATATGAGGGTCTACGCCTTATACTATTGCGTAAATAACTTTATGGGTTCCCACTGAGTCGAAAGCCTTTTTAAAATTAAAAAAATGTGACACCAATTGGCATGCTTTTTCTTATGGTTGGTTTACTGAATGGAGATAGTCGATGGTCGAGTAGCTTTTTCTGAAGCCAGTTGGTTTGCGTGATTTGTTTTCATCTTGTGTTTTAACGAATCAGTTTGTGTCACTTTGGTAAGTAGTTTGTAGATGTAGTTGAGCAGGTCTTTTGGTATGTCGTGGCTGAGGCTTTTCAGATTTCTTCTCTTATATAACATCATTATGATTAGGCTGTTCCAATATTCTGGTACTTTACTTTGTTTGAGGCTTGTCGATAAGAACAACTAGTTTCATATGGAAGGCCTTTCCAGCTTTTTTGAGTAGATTGATGGTGATGTTATAGGGTCCGAGGGCCTTTTCTTCCTCTCTGTGTTTGATCGAAGGCCTCTCTTCTTGTGAAGTAACTTCTCAGAAATCAGCGAATTGATTAATGTGGGCTTGTGTATTCTGTTCTTTCTCTTTGTCTTTTGTTTGGTGGAATAGAGGTGTTTGTAGAATTCTTGGGCATGTTTGACAAATCGGTCTCTACCCGTTGTCAGGTGTCCATTTGTTTCAAGCACACTACTGATTTGCTTTCTTCCAGTACTGTTAGACTTTTCAATAGATTTGAAGCCCTGATCTTTTTCGAAAATGTTTTTAATAACTGTTGTCATATATTTTCTTTTATCTCTTCAATTACTTTTCATATTTTATTACTGTAAATTGAATTACTTTCTCGTAACCAAATTGTGACCTCTCTATGTTCTTTTACCTCTGTGACTATTTTCCTAGTCTCCCTATCAATCAAATTGTAAGTATTGGTTTGTATAAAATAATCCTACCAATGATATCACTGTTTAAGTGAGACCGAAGGCCTTTGGCAGCATTTTAGAGGTGATCAATTAGAAAATTCAAAAAGATTCAAGTTACGACTACAAAGTGTGAATTTAAAAAAAAAACAAGAATAATCACGGACACAAACTAAAGGACCAATTTAGCACAATTTTATATTGCAAATTGAACCTTCCCTAAAACTGATGCATGGGGGGGGATTTAAAAAAAGGAAAGAAAGTTTTTTCCACGTATAATAAGGAGCTTAAATTTTCAGATATTTGGCTCTGTTGTATGCGTGACACATAAAGAGCCAACCAACCACACTTGAGAGCAGGAAAAACTTAGTTGATGTCAACAGTTCAGTTGATGGTTTGTTATGGAATCTAACCAAGAGACAGACCCGTAAATTGAGAACCATACAACGTGCACATGAAAGAATTATGCTGGGCCTCACATGGAGAGACCACAAGACTGCACAGTACATCTGAGAAAAGACAAGAGTCAGGGACATCATAAAATCCATTTAAAATCTCAAATGGCGGTGGGCTGACCATGTTGCAAGAATGGCAGACAACCGATAGACATCACGACTCACAACATGGATCCCCCGAGACCACATGCGCAACTGAGGCTGGCAGAATATTAGATGGAGAGACGAGCTAGACGAGGTCAGGAAGTACTGGCTCCGCGACGCCCATGATAAAGAATTGTGGCAAATCCTGGGGAAGGTCTATGTCCAATGACAGACGTTGAAAGACTGATGATGATGATGATATAAATTACCGAGAGATTTATTGAATTTGTCCCATTCATATTGGACTAGTCATTTTCACCGTGTTTTTAACAAGAAAAACTTGTGACAAAAAAACAGTTCGTAAGACCAGCATTCTCCGATCTGTGACTGATGCCATTATGATCTATTGAGATAAAATGGTAATCTGACACTTAACGGAAAAATTGAAGGATTGTTTTCAAAATTGTGAATGATCTGGAAAGATTTTTCATGAAATCATAAACTACCTTGAAAGTCAGACCATAGATGAGATAGTCCTTTTTTGCAAAGATCTAGCAATGGCAGTGCCAACTTAATCTTAAAGCTTACACTTAAGTAAAAAATTACTTTAAGGCGCCAGAAAAATTTTAGATTATCAAGATATACTTCTAAAATATATTACATGCCATTATTGAATTGAATACGGCTTTAATCTCCAACACTTATTAATTGCTTTGTTTTTAAAAAGATCTGCTCATTTTGTTTGAAAATCACCTAAATAACGTAAACGAGAGGCTACTATGTTCCAGGTTAATGTGAGGCCCATAGCGATTTGAGAACAATACTAAATATAAAATACATGTATGTGACTGTGCCTATAGTAAAATGGCTGTGTGTGGTTTTGTTTCTGTCCCCATCTCTTTTCCCATGAGAGTATGAATAAAGCCAGGGTCCAAGAGCAGCTGATCTCTTTCCCGAGATAGCTGGCCAGTGATGGGACGTTTTGGGAATTATTACTGACAGGCCTGATAAGCGACCAGAGAAAGTATGTGAACTTATGAGTCCGTGTGTGTATGTTTTGGGTGGCATAGAGGATTTAGGGAGAGATAAGTACAAATCGTACGCATTTAGAGATAGATAAGGACTGATTTTAGAGGAAAAATTAGGGTGAGTTGCAGTCAGCTTCTGCTGGCTACAGAGCACGTGGAAGAGTTTTGCATCTCCTAGAAAAGGGGCTAACTTTCACCGAATTTCGCTTATCGTTTGCGTAAAGTGCAATATGGTAAATGTAACATTTTAGATATAGGAATTTTTCGGTGCCGTTTATTCTGGTTACAGCTTCAAGGGGGAGACATAAAAAACATTAATTTCAGAAACAGACTCGTCGTACTTGATATGGAACCAGTAAACTGATGCAACAATTTTCCTCTTGGCAGATTTGTCATCGTGTTTTCCAAGCGACCAGATCTGAGCACAACGGGTGCTCTGGAAAATTGACACAATGATGTAGGTGCAAGGATATAATGTACACATTGGAGATACCGCATAGCCTACAGGGAGAATTGGAGCAAGAAGTACCGTGCTATTGTCCCCACGCCACGGTCATCTTAAATGGTTAAAATTTCACGCACTATTATCTTACATGGTCAAGGAGCAACTAAAACATTTAGGTGTAAATGAAAAAATTATCATTTTAGCAGCACCGAGCAAGGGACATGACTGTGCAACTTCTAATTTGGCAACACTGGGCAAAGGACCGTAGTAATATTTTGACATGTCAATCAGTTACTGTAATCGATGTTAGAGATGCTAGCACATCTAACAAGATACTGCACTGAGCAGAAAGAAGGGCGATTATGATTTTGAAACATGCTATATATAATGTTAGTCTGTATGAAACACTGGATTTGTCATACAAGTGTCCCCCGTTTTACGCAGTTTTGTTTCAAACGACTTCACTCTAACGAAAGAAATCAAGGGCACTTTTTGAAAACGTTCCTTAGCCCCTCAATGGCCAAAGGTTTTACGAATAATAGTTCACCGACTGCATTTATACTGACAAATTACACTGAATCTTGGAACGGCTTCCTCAAGGGACCAAAAACAATCTAAAGTCATGTGACTGACTTTAATTCAGCAAAGCTTGGACATGTGTGAGCATCGGTACTTTATCTCGATCTATATTGTGCATCCATTTTCAAAGTAGGTCTTTTTGATTGAAAGTCTATGAGAGCTGATAAGGGTGTTATCTCCATCGTAAAACTAACAGAAATAGAGATTTATTTTGGAGTATACCTTTCCGAAGGGTATTGGTGATAGGTGAACACAAACAGTCTCATTTTGAAGTTTATTTACCAATTCCATTTTTTATGTTGCTAACCATCTGGCTATTATACATTGATTCTAAATGACTTAGCATTCAGTTATTTTAGTTCATTTGTTCTATTGGAAAGGAGTGATATTTTCATCAGTCAGATAATGGACCCTTCCTTTAAAAGTAACGGGTGACTTTTTCTGTTTGAGCCAATGTTTCTCTGTCTGTAACTTTAAGCAAAAATATCCATTGTTTATAAAGAAAACTCACCGTCCTGCTTATTTTGCAGATTATGCCTCATTTAGAACGTGACAACTGAGTTGCTCCGATCGCAGTGAATGAGTTAAGCGTCATTTCAGTACACAATCTTTCATTGTAGATGTGACTAAAATCTGAAAATATTTTTATCTTTTACAATATTGAAGCCGTATCGTGGCATAAATAACTGAGAATCGTGACCAAAAACTAAAAAGTAAAATGAAAAAAAAATCAACATTTTGCTGAGGAGAGGTCATAGTGCTTTTATTCACTCCCTTTTACGGTTGTCTGGAAGCCCGGAGCAAATTCACTGTATCTCTGGTTTTCCATAGATCTGAATGCCCGAGTTATTCTTAGACAAAATCGTCCGCACGTAGTTCAGTTTATATAAAAGGAAGCCACTCCCTGATTTGAATGGTAATGTATGAAAAACATTTCAAGTTTCATTTCACTGAACTGAACAGAAAAACTACGACAGGAGGAGCCCGATTGCTGAGTTCTAAATACGATTGAAACTTTATTGTAAAGTTTGGCGCGAGAGGAACCAAAGAGTTTGCTCTTTCTATAAACAATTAACGCTACAATTTAAAGTTACGGATAGAAAATCGTAGAATTAAGCAAAAAATGTCTTGGAAGGGTCCATCGTGTAATTGATACAAATTTCCGTCATTTGCAGTGGATGATTTATTAAGTGACATTTTCATCACTTAATCTTTCACTCCAGATCTTGTATCTTCATGGGGGAGGGGTATTTAGACCATAGAGGACAATAGGGCTTTTCGATCATTGACCGTTCTGCATTTCATGGCATGTATGCATACCATGGCTGCCGCGAGGGAAGAACAAAAGACGCAAGATTCCTGTCGGGATTCAAATCGAATCATTTTTTTTTCGGCTGACCGAAAATACATCGATATTCTTCGCTTGAAGACGAAAGAAAATACTAACTGAGAGAGAGAGAGAGAGAGAGAGAGAGAGAGAGAGAGAGCGATCACCCCTAAGACAACATGCTGCCAAAAGACATATATACTCATCTGTTATACATTTAACTTACCGTTGTTGCAGGTATCAATCAGCACTACCCTCTACCAACTGGTTTAAACACTTTTGCTGGGTTTAATTTATTCATGAGTTCTTACAATTATTTATATGTATTTACATATGTTTGTACGTATCTGGACTTGACTTTGCTCCTAGCGTTAAGAGTGGAAACTTTGAATTCTGCACTATAACAATATAAGTTTATGCTAAATTTACGTTATGTCAATATGCATTTATTTGCAACGCTGATTCATGATTTTCCTTGGATTGCTAATCGGATTTATATCCTGGTAGAAATAACGGAGAGTCGTGACACACACATACACACACAGACAAAGAAAAACATTTTAAATAAGGAAGATCGTAATGCTTATATTCAATCCTTTTTTCAGTAGTCTGTAAGTCCGGAGCGAATTCTCTTCCCTTCCTAACTTCCTAAAGATCTGAATAATCCTTGCTATTCTTGGACTATCAATCTTCTGCACACAGTTCAATTATTCAGAAGAGAATCTTTAGGAGAGCACCGGTGTGCCTATTTCAAATCAAAGGTGACACGACCAGGTATTGGAGATAAAAGAAATTCCGATTCCATTAAGATATTCAAAGTAAAGACGGAATCTGCATGCAAGGCTTTCATATAGAAGGGAAACAAGAAAGCACCCGCATAGCGTATACCAACGTCATACAGTAGCTAAAAACAAAAATATCAATAATTGTAGAAATCGAATGATTTGTAAATTTTAAGATATTGAGTTACTTCCATTAAAATGTACATTTGGCTTTTTTTCTAATGAACTTTTTGTTTTTAACCTCTCTTAAGTAGGGATAGAATCTAATCAGATTGCAATAGCTTCATATTCCCGGGTTGTTCGAGTACAATCCGACCTCGCAGTATCACCAGTTTGAGACCCAAATAAAATGAAAGAGAGACAGTTAACAGTTTCCATCAGTAATACTTTAGTTTTTTTCATCTAATGGTTGCTCTTTATGAAAGACTCAAGTCGATTAGTCTGTCTCTCTCTCTCTCTCTCTCTCTCTCACACACATCAGTGTTTTACTCTATGAAAGGATTACAAAATATGTTGAGTGATCTAAATAGGGGAAGTAAAAAGGTAATGCTCAACAATAGACCATGAGAATAGATGGTGAACCTTCAGAAAAGGGTTGATGAATGCGTTCACCGAGGTATGCTTATAAAGTCAGAAAAAGACGATCGAAGTTGAATAAAACGACTTATCACAAACGACTGGAAAGCATTTGGAATGCATAGAATCACACTGAATAGCATCTTGTGCTTGAAGTGTAAAGTATCGAACAAATACATAATGCAAACTATGACTAACGGATGTGAAGCATGGAAATTGAGGAAACAAAATGAAAACCAACACATAAAGAGCCATGGGAAGAGCAATGCTAGAGATAACTCTAAGAGACTGAGAAAGATAATCGTGAATCCGGACTAATAGATAGTATACAACTGACAAACATGGAGATGGAAGTGGATATGACAAGAGATTGAGGAAAAGTAAACCGATCAGCACCCATGGGGCAGTAAACGCAGTAGGAAGAGACTAGTGACAAGAGGGATGAGATTCAAAGGTTTAAGACATGATAAAGGTTAGTGCATTACAGTTTGTCATAAAGGGTAAAGGCCTCTGTCCAGCAGTGGTCTTGGAGCTAGTTGTTGATAATTGTTATGATATCATCATCATCATCATCGTCATCATTTTTTGTATCGTTCATCGTTGGATATAGTCCTTTCCCAGGATTTAATACATCTCTCTATCATGGGCGTTGCGGAGCCAATACATAGTTTGCTGATCACTGCTGTACAACAGCCGTCCCTGAAAAAAGTTTTTTCCCTCATGCAGTCTATTTATTGATTTAAAAGAAAAAAAATCAAACATATTTTGAATTGAGATATTTTCTCTAAAAGAAACATTAAGAATTTATTTTAGAAACAGTGGGTAGGAAGTATTTTTTCAGCTAGATTTCACCCCTTCCGCTCAATAGAATAACTCATTGTTGATGACAGCAAACATAGAAAATCACACTGGTCATTATTACAGTAGATGATATAATCATACATATAAATCATCGTATTGTGTGGAATAATGTCATCATTTATAAGAGGTTCTACGTCGGCCGTTTACAACAGTGTCTAAAAGAGTTGTGTAATGGTCATTAGTCATTTTGTCAAATCGGATTTGTCCAGTAATTAACACTAATTATCAATAGAATTTCACTGCAACATATCTTCTAATATTCCCAATAAGACTATAACATTAGCTGAGTTCGAAGTTTTGGTGAATTTGTTATTGGACAAATGGATATCTCTGATCTAAATAGTTAATTCTAACCCTCTTTCAGAACAATTCTTTCAAGGTAATCATTTGTATAGTTTATGACCAGGCCAAATGCTTGTACGATCCTTAAGAAAAAAGATTAGAACAATGAACTAATAGGATTTGAACTGTAAATTATCGCGTGGGTTCAAAGTTATGTAGTTCGCAGTATATAATGATGCGTGTACATAGGCTTATATAACATTACTGTCACACTTGAAGAGAGAACAAACATCGATGTTATTCAAAATAGAAACTGCCAAAGGACTTATAGAACCTTCGGTCAATAGCTTTTTTCATATCCTGTATTTGAATAAACTAAGCAGACTAACTACGAATTGTAACTCTTGGCAAAAGTTTTTGATTTCCTGGGGAAAGACAGGAAACTCATTTAGCAACTGAAGTCATTGCACCATAGAATAACTAATAGAACACAATAGCGTTATGAAACCAAAACCTTTCAATATCCTTGACAATAGATCTTCAACCAGACACTGACTCTTAATGCTTACTAGATATTCTACATTAATCGTAGTATAAGGTCAATGCAATGGTCGGGGATGGACTGATAAACTCTAAATATGGCATTACCCGTGGGTATTCAAGAAGAAACTTGCCATTATAACGGGTAGATTTTAAAAGATGTAAAATTGAAAAAACAAATGTACTGACAAAAAAAAAAAAAGCAATATAATTTGAAGGGTTCCCTAATTTTAGTTTTTAAGATAATTCACTGAAAGACTTCATATCTTGCTGCTAACAACTAATCTCGGACAATACTGTTGCGATTAATTTAAACAAACGTGCTGGTGGACCGCGTGTACCATAAAATCATCAGAATTAGTGCCGTTGCGACGAAATTCTACTTTAATACTGACATGTTTGGGGAATCTCTCTCATGATCCATTCTTTCTACATTAGTCCTGTCAACATAAAAATGCCATTCATCAATTTAATCATTTTTATTATTTACGAAACAATTTTATCTCTATGAAAATCGATCCGTCCCCAATAATGGTCGGTACTTTGATTGATGGGATGGGATTCGATCCTGTCAGCTAATCCCACATTTATTATTTCTGGCACAAGGCCAATACAGGAATGCAGTGAGCTCCCCTCCCCCGGTCATGCTCTATGGATCCTATCACTAGCTAATCTCTTCTGTAATTTATTTTCCTAGAAGAGCTCTCTCATCACTAAAACCTCTTTTTCTCCTTTAAACTCAACTTTCCTTCCACGATTATGGTAATAACAATATGTATTATCTTGGGAAATGGAAGAATTATAGATTCTCTTATAAAACTGTACTTTCCTACCAATGATAATTGCATGTATTATACAATTGATATAATTTTGGATCGTGAGCTCTTATGAAGCACCATCTCTTAAGACAATGGCATACACAATGATAATTTTTTGAGGGTGGATTTATAAACTGTCTCAAACTATACTCCCCTCCTCTGGATAATGGTATATATTAGTGTTTAGAAAATTGGAGTATTATAACCAGTTTTAAAAACTGTAATTCTCTCCTCATGGGATATCATTTACGATTTGAGGAACTCTTAATCTTCTTCAGGTGAATCAACTGTTATCCTATTAAATCTGAACTTTAACTTCTGCTTGCAGATGGATAATTATAGCTGTACACAATGAAATGGACATCTTTGATAGAGTTCTCGTTGGCAGGTTTGTGTCACTAGATAAATACCAAAATTACGAATTCAATTCTGACTGGATGCTCTAAAATTTTAAAACTAAGCTTAGTAAATATCCATCGTCAAAAATACTCATGAAAATTTCTCATGGTAAACAATAATCAGTAAGTTTATATTGCTTTTTATACTGCTAAAAGTTTCAAGCTCAACCTTACTAAAAGATCGATAACCCCTTTTCCAATCTTTGAATGCGGGCACACATTCGTATAATACATTTATAGGTCAATTAGTTGGTGCCAGATATTTTAAATATCAATCTTCTCGGTAGTATCATGTTGGATTGATATCAAAACTTGGTCGAGATCTCCAGGAGAATCAACCTCATCTTCTTTTCCACCAACCTCTTTTTCCTATTGCCACTACTACCACAACTAAGAATGCTAAACACGTATCTCATCAGCCGTATCATATTGGATTGCTATGAAACTTGGTCCAGGCGTTCAAGTGAATCATCTTTATTTTCCTTTCCCACTTTCTCTCCCGTTTGTTGATCCTACTACCATGGATAGTTGCTGAACTCAAAAGGTGATGCTGCCAAGAGACGTTGGCATGTGATGGTTTCTATTGGATGAGTAACCAGACCTATATGTGATGGTGTTTTCGAATCATCGTAACTTATTGATAGTGGAAAGTACAGAGATGGCCTAACGGTTAACGTCACGAAAAAAAAAAACAGTGAACCGATTTGAAAACCTGATTTAACTTGTTCACCTTCATTACGCACACGCGCATTAGGGAACGGCCTTTCCAGTGTCAAGTCGTCTACTTGGCTTCCCACCAGGGTGAGTTTGACATGAAATTGAGTTTAAGGTGTGGTCTTAGTTGGTCAGAAATGGCTCTTGTCTTTGTATCTAGCATTGTACAGTCATTGAAACAAGCATGACGATCTCAGGACTCCCAAACAAGCCTGATTTCGCTTGTCATTGCTTAGTCAGAATCATTCCACGCTTCACTTATTCTCATTGGCAATTGTATTGCAACTGCGTCCAGCTGGTCAGAACCACGTGGCAACGAGAATTGTGACGTTAACTTGCGTGTCAGAGTGTCGGAGGATTACACTTTGCTGTTTGTGTCAGAATGATATTGTGTTTCAAGTTTGTGTACTGGGTTGGAGATTTGTGTTGGTTAACTTTGGTGATTGCATGAGAACTGTTGAGTTCAAAGTGATTTTAACTGAATGCCTGGCTATTATGGCCCTTTGTCGGACAAATTTAGTAAATATTGAATGATGAGAGTTCGATCCTTGCGTATACTCTCTTGATACAGCCTTGTGTCAGGTTTCATCGATTCCTTTCTTATCAATGGCGACTAGGCCAGTTGTAGGATTAGGCTTACATAACTGAACATAGTGTTGAAGTCAGAATCCTACAAGGCTGATTAACGGGATCGCCACGAGAGGCTTTATACAAGATACCTTGCTGTTTACAGTACCTGGAATGGCAAGTTGGTTACCCATCTAAATATTGACCAGGCTCGACATTGCTATGTCAGGCATTGCACTCTCTAAGCTGTGCACACGCACACACATTTTGCAACCAGCGTACAATGTGCACATGAAATACTTAAAATTCTGTATATAACCTACTGAGTTTTTATTGACAAAATATCGATCCTCTATGACGAATCAAAAACTTTTCATCCTTTTGTTTCAGGAAAAAAATGCACAACGAGAATTTTACGCCTATTGACTACAAAAAATCAAGGAGAACTCTGGAAGGTAATGTTAGTAAATATCTCGACGCAGACTGCAACGAGAGGGAGTTAGAAACTGAAAATAAAATCTAGACAATAACCGCAAAAAAACCCCTCCATGAAAAGTAAAAATATTTTCCTATAATCTCCAAATTTCAGAATCTTGTGTAGACCTTCTTAAAGTCCTGCAACTCGTAATGTCACAACGAAATTGAGAGTTCAAAATTTGATTAGCGTATTTTTCCCGGTAAAGTGAAAAGAAATGCTTCTTAGAATCTGAACAGCAAAAATAAATGATAAAATTCAATTTACTCAGAAACTTTCTTTTTATGCTAGAATCTGTCCATCGCTAATGAAAGGAGCCTGTTAGTAAAGACAAGCACGCAGTGAAGTGAGCGGGTGTGTAAGAGAGAGTGGGACATATAGAAAACTTTACAGACACAGAGAGAGGGAGAGAGTTTTTAGACAAGAAAGATCTTTTATTTCTGTATTTTGTATCATTAATAGAAAATACAACTCTACTTTTTATACGACGATCTTCAAGCATTAGTTAAATTATTATGAAAGCAGACGATTTCGAGATTTTTTCTCTGCTAACGAAATTGAAAGAAGTACAGTACTGCTCATGAATATTTGAACAAACAGAAATGTTGCACGAATGGCTTGGTTTTAAGAATTGTATATAATAAACTAAATACCCTCCCTATCGTGCAGGATAAATTGCTATCGAAAACATTGATTAGAAAATAGATACGTAGATGGAAATCAGATAGCATTCAAATTAATTCGATTTTAAAAAGGGATATTTGTGTCTTTCACAGTTTCTTTTACTATCTATGAAAAGATCAAATTTACCTATACTGGTTTAAATAATCAGGCTTTCTGTAACTAACTCTCAGCGCTTCTCTATCAACGATGCCAAATTGCCCACCGTTAGCAAGATGTCTCTTTCTGACCCCCCCCCTTCTCTATGAATGGTACCAAATTTCCATTCGCTCTGCGAATGAACAATTTTAGTATCAACAGTCAGAGAATTCAGTTGAAAAAGAGACACAAAATGCACATTTTAGCATGAATTCATATTATTAATTGATTATCTAAAAACACATTTCAGGAATTATTTCCAATAACTGATTTGCTAGAAACAGTTCTCGAAGTCACATTGGCACGCGCATGAAATTCCAAAACGTTTCAAATGTCCTATTTTTGCGATGGTCTGTCACATACAGACGGACGGACTTCAGATGATTTAAAGATAAATGTTTACATGCAGTGCTGCTTACTATTAGGCATTTCAACGAGCACATACTCTGTGTTTCTAGCCTATGATTGCATTCTTTCCATATCTTTATTGGTTTCGTTTGATAATTTAATCAACTAGTTTTGCATCTTTTCTAAATGACAATATCAATTAGTCTTTTCTATCTCCTTGATTGATTCTTAAGAAAAACTTTTGCCAGCCCGATTTTTAAAAAAAGAAAAAACCTGATTTCAGAGACGTTTTTAGGCCTCATGGGATTGAAATAAGGAGGGCATATACTAATTTCTCAGTGAATTTCTCAAATAAAGAATTTTAGTAGTATATAGAGAGTACAAGAGAGCCATTTTCTTCATCACCACCCTCCAAAATAAATAAAGGTACGCTGTCTCTACTCATTCCAACAGCACTACACTTTGGGTTTATTGATAGGTAGTTGTCACCTCACAAAGACAAATGTGATACAGGACTTTTCAAATAAGCATATCCTCATACAACGCGAGGTTAAATTGTAGGTCAACCCAAAATTGTCTGCAGGCATTGGAGCTCTCAGTGCAATGGAGGGGTGCTTGAGAATAACAATAATATGACAACCCTGCTTCATTTAATCACAATTGGCTTCCAATAATGCACACACACACACACACACACACACACACACACACACACACACACATATGTGTGTATATATATATATATATATATATATATATATATATATATATATATATCAAAAGTAATGCTTGATATACAGCAATGCCACTCAGAAACTATCTAATGTAATGTTTATCACGCAGGCACACAAAGATTAACAAGTAAAACTTAAAGGCATTACCTAATTAATTGGTTGATCAATCTACAACCAAATGGAAAAAAAATCTCGTCCAATTAATTACGAAGAGTCTTCAATTTTACAAGTAACTTTTAGTATGCTTGTGCACTGAACATTACATTAAATAGTTGTGTCCTTAAGAACTAGAATCATTGTTAGAATAAACCGGTTGGTACTTTCAAGATACTGTATATAATCGGATAAGGCAAAGATGTAAGGATTTAGAACAACAACAAAAATAAGATAACATCCCCAAATTGTAGTATCAATTGGACCCGTCCAAGTATGGTAAATGTGAACCTATTCTGAACATGTAATCACCCAGACAATTTGCCTTTGAGAAGCATTGATAAATTAAAAAAGGCAGTGTTAGGAGGAAATATCAAGCATTTTATCAGTCGATTCGAAAAATTTGTGCCAGAAAATAAGCCCATTTTTGTATACAGTAGAACCCCGTTATTACGGCACCCTAGTCAGAAACAGAAATCATCCCTCATTACCCTACCTACCTGACATCACTTCAGGTGACATTATTGTAAGGGTTTATCGTGATAATGAACTGAAATCTTCATCTGCAGTTGCTGTAAACTAATATTCGACAACAGTCTCGCGAGCATACAAAAACGAATGCAACATTAAAACGCATCATTAAATTGCGCTGTCTTTTGAGTTTCATTACAAGTTTACTTAGTTTGCGTTGAAAATGCTTATAACTCTCATTTTCCTCGTGTCTCTTTCAGCGTCTCAGTTGGAAGCTTTTGAAGAGAGAACAATTCTACAAGAGCAGAGTTCAGATGGAAAGCTCCCCTCGTCACACGAAACTTCTCTGTGGTTTCCTACAGAATACTTCTACGACGATGATGAGGATCTTGCTGGAAATAGTGGGGACTTCATCATCCCCAGTCACGTCCTCCCTGAAGGGAACAACGACAACAAAAACCCTCTGGCTGGAAATAGCCCATTCGAACTCTCTGAAACTGCACTGGGTTATTGCATTGCAGCTGCTCACCTCATCGTAATTTTTCTACTCAGTATAATTGCTTATTGCTTGATTTGTCGCCAGAGATTCTGTTCATTCGATGCGAGAATAGAAGATGCCGAAATACCACCCAAAGACTTCCGTTGGAGGAAGTGCTAATCTACAACTCTTTACAGACGTGCTCCAGCTGAAATCACTGTATCTGCCAGCATAATAGATGAATGATTCATTATTACCCCTAAAACTTATCGAGGACCAATAGATGCCTTTGGTATACGCCCCCTTGCCATAATCAAATATGCGTCTTATAAACTGGCAAATATGGACATAGTGAGATGCAAGTGTCGTAATAATCTTTTACATTCAAGCCTGGACCTTCTTGTAGATTTGGAAAGCCCTGCTTTTTTTTTTCTTTTCAGTTATATACTCGCCGCTGACCCTCAAAGCCAGGGGTCCTAAACTTTCTCCCTGCGTACCTGTTTGTCCTGTTCGGCAGTTTGGCGTGTACCCTAGGGAAAAATACTGTAAAATAATAATTCAATGTTACATTTTCAATGATACGTGGGATTGACTCTTTCAAACAAGTTACTCTATTCTAGCCAAAGACAACTGTATATTCTAATTTGACTTTTTTTTTTTTAAATTTTTTTTTTACTATTTTTTCCTTTTGTTTTACACATTTTCGGATACCTTTGTTTGCAACCTCGTTTAAAACTCAAATTTGGTTGGGCATCAAACGTTCTAACAGACTTTACATACCCCCATAACTTTTGGGGGGTTCGTGCAACCCGGTTTGAAAATATGTTCTAAATATCCATTCAAAACTTTTTAGAGGGGCTCAAACTCTGAATCTCGTTTATATTTCACTGCAACTTTTTTAATAAGTACCGATTTTGGCAACTGTTACTTTCCCGTTTTAAGATGACAGTCGTTCGTATTTAGATTAGTTTTCAGGGGTTAAGACTATTTTAAGTGTTAGGTTAAAATTCTATTTTTTTATTTTTTTAAATTTTTTATTTGCCATCAGTCTGTTCTGCAACTGGAACAGCAGCCTTTTGAAATTCTGAGATAGCGATTGCCCCGATTTTAACCTTTTTTAAGAGCTGGCTTTATGTATCATACTAGTGATGTTTATGATTTAACAACCGTAACTAATCTATTTGCTTCAATTGATGTATTGACTATTCTCTTTATAGTCCAAGATTCTAATAAAACTGATCGAGACGAATCTGGATTAGAGCTGTTAATCCCACCAAAGGCAGATGCGAAAATTTCCTATGCTCGAGGCAAAACCTGAAATTTGTACAACGTTTTCATGCGCTCTGGGTACAACTTGAAATTTTCTACCCAGGTTGGGTTCTTACGACCATTCTTCTCGGTTTGAATTCTTCATAGTTGTAATGAATGTTTTTGCTCTCCCCAAAAGCAAGATTGTAACTTTTTGGCCTGATGATACCACTTACTCACTCTGGAACTGTCAGAAAAAAAACACCAACCAAATCTGGCAACATAAGTTTCTCTCTTTATTTCTTAATTTTTAAAATTTTTTTTCAGTTATTCAGGTTGACTATTTATCTATGTATGAAATAGAGCTAGATATGAGAAAATTCAAGAATTTTTTTTTTACATTAGATCTAGAAAAGTTTTTTAAAGTCTTTTTTAAAGTGGGTTAAACTTATAATGAAAATTCATGGTGAATCGGTCCCTTAGTTTGTGTAATGCAGTGTTCATGTACGTTTCTTGAAAGACTTTTTTAGTGGCCACCATTCTAACAAGAGGCGAGAGAAGTAACTTATTCACTGATCACTCCTTATTCCCATTCTTTAATTGATCAACTGCAGTATTATGTTGCCAAAAATCTTACCACGTGACTGAGTGATTAACCAGACCTATACTGGCATTTTCAGGAAATGCGGAATTCATTTCAGCAAGAGGTTTGAGATATTTTTCTTGTTTGTGGCTCTAGCTATGATTTGTGATGGAGACGTAAAGTACCATATCAGTTCCTGGAGTAGACATCTAAGCCAATTTAGAGCAATGTATTTCTTCAATTAAATCCAGATATTGATTTTTACTCTGTAAAATCTTTGTAGTGTTTCTATATCAAGTTGAACTTCTCACCCAGAACCCCAAACTTTTTCTCCCAGCTTACCTGTTCATCCTTCCCGGAAGTATTTGCGTACCCCCTGTATAGAATATAGTGTGGAATGTATAGATGCCGTAGAACAAAAATAGACGTTTAGTAAATGCTAGTAATTTGATTAAATGTCACATTCTCTTATGGAATAGATAAGCTCGGCTCTTTCCAGGAGGCAACTCAATTCTAGGCACAATCTCAGAGACCTATCTGCAAAGTATATTTACTTTGCTCGAAATTCTGTGCTGAAAAAAAAACGAAAAACAAAAAAAAACTTGTATGCAACTAAAATAAATGGCGTTTAATGGTTGTGATTACTTTAAAATTAGTGTTTCACTAATCTCTAGTGGTAGGAATACCTAAGTTTGAGAACTTTTTTTTTTTATCCAACATTATGCTTAAGGCACAAAGGAAGGGCTGATTAGGTATCTTCTAAGGAACTTTTGTACTTGATTTCACTCGGGAAATGAATTGGATACAGATCCATGACACTCAGCAGATGAAGGCAGTGAGTCCTGGAGCAGCTGATAAGATATTCTGCTGATATGGCGTCACGCGTTAGTAGTATGAAAGTTTCTTACTGGAATCTTTACTATATACTGCTTTAAAGCATATATATATATATATATATATATATATATATATATATATATATATATATATTTCTCCGGGCACATTAGAACAGTCATTTACATCCCCTCCCTGGATTCTGCCTTCTCGCAAAGGGTGAGGAATTTAAAAGAATTTTACAATGATACAGGATATTTGTTTCATGAAAGACTGTACCATTTTTCGGCAGGTTCAGTGCTCATCCACGTGTGAAATGCCTATTGTATAACGTATGCTTTTGTCACTCAATGGTGATGTAGCAGAGGACACATATGCTTCCTGCTTGATTAAATTTGATCACAAATTACTGGAACCAACTCTTGAAATAAACCATTGCTTCAAGATAATTGGCGGCAGTGTCCTTTACAAAGGTCCATGTTTTGAAGAGACCCGACTTCACTGTGCGTTGAGCAGCCTACAATAATTGTAAAAGTGAAATGATTTTCAATTTCTTGCACCAAAATACGGCTTTGATGTATTTCAGTTACTTTTCAGCAGGGTTATCAGTTCAGATATTTCATGTACGAATTTAGATGATCCTAAAGAGTGCTAGTCAAGGGATATGATTCAGAAAAATTATAAAGGGAGGTATATAATATTTGATTGTTTTATGAATTTCCAGATTTCTGCAGAACCATTGATCTAAACAACTTCAAACTCAACACCAAACTACCCTGTGCACTGACTAATATATCTCGCATTATGGCAAGCTATTGAGTAATAACAGCGTGCATACACAGGTGTATATTTCCTCAATTGTTCTATTTAGGTTGGGAATTGAAAAAAAAATCTTTCTAAATAATGTTTTCTGTAAACCGTAGGACTAATTGAACATACACTGACATGGTAAGCTGGATCTTCAAATCAAAATCTATTGCAGGAATAATCCTAAAAGGGAAACCCAGAAGACGACGTAAAGAGTTACAAGGATTAAATGATTGAATTGTCAGTCCTCTAATTCCATCCGGTATTCCAAGAATCAGCCAACGTTTTGAAGTCATTTTTTTCTGCTCTCGGAAGATCGTTCAAAAAGGTTAATTGCGTCGAATGAGTCATATGTTATTCAGATATTTACTGACGTCTGTCGTTAATATCAACCTTCATCTCACTATTGGAAAAAAATACATTCCATTTATAAAAACAAAATAGTAATCATGTGATCTTTGAGTAGCAAATATCACCTTTCAAAATGTCGAACTACATAATGGAGGAAAAACATCATATGATAGTAGAGTGTGTATTTATGTTTGAAGTCTGAAATGTCAAGAACTATGTTCTAAATCAGCAAGTATCCAATTATTTACAGCACACATCTTTGGGTTTAATCCACCCCTGCCCCCGAAAAATGGATCCGCTACTTTTGTTCGGTTTATTTCATGCAGGATTCCACCCCAAATATTTGTTAGATGCGTAAAACTACATTTATTTATCTATTTATTCAGCTTTATTCTTCGCCATTCATTTGAATCTATACTCATGTGATGTGAGTCAATCCTTTTGCATAACATTCTTCCTCGCAGTAATTTGTTGGCTTCAAAATCATAAGAGTTCGATATTCAAGTAATTAGAGGTACGTAAAATGGAATCGGTTGATCGAGTCCAAACTCTTGCGGGAACAGTTTTGTAAGAGGAAGTTTTATTTACAATGTAGCTATAATACTTGACTGCACCCCAACTACTTTCCATTCGTCCAAGATAACCATGGACGTGAATTTTTCTCTCTTTGAGTGCTTATGGCAATTAAGAAGAGTTTTTAAGGAATCTGATCCAAAATGGCGATAAAACACTTTTTTCTTAGAGCTAAAACCCGAACCCCGACTAAAATAATCCGAACCTAAATGCAACAATAAAACGTTGGCACTATTCAAATGCTATAGTCCACTTGGAGGAATGACGTACTAACACCAATAGTGATCAAATGAATTCTCAGTTTTAGAAAGGTTTCAAGAGGGGATACACAAGCCTGTCACTGGGTACTTGCTAGCCTTTGCATGTCTGCTAAGGAGTTTATGTTGGCTTGACTGGTGAGGGGGCAGCTAGTGCACCCTTTTTTAAAAAATCTGATTTTATGAAATCTCTATGAAATATCATTCGCTTCCAAGTGTTGTCAGATTTAGATTTTTTCTTTGGGCAACGCTAGGTAGCCAAGCTATATCATGGTATATCATATATCTTACATTATGTGCATTAGTATACACATTACATGATACTATATACGGACTGAATTACCCCGCACCTCTGGTGGCTACAAAGGCATTATTAGCTTAACTAATCCGACACAAAGATGCAGCAATTGAGCACTTGGTTGAAATTGAATTCAATTGGTAAACGAATAGATTTGTGAGATTAGCTTGGTAACAATTGCGGCACAGTAGGCTATAGTCTAGCACAAAACCATGGACACATTCAATTATTCATAACTTCGATGATATTTGACTGCATAAGATTTAATTAATGTGTGTTATACGTGAATATAAGGAGTTTTCTTATATTAGATTTCGAGGTTTTGAAGAAATGATAATTGAAATTGGACAAAAGATTCGTGTAGAGAGTCTGAATAGAGTTATTGAATACTGCAATGGCCACATAAAAACTTATGAAGAATAGAACTGACAGATTCAATAAGGAAATTCTGCTATAACTTTTTTATTAACAGGTCTAATGTTTGCCAATTTTACCCAGATTAGTCAAATGATATCGAATTTATACGTTATCGAAATGTGTGTGATAGATAGAAATAGGTGTCTGTCATTAAAATGAACAAGGTTTCTATACACCAGCAGGGTAAAAATCAAAGGTAAGGAGAAACAAAAAACTGGTTTAACAACAATTTATTCAATTTCATTTATAGTTTCATCTCTCTAATTAAAAAATTGTTATAATGAACTTTTGATTATGAAGTTATTTTAGGATTATTTTTTAATATTTGTTTTTTGAAAAATTATTTATGATATTTCATTATCTACGTATCCAAAATTACTTTTTGAATTGTGCTTTACCCAAACAAGGTGGAAAAGCTGCTATCACCTGGGACCCCTAGATCCTCGTTTAATTATACACACTCTTACACACACACACACACACACACATATATATATATATATATATATATATATATATATATATATATATATATATATATATATACATTGTTGTTGCTGTCACATATTATTGTGTGATTAACGACACTTTACATCTTATATCTGTTACATCACAACACATTCCCGAAAATTAACATGTCGCTATTTGCAAACACCCATCACAGCACTATAGCTGCCCCTCAAACAACTGAAAGATTCTTATCGACAACTCCAATATAATCCCCGAATTGAATATCATTGGGGAACTCCTAATATTAATTGCTATATACACTGGAAATACTCAACTTGCCATTATCAAAATATCTCATTAAACTGGAAGACATTTTAAAATGTCTTCAATCACTTGATAAT
>OY735211.1:51248728-51313728 GCA_963457665.1 Thysanoteuthis rhombus
TCACTAAATTTGAAACTAGATTTTCGAAAAACAAGTGTGAATGCTTCCGGATAAAGACTATGGGACTAATTTAGCAAAAACATACCTTGCAAACTTGGAAACTGACCAAAAAAACTATCAAGGCTATGAATAAAAAATAGAAAAAAAAGTAGACATGATAAGAAGTTATTATTTGGATTTTTAGCCCTCTGGCTCTAATGATAAGGTCTGTATGCGTGATACATATATGCATATCCAGCATGTCTGATCAGCTAAAAATCTGAATGAACATTTTTGGTGGGTGGTTTTTAATTGATCATCCGGAAGGAACGTTGGATTATTTAGATTATCCGAGATCATATTGCTCATATGATTTGACCCCCAAATTGAGACCTTTTTTCGAGTTCCTTGATTAGGAGAATAATAAAAAGGGCAAGGTGATCTTTCTTTTCAGGATTTTGTGGTTCAAAATTATGGACGTTTGCTTCCTGTTGGCAGGAGCGAAGAAGTAACAGTAACTTGTGATTATCATGTTTATGTTGATTTGATGAACTATTCATGGAGGCTTGTGATGACCCTTAGTACAAAGGCATCAAGTACTACGGGGAGCCTGTCATTTGTCTCAGACAGTAGAACTTGAAAGATTAGAAATGAATGAATAAAAAGAATTATTGCACTAAACTTGGTATTTCTGAATATAATGTTTTTAACTTCAAAACATAAAGGAATAGATGAGATAATACTTTATTTCAAAGCTTATCAGGGACACTGTTGCCAATTTTGATGCTTTTCTCAAAATCCAATTTTTGTATCTTAAAATCCAGTTTTAGCAGTTTAAGTATGCTTTTTTTTTAAATTTAGAGTTCAGTGTTGCCAATTCAGATGATTTAAACTTATCATTTTAAATGTACGAGTGACATCCATAATAGAAAATTGAAGAAAAAAAAAAAAATCTTCAAAACGAGGCATCTATAACCTTTGGGCCAGTCCCGATGGAGATTAGATTTCATGAATATTGGATTTGTTTTTTTTCAGGTTGCTAGAAACAAGGTGTCCATGCCTCCTATAGTTTTGATAAAATAAATAGAAAATTGAAATTAATTGAATTGCTAATTGCACCAGGGAATTTTGAATTCGTGAATTCAATGAATGAAAAATAAGGTTTGCACACACACCATCATATAAAAAATTTCCATTCGGGTTTATAAAATGACATTCAATATTTTCCCCCCGGAGATACAGTTGTTGTTTTTTATTTTTTTACTGAAAATAAAACAATTGGAGTGAATCTGAAGTTAAGAGAAAGAATAGACTTACCATTACAATCAATAATTTAACAATCGTAGCGTCAAATTTGAAGTCATGTAAACGTCAGTGGAATAAATGTCATGTAGAACAAGCACGCAGAGGAAGGAGTCACAAAATCGATATAACAAATGCAAACCTTAAAAAAGGGACCACTACACCTACTTAGGACAACAAATCTCTATGAAACCTTCAAGTAAAAGATCATTCTATAATGATGAGCTGCCGGTAAAGCACGCTCAACCTTTAGAAACTAGAAATCCTATCAGTCTTTAAAAGAACGGGCTACAATCAATACATCCTCCTGATAGTGACTATCAAGCTGAAACATGGAACTTAACAAAAAGATTGACCTTTCAACTCAGAATCAGGCAAAATACACATGAAAAATCTTACTCAATATAGCATATAGAGATCGCAAAACAGCGCAGTATATTACAGAAAAAAGTAGGAGTCAGGAACATCAAAGAGTCCATTATAGAACTCAAATGGCAATGTGCTAGCCATGTTGAATAAATGTCAGATAACTAATGGGCATCACAACTCACATCGTGGGTACCAAGAGATCATATGCGACAATGTGGCTGGCAAAATAAAAGTTGGTGTTGCTGGATGGACGAGTTTAGAGAGTATTGGTTCTGCGACGGCTACGATAGAGAGATGTGGTGGATATATGGTGATGAACCATGGACGTTAAATTGCTGATGATAGTGAGAGTAGATGTTATTAATACCATTTTTTAAAAAAAAAAAAAAAGGAAAAAAGTTTTTAAAAAGGATCCAATGCAGTGCTGATGCCATTTTTCAGGTCTGAAGACCAAACTGTAAGGCCAGGAGCGCTAGAACACATTAACACACCCACAACCCAAAAAACACATGCATATATAAAAATTATAAAACCCTCCACCATCCCAGATGGTTATAGTTGTTCAACTGTTTAAAACCCGTATCGTTTTGCATCATATTTCATTGCATTTGGCAAAATCTCTTTCTGTTATAAGACCCTTTGTTTCCAATTGTTATAAAAAACGTAAAGCTGTTTGTTGTTAAAAAAAAACAAACTTTTTTTCTATTTGACAGTGATCTTTAAAAAATGTACTTTTTTGGAAAACCAGCAGACGCAAACTGAGGAATGAATTTAGCATAAACTTACATTGCAAACTAAACCATAACTAACAGTTTTTTGATAGTTTTGCTTAACCTTTTCAAAGAGATGTATTTTTAAAAATCAAAATGCAACAAGCCTGTGCATATTTGTCGCATACATTTTCGTACATAAGCAAAACTTATCAGTTTGGCTTAGTCGGTAAGAGAGCCGTGTACTGGACACTTGGTTCTGATTTTAGGTGGATCTTAGTTTTATATATCAGTTTTTTTCAGCATGATGAGACTTAGAATCAGTGAAGGGTTTCCTCACCTGAATTAGGTTACAATTATCGTTGTTACGCTAGAAAAACTAAGTCAACTCAAATTAGGTGAGGAATGTCCTTGTTATTGGTGTAAAATACGATAGGGTAGAGTCAAAAATTTGAAAACAGCGCGAAATAAAACTCAAGTATTGGTTTCAGCTTCCCCAATTCTAAAGGAAAACGTTAATATCAGGTCTTTCTTTCCAATCTTGACAAAATATTCATATATCCAAAAATCATGAGTATTTGGAGAATTTATTCAGTGCAGAATGTTGTAAAGATTCTTACACACCACTCGTTCTGAAAAGTGTCGCAAAACTTACTCCTTGCCGTCTACAAAGTATCACTCCAAAGTAAACTATAATCCATACGAAAAGCATTTTGCCCAATGGTCAAATGATTTGGTTACAACTTTGTAATCACTGCATTAAACTTGACGCTATGCATTTTTTGTTCTTGGGTAATAAATGCTATTTTTTGAGTAAGAAAAAAATATCGATATCACTGTGTTGGTCACAGAAGCAAAGCTGGGAGGAAATAAGTCATTCTGTATACTTTTTTTTACACATAAACAATCAGAAAATAACACTCACTACTCAGAAATAATAATCCTATTGCACGGCGTAATCGAAAAAATATTAACAACATTTTTCCAATATGTTAAATGACTTGAACATTTTGATAAAATCTACCAATGGTACTCTGGGCTGGGTCTCTTGCTTGGGCACGAACACCTCTCGCTTGATCGAGTGTGATGTACAAAACTATTTCAGTCACCAAGCTGATGTAAGATGCATTTGATCTAATGCTAATTGGATATAAATCTCCAATAAATCATAAAACATATGTTCCGTCCCCGTAGCTGGAAAGTGTTCATGAATATTGTAAAGGGCCAGTTTGAAGGCTCGTTGTGCTTATTTGGTAAATTTCTTTCAGATCATTCACTGATACATGCCGGTATACGTATTTTTCAGCACCCCTTGTAGTGTATAAAATGTGGCTGTGTGTTCTTAACGTACGAAAACGTTATTGTATACTTTGTAGATCAAACAATGCAAGGTACATAGTAACGGATCTTGAAACGAAGACATAAATATCGTTGATATAGCTACTTTGATAATGAAGAGTGAGATTTTATTGAATGGTTGTCCGTAGAGCTGGACTTTTCCATTAGAGACATCGATGAATACTGGATACTATTGGCCACTATTTTACACATATTCCTGTTGGTTCCTTTTGGAGTGTATACACTTTGCTACTGTTCCAGTAACCAATATTTTTTTTTCGTGAGTTGCTAAACCAATGCCTGAACCTAAACATTTTCCATGATAGGGACCTGCTATTATGACTTCAAAAAACTATGGGTCTTTCTTTCAAAATAGCAATCCCATAGATAGACTGCATTACTGAACTAAATAATTCCAGCTGCCCAGCCATTTAATCACAGTTGGAATGGAAAAATGGATTCCTGCCTTTCTAAAGGGCATCAGTGCGAAAGACACGTACGCAGCCTTGGACAAACTTGGACTGAGATGCCAATTTTTCCATGAATAACTGAAATAATTTCATGCATTATGAAATTTAATCTTACTCTTAGCTAAATCTTTAATGTTAAAAGATCCGTGTGAATCAAACCCGTAAGCAAATGGAACTTTATTTTGTTATCAAGTTACATGAAGGTACATGGGCTTAATTTGTATAAAAATAACAAAAATATTAAGTAATAAAACTTTCCAAATACATAGTGAAATAATTAAAATTGACTAGATATAAGTTTTATTAATGTTCCAATTAGTTATGTAGATACTTATAGTAAATCATCACACCGTCAATGGTGGCCTCAAATTCCTTGCATATTTCTCACCTTTTACAGTCTTGCCAAATATTACATTGTCATAAAAACGATAATTGTAGTTTGTTATTTCGAAATTTGTTCATTTTTTAATAAAATCTTTATATATATATATATATATATATATATATATATATGCCTTTTAAAGTGGGACTTTTGCTCTATCTATTTACACTGGTAGTTTTCTTTTCAACTTGTACTCTGCTCTAAGTGGGGGGACCGTCAAATCAAAGATTGAGAGAAAAGTAATTTTGTTGTTCACAATTTTGTGTAAAGTTGCAGAAACTGCTTGTAAGTTTAACCAAGTATTTAGCCATGGAAGGTCAGCAAAGGTAAAGCTTGTTTTTTTTTATAAAAAAAAAAAAAAATTCACAAAACTACTGATGATCATTGTTGAAACAACTCAGATGATGTGAATAGTTCTGCAGAAATTCTACCACCAAGTTACAGAACTCCCTTACCTTTAAAATTGACTACTTTTATAAAAAAAAAAAATTCAAAAAAAAAAAAAAAAAAAAAAAAAAAAAGAGAAAAAAAAGTCCCAACAACCAAGAACAGAATTCCAAATTACTGGAGAAAAAAAAAAAAGAAAAAAAAAGGATCTCTTTTTTATTGTTTGCGAAAATGTGCACATTATGAGGGTTCTTACGTCGAGTGATGATTTTTATTCTAAGACGAGAAACTGCTTGAAATTCGGTAGTGAAAGACTGCAGAGACGATTAGGTAATTGAGGAAATATCTTGATTTCCCTTCAAGTCTAATCGCGTAACTAATGTTTTTTTTTTTTTTAAATATCTGTACGGAAAGATGCGTGCTCAATGTTTTTCACTAATTACGAAAAAGTTTTTGTAATTCATTTTTTTCTGAATAAAGAACACGGGAAAACTTTGGAAAAAGATGTTGCAATCATTCACGAATGTCTTTATTTCAGTATTTTATAACTAAGATTAAAACAAAGTACAACACAAGGAGCGTTTATCAACCTTCTCAGTGAAATTTTTAAAATCCCAAGAATACAACTATTCTATAGGTTAAACTTATGAATATCGTGTAATCATTTTTGGACACTAGTGCTGATTCAATTACTGTAGACATTTCATTAAAAAAAAAAAAAAAAAAAAAAAAAAAAAAAAAAAATTCTGACTAAATGAATTTGAGAGTTTGGAGGACTTTAAATTGGGTAAATTCATTCAAGTTACAAATCAAGAAGAGTATTATTTTGGCCAATCTTTGTTACAGAAATTGAATTCATTGACTCAGACGAGATTCTGGACGGACGGGGACGGACACACACACACACAATAAAATCATTGCGTCTGAATTAGGTCGATATTAGGGCTACCTTTTTTCTAAGGTTTCATATATGGATTTTGGTAAAACTCCCAAGAAAAAAAAATACAGTATATGATTAGAAGTTTGGCAAATTAAATCTGAATCAAGATTTGTTATACAGCCACCCTTATCTTTAAAGAAGAAAAATTGTCACACTTTAATGATCGTCTCTGAATCTAAACAAGCTATCATTGTAAACTGGCTGTGTTACTACCGTCAAATAATACTCCGGGGTTTTTTCCTAAGTCTCCCAACTCCGAACACTCGTGACTGGTATTAAAAGTAGGCAAAGTTAAGCTCTTAGTAGGTAGAGTATAGTCATTGTATTTGTTGCTTTTAAAAGCATAAGGAGTTGCGGAAAAATTGAGTCATCAAAAGGGATTACGAGAGAGACAGTTTGGAGAAGCCATAGATTAGAGTTAGTCAAGTATAGCTAACTGTTTGTTCAGAAAACGTGTCCG
Source organism: Thysanoteuthis rhombus (assembly GCA_963457665.1). Classification (NCBI taxonomy): domain Eukaryota; kingdom Metazoa; phylum Mollusca; class Cephalopoda; order Oegopsida; family Thysanoteuthidae; genus Thysanoteuthis; species Thysanoteuthis major. The sequence continues at coordinate 51,255,066 of OY735211.1, forward strand.
ATTTTATGATAAAACGTTTAGTTACGTGGCAATATAATATTTAAGCTGCAAATAATATACTGACCCTAAATCTACTGCAAGTGATATTTTGTGAAGATTTCATGGAATAAAAAATAAATATGGGGGGGGGGTACATAGATAGAACCCCAATAACTTTTTACTGGAAGGTCTAAGATTAGATGCACAGGAAGAGCAGAAAAAGTTTTTCTCAGTCAGGATTTGAACTCTAGCTGTGATTCATCCGCTGATAACTTTAGAAATAAAATCCAGTGTGAACGCAAGCCATAGAAATTGTTCTCCCTCCCCTTGAGATGCATAGTTCAATTTATTCTATGTATATACAATTTTCAATAAAAAAATATAAAATAAAAAAAACCTATCTCTCTAGTGAACATTATATATTCCACACTTTCCTCAAAATTAGTTTTCTTCGAGGCGCCAGACGAAAATTAGAGATATTCATCTATCCAATTCAGCCATCATTCTCCACCCCCAACAACCAGGTACATATCCCATCCGGTATTTGGGAAGTAGAAGATTGAATGACAGAAACTGGAAGATAGGTCAATGATAAATTAAGACGATAAGAAAAAAAATACAAGATCAAGCGGTACATAACGTAGATTTGTACTTTGTAGGACTTACATCAAGTACAGTGTGGTCAATTACAAAACTCAGTTTTGGGAACAAAACAGCTCATTGGTAGTATGAATACCAAAATCCCCAAAACATGGCCTTGTGCAATACGTTTCAACAATAACGTTGGAAATGTATCTAATGAGGTTGGGTAATTTCTTTTTGATGAAAGTCTTGTATAAATTTGCCTTTATATTAGACATGATTGGTAACGCCAAGTCTAGAGGTATTTTTTTTTCCACTGTTTGAAGTCCCAACATCTTGCCCTTCTATGGCATTTTTTCAATTTCAATGTTCTTTGAGACATGTCAGCTTTTTCGCGTCTGTCACTACACAAACCTTTCAAAATTTGCCAGACCTCTATGTCAGAGGGTGCCGTCTATATTATTAGACTATCTTATATTTCGCTGGTCAGTTTCTCATTTGAAAAACTGGGGATCTACGCTGAGAATTGTGAAGTGCAAAAGATCTGAAATTCTTGCACCAGAACCAGCACGTTCCCATTTAAATTTCCTGATGGATTCTATGAGGTCTCAGTTTTTTTGCAGTATACTGTGCTGTCGACAATGATTCTCGTGCAGGTTGCAGGGTTTTCAGTTCATGCTTTCATCTTAGGTTCAAGCTCCAGAGGTACCTATCGAGCAGATGCATACCATTTAGGACTAACGGAATACTGGTTCTCGAAGGTTAAGCTGGTCACTACGTCAGATTTCTTGAAGATTCGTCAACTTTGTTGTACATGACATTTGCTTGACGGAAGTTTCTGTAAAAAACCAAATTTCAGTTCTAGCAGTTTTAGGCTGCTCTTCAACTGGGTGCTTTCCATGGGAGTGAAATCACCATCAAAATTATTAATATTACTTTAAAACGAATGGTATTGGCGATAAGTCAATTTACATTTAAGTAAAAAAGAAATCAGGAAGAGTGATCTAATCCTGGATGAAAGTTGATATCGAGTTTTGCAAAAGGAAAATGAAAGAAAGGTACGGAAACAAAAAAAATGAAATAAAATAAAATGGCTTGTAAAATTGCTTCTGTTCTACCCTCAAGGGAACTAAAGTCACCGACATCTCTTCTTCAGGAGGATACAGGCGATGAAATCGAATTAAGGGTGGGGGAGGCATCTTTCATTAAAATCGAATTCCATTTAAAGAGTATGTTCTTCCTCCACCTCATCATCATCATCATCCTCCTCCTCATCATCATCATCTTCCGCATCTTGTGTTTGTCGACAACACTTGCACTGAATACAATACAGTGCAGACTCTTTAAATATGGCGATAAATAACACAATTACGAGCAGGCATGGAATAAGGAGTATGAGTACAATCCCAAGAGTATCATCCAAATAGCGAGGACCTTCTTCGGTTGGGGTAACTGTGTCGAACTCAAAACTTGTAGACGTCCCCAGTTCCTGCTGATCTTCCGTCGCATTCCATTGATCGGTTTCTGGGGTAGAAATAGAGACATTACAAAAACACTGCATGATAAAAACGAAAAGAAAGCAGCAAGTACAAAAGAAAAAGTTTGCCATGTTTATCTCCTTTCACTACTAAAACTTGTCTTTGAATAGCTATGATGGCTTTTTATAATAAACACAAGGGATGGATTCGTCCTCCCCAGTGGGGGTGCTGAGGTTCTGGTCTCCCATTTTGACTCGTCTTTTAATACATTGTCAATCATTCATGTTTTTGATTAGTATTTCTTTCGTCTTAGGTTCAATTGATTTTTATCGTAAGTCTGATACCGTCATTCTGGAACCAATACGGCCACCCAAAATGGGTTTACCCTTCATGTTCATATTGTTAATTCCAGTCCAAGTTAGAGTTGCTTGTTTCTCCCTGATGAACTATCCACTGTTTGTCTGTCCTGTCACATAAAAACGAAACTACACAACGGACTTAGACCTTATAGCAGCCTGGCCTGTTCTAATCTATGAGAGTATTATTTTGGAGGCAACTTTGAAATCGCAGATTTCTCAAAAGTTTTTGTTCCTAGCTTCAATTCCTTGTATTCTCATGTATGGCATCCAGGGACCATTTTAATTGACACTTGCCTGACCTTCTATCTTCTCCAGCACACTAAATATGCGAATTGGATTCTCTTTATTTCAATGTAAAATACCGTGTATGTTTGACAAACGGTTTAGAAAGATATTTGGACTAGCGCTTATTGTAACCTCTCAAAATCCTATATCTGTCTGTATAGGTAATACGCTTCACAGTCATTATATGTACAGATTAGATATCAGGAACTTGGCAAGGTCAAGACCAGTGCAAGGCTGACTTTTGGTTAACTAAACCAGCAAAAACACAGGCCTTCTCCGATTATCAGGATTTTTTTTGCCGAGGATCTAGGAAATCGCTCAATTTCCGCTGGGTTATGCAAGTTACTGAACTTTTGATCGTCCAGTTTGGGAAATTCGACATGGATACATTTTTTAAAAATTGAATGTCTGCCTTACATTCAGGAACACTTGATCATTTCAATACAGTAATCTATCGCGAGAACAAGTGGGGTTTGGGATAAATCAAATGGGCTGTACTGATGGAGACAGAAGGCTGAAAATTTAAGAATATACTCCTTATGCTCACGAAAAAAATCTTCCTATTTATAACCACCCCTACAAAGAATAGGTATTTAGTGAGTTTGGGGTCAATTCACAACGCATATTTTCAATTGATCACCCAGTGACAATTGTTTGGGGGTGACTATCGATTTTATTCATGTTCCTTCTTCTGGAGAGATGTCTTATCCTGGAATCTAGCTTTCCTGTCGGTTTTACTCTCAGGATATTGAGAAGGATTGACGTATTTTTGAGTGTAGAGAAAGAATGTTCATAAGCTATTGTTGGTCTGAAAACGTGGAGGTAAACGTTATCAATCAAGTGAAGTTTCGATGGGCCTAGTATGTTGAGAGTGGGTATGAGGAATTACACAATAAAAAAACGGGAATGGAACAACCTCGTGAGCTTGGTAGCAACGCTCATGTTGTATGGCCTATCTGTCATTGAGGTTACGCATCATGCCATCGGTTAACGTTCCCACCTTTTCTACGATACGTACAGGGTCAAGTTGAGAATTAAATTAAGAAAAAAAAACACGATATAATTGTGATTATTTCTTTATATCTAGGGCAAAATTAACCATAAAAGTATTAGCCAAGATGATGATTTGCTTCGTGATTTTACGTGTGCAAACTTTGTTGTAATATCCAGATTAAACATCACAAGAATCCCTCGTTTTATCATAGTAAAATTGAATTGTCTGTTCATTCACTCAGAGCTAAATTTGGCTTCTGCTTCCCCGTTCTAAGGATTTGATCAACAAAAACATATGTATTATTGACGACGGGTCTGCAAGCTCTGAAAGCAAGAATTCTATCTTCACGTAACTAAATACATTGCAGTATTATCGTATAACAGTGGCCCCCAACCATTGGGACGCAGGCCTAAAGCAGATTGTAAAGCATGTCCTTACTGGCTGTGAGGAAACGATATAATTTGGTGAAATGAAAGAATATGTCAGCTTTTGCCTTTCTCATTCCTTGTTATGCCGTGACTAAGGAAAATATAAATGATTTTTGAGAGATAAATCAAAAGTAATAATGAAATAAATTACATAATTGTCAATGAAGGAAACATGGCAGATAAACATTGTCAGAGATGAAATCAGGTGTATTACCCACATGTAAATGGCTTATAGTTGATTTATTACCTTTCAGTGAATGAGGTAGGCTCTCAGAAGACACCAGAAGTGGTACTGAACACCGCAATGATTCTGCGGCAGCTTAATACGTGACAAAAAGAAGAAAGTGTAATCCAGGTTTGGGATAACTTTACATGATTTTTCGGGGCTGAGTGTTCTCATGTCTCGGTCTAAAATTCTTTTGATTTTTTTTGCTATTATATTTGTTTAATTTATATTTTAATCTGGAAATTACCAGAAGGTTTGCCAACGTAAACTCAAATACCAAATTATCATTCTGGTTAATATAAGACAATGCCTTTGCATGGCATTGAGACCCGGAGGTGCCCCAAAGGTAGACACCGGGAGTTTCTTTGAAAGAATTGTGTTGCGAAACTCACAATCCAATACGATGTTTCTATTGAAAATATAAGTTGATTGCGTTGTTTACCCACGGGTGTATATTGCATTGCGTGCTAAACGGGTCATTGTAGGTAAAAATAGGATTGGTAAATGACATGAGGGGTTGTGCAGTATTTATAGAGACGACCAAAAAAGTTGTGCACACGTAATGGAATTCCTTTCTGAGCCCTGAAGACGACTGACAATATATAATAAAGAAACATTCGGCTAAACGAAATTTTCTTTGTTGAAATATAGAAATTCGCTTATAATAAAGACAAAATGATTTGACCAAAGACATTGTCTCTGAAAGTTCCATTGGTACATAAAAGGATTCCCTGGAGACTGTAATTGTCACACTCTTTTTGTGTACACAGATCCGTGTAGGACAAAGAATTCACCATTCAGCTGCATCCTGCTGGGCTGTATTTTCTCTCTCGAGTGCAGATAGAACATTCTTTGAGGCTGGTTGCCAAGTCACATATCGAATTCTGATCACTCCATTCTTAAGATATCATTTTGGTCATGAACTACTCGCTAAACTAAGGATATATCCTCCCAGAAAACCCTATAGGAATTCGTTGAGATATTTCGTAGATATTGCCGAGCCACGTAGCTACAATGCAAGGTAGGGGACAATGAGGGTTACCATTTCATAGATCTGCCTCAAAATTTAATCGCTTCTGCTAGACTCAATTTCTCATCCCTCCAGGAAATTCATTGGGAATTCATTGATAAATTTTGGAGATATTGTCAGATGGGGAATAAAGTTACAACTGAGGGAAATATCTCTGCATGGATCCAGCATCAGATATAATAATTTATTTCTTACCATGTGACACGCCCTTCCAGAAAATACGATTGGGATTCATTCATAACTATTGATGTTGTAAAAGCAACCGTGATTGAATGCATAAAATATAGATGCGTGAAAGACAGCGCGCAGTCACAACAAAGAGAAAACTAACATTAGCATGTGAACAGTGGTCGATATTTTCTACACGCACTTCGTTACGATGCTTTATTCTGCCATTGTTTGCCCTGTAGATTTGTTATAAGACAACTGGATCATTATTTCCGGATAATTCCCCCTTGACAACAGCATAGCAAATAAAATCCAAAGTTAGTTGGCCGGATTGTGGAGATTTGGGGATCAATTAGGTCAATTCTTCGGTGGGCAAATGTCCTGATGACTTGTAAGTCAAGTCTGATTCTCACTGGGTATTTCATTGTTGCGGTCAAATGGAAAGCTAAAATTAGTTCCATGCTTCATTATTTATCAAGCTTTGTTTGCTTCTACGCAAGGCTACAATAATTGAACTGACTGAGAATTGAAGTCTCTGTGTTGGAAAATTATCTTATGATACTGACGCGCACTATGATATCCACACCGCAATGATATACCGCAATAGATTGTTTACTGAGGTTATTCTAATACAAAAGAACAGTAACAGGGCACCCTATAAAGGGGTTGTACATTTCCTGTCAATCAGTGTGAAAACCCAGATTTCTAATGCTGATTATAAAGGCAGGATCTCTCTATCTAGGAGATTGGTGAAGCGCAATCTTTCTAATCCGCTTTTGGCCTGATATCGTATAATGGCTTAGTAAATATGAAAAACCCGGAGTTTTGAATGTTGGTCTTCGAGGCAGCTGGACCCTCACCCCATCTAAGTGAAGCGATACTAAGCTGAATTTTATAAGATGCTGCCTGGCGTATAGATAGCAAACTACTTACGTAGGCAAGTATCAGGTTTGATCTTCATTGAATACTCAACATATGTCCCTGTGCCAGACTCGGCTTACCTGAGTAAATATCGCCAAGAAAAATGATACTTTGACCGTAGTTATTTAGATGTAAAATACAGTATGAATCAGTGTCTATTATTGACTTTTTATTGAAACTTCCTTCATCTTGTAATCGTTGCTTTTATCACAATTCTGACTTCGGAAGGAATCCTCCAGAAGACCTGTGCTATGCACGGGCCCCTAAACAAACAATCGAAATTGAAAAATAAGTTTCTTCGCTTGAGGTAGAAGGTTTGCATTTCTCTTGCATTATGCACCTGACGAACGCTAAAGAATAGATTGGCAAATACAATGTGTTGTCAGCAAAGGTAGAAAGAGATTTGATTGTCCAGACAAAAGTTTGAAAAATCAATGACTCTTCAAGTTATAGACAATATTTGAGTTTTATAGAATAGTTATCAGCTTGAATTGTTGATGATTGAAAGTCACTGTTACAGAACCTGGTAGGGAGAGACTGTGCACTTCCGTTGGTTTGCATGACCAGATGACTAGCATTACTTATTTAGCTTGATCGAACAATGTCGAGTCATCGGAAGGGAACATGCAGGAGGTATATGTACAGCGATGAAAGAAGGGCTAGAGACGGAAATACATGCTGCGAACCCCGGTGGAACAACAGGATAAGAACCATGTATAAATCAATCTGGTCTGCACCAAAGTTGAGCCCACTTCATTTAGATCTAAAACCGCAAATAAAACAGAATTCATTTCTCAATAAAATGTTCCAAAATTTCGTGTTGCTTTTCAACTCATTCATTTATACTACCTGTGAATATTGGTTTTTGGTTCGGTCATTGTTGTTAAATACGAAAATAAAACCGAAACCCAATTGTAGGGTTACGACAGAAAAAAATGTACTACTCCGCCTAATTGTTAATCCATCATTAATCCCAAAAGCGAGGAAGGAAGATTTTCTTCGAATTAATGTAAGCAAACCATCATTGTATATTGTTGTGAATACAGATCAAATTACTTCCATTAAATAAAATTCCTCAGCTGGCTTTTTTTTTCAGATCAAGAAATTTTAGCTTGTTTAAGAAGTAGACCAAAATTACTTCCCAGGACGGTAATGTATAGTCATTGCACCTATTGCTTTTAAGTAAGATATCACAGAAAAAAAAAACGTACCACACATACAACGAATGGTAAATAAGGATGCAGTTTAGCATTATAGCTATATCGTAAGAAAAATCTTCAAATATCTCCAATCAAGTGATTGAAAGTTCATAAAAATTAGAAAAAAATTCTCGGGCGGGTTCTGAACTCTGCTGATAGATTTCAAACGGAAAAGAAATTATTTCTATTAGGACCATCCACATCTTGTTTTTTTTCATACAACGTTTCGGCCGTTGTACTCTACGGCCTGCATCAGGTATCATCTGATAGGTGTGGGGAAGTAACGAACCGAACCCTTTATTTAACCAACGGGGGTATATTGACCGCACTACCCTTCTTAACATTAGTAGTATTATTATCGTCTCACACTGGGATTGAACCTAGAACTGTCAGATTACTTGCAGTAATTTCTTTGATTCTGTAACCACAATGTTTTGTGTCCATGTGGACAACAGGTGCTAATTTTTAGGAGGCTTAAACCTCAGGTGACAGTTTTTGGGGTTTTGATGTTATTGTTTTCTGTCTTTAATTATTAGAGGCTCCCATATGGTATCCATTTCCATGCTAGGATTACTGAGGCAGTTTTTCTTACCTAGCATATGGGCCGTAGAGTACAGCAGCCGAAACGTTGTATGAAAAACAATCAAGATGAGGATGGTCTGAATATTAATAGAAATAATAATACCTCATCTCAAAAATTCAGGGAAAAGAAATTGTCCCCCACCACTATAATGCATAATTCTCAACCTTTAGTACGAACATACAAAAATATACTAGGTAATAATATAGATTACCAATTTCTCCAGTCTGCTTGTATGCAATGTAAGATTAACCGCCGTTTTATAGACCCCTTTTTTGCTTAAATATAAATGTGGATGTTTCAGGCCCCAGACTAAGAAAGTCATTATGCATGAGCCATTATTTTCCCAACAGCCTGGTATACCGTCGGACACTTGGAAGATTGAATGAAAGTTTGAGTTGTGTTGGCAGGAACTGAACTAAATGGATCAATAATCACCCACTTTCCCACAATAAATCCAGACGAAAGGAGAAAAAATACCAGATATGAATCAGTGAATAATTTTGGATTTACTTTTTGCTGTGTTTTTTAAAAAAAAACAAGTGAAGTAATTTTCCTTCCCCCACTTCTAAAAACATCAACAAAAAAAGCCACAAAAAAAGAAAAAAAAAAAAGAAAAAAAGCAGAATTTAATGTATTCCCAAAAATTTTTGTTTCCTATTTTAAACAGAGGTTTCAATATCTCGTCTCCAGAAGCAAATGAATGATTTTGATATTGGGTAGACATTGATGTAAAAAAAAAATGTGTCTATAGCAAGCACAGTATAGTTATTTACAGAACATTGCTTAGTTTTTGGAACAGACGACTTCAGTATAGGTAGTGTGAAGACTAGCATTCCCTCTCCCTAAACATGTTAGCCTTGAGCAAGACATTTCAACATTAATATGTAATGTGTGTGGATGATTCATTTTTCGATGAACTTTTGGTAAGTGACTTGGCCTTTTTCAAACGACGATTTTTGAATTTCCGACTCTATTGCTGTTGATAACGATCTTCTTTTTCCTATTCTCTGAATAGGGGAAGCGATTCCTGGATTCGAATCTACAAATATGAGTTATCAGCCATTATTTTACGTTCTTATAAACAGAGTCTGGGAGCAAAATCAGAAGATATGAGACAGAGATTGAAATAGAATTGGTAAAGTTTTGATTAATGGACGTAATTTTTGAAAGTAAATCGATATTGATAGCTGCGCATTTATAAGTTGGTAGATCATAGGTCAGAAACCCTGCCTATGCAAAAATGACTACTTTTCAACCGAAATTTACGTAAAAAACAAAAGAAGCTGATTGTAAAATTGATCAGCCTTTTTAGTGCCCGTTGTTGGATAACCGTCTCGTAGATTAGCCAAACCTCTTTCAGAAGTGTTGCAATGCCAATACCATCTGAACTTGTCTGGTTCACTATCCTGTATTTTGCCTGCCACAGTTTTAGGCAAATGATCTCTTTGGGGTCCCACCCCGTGAGTCGAGATGTCCATTCTTTAACCATGACCAGCAAAATTACATTTGAGTTTTGTAATGGATTCTAGATCTCACAGTTTTTCTTTGTATTATCTGGCGATCTTTCAAAGTGATGTTGATTATGATTCTTGTGCACAGTCTCATTTTTAAGGTCAATCCCCTGGTCAGATTCCATTTTTCAGCTCCATAGGCGGCTCTCTGGAGGATGAATCGTTTGTATACTCCTTTCAAGGACTAATTGGATTATCAGGTTTTGATGTTTGAGCTTGCCGTCTTAGATAAAGTCTCAGCTTGATTCCTTGATTACATGAAGAATTGTCACCATTGGTAGAGGTAGCTATGCACCTTTGATTGTTAAATCCTTATCCTCAACGGGTTTATCGATGGCATTTGTTTCACTGAAGTACATGTAAAGGCAATCTTGCTTCCTTCATTCAATTGGGCTCGCATCCACTGGGAATCATGATTCTTTTAGCAGCTACAATCTGTCCGTTGACAGAGCACTTCTCATAGAAACGTGGCACTTAGCTCTAGCATACCAACATTAACAAAAAGAGTGGTAAGGATAATGAATTGATTCTTATCATTATTCATAAGATTGGATATGTGTGGAAAATATAGGAAAAGTTTTCTAATCGTGAAAGTTAGAGATTCGATTGAAACAAAATGATTTGTAGAAGCTGCAGAATATAGAAACTATCTACACGCTGATATGTCTGCTTTTTCACCAGATACGGACGGTGAAATCGGTTCAATGTTTATTTAGGAATCTGTTATTCTTTCCACTTGAAGATTGTTGCTTGGCTGAACCATGTTTCGTGTTCGTCGACAAAACTTGCGTCGAATACAATATTTTATAGGCTGTCTAAATAGGGAAAATATCATAAAAATGACCAGTTTTGGAAGAATATTGAAAGTTACAATCGAAGGAGTGGTATCTTCTGATTTGCCTGGCAGTTCGGTTGGGGATATGGATTTAGTAACTGAGTCAAACTCAAGACTCCTAAACGTCTCTTGTGCTTTAGGATTTTACTGAATGGCATTTCGGTTAGGAAATGGAGACATTGTTAAAGCACTGAGGGATTAAAACAAGAAAGTAGCACTTGAAGAAAAAAAACTGTTCCCTAGATTTTCGTTATATTTTTCCACGAATAAAAATCACCTTTATAGCCATGAAGTGATTGAAAATAAAGTAAGAAGGTGTTTTTTTGCCGTGCCTGAGCATATTGTGATAATCTCAGGTTGGTTTATTATTCAGGGAATAGGCCACTCCTCTCAGCTCTGGACTTAGTTGGTGTTTTCCGTTTTGATTTACGGGAAATAAATTTTGTAATCATTCTGACTAAAACAATAGGCTTTTTTTTGGTTTAAAAAAGATTTTGCAGAGATATCATCGGTGAACATAATTATCTCGAAAGAATCATCCGTTAAATGTGTAAGGATCGATGAAAGCATCAAATCATAATTAAAATTGATCATCAAAATAGGAGGTAAGATGGGAACCATGTAAAAAAATATCTTCTTTTTCGATATTTGGAATGGAAAGGTATTCTTTTTAAAAGTCGCCCTAAATAGATAAGTATCGAAAATCTTTAACAAAATTAAAAAATTGGTTGCTTTTTGCCAGTTTCTAAATTTCCTCGTTGGTGATTATCTGGTGAAAATTTCGTTCGTATTGTTCGTAACGGGCATTGATTGTTTTTCTTGAGTCTTTATGTACCATGAAGATACATCAAAATCTTAAATGTATCTATGTGGTATATACATAAATCACAGTTTATGTTCTTATTTCATTCGTACGTTCTTAAAAGGGTACAAATGTATTCATTTGATATTGCATACTTGTATTATTGTCAAAAATGATCTGTCATGTATATCAGTTTCCAGATAATTTCAACATGGCAAAATTATCCATGGATTGTGAAAATCCTCGAAGTTCTTCAGTGTCTTTGTCAATACCAACTTTTCAAAGATATTTGATTTACGTTTGCTCTATTTGACATAGAGAACCTGTATATTCATTTTCAAATGACAAAACAGTGGCTCCTTTAAAAGGATGTTTTTCATTGCATATTTAAATTGGTGTGTATTTGGGTTATTATTAAAACTATTTTCACCCCTGATACATGTTAAAAGAAATTCAATGTGATTTTGTGAATACCTGTAACCCAAAACATACCTGAAGGGGTTTCATCTCTTTCGAAGAATAACCTGGAAGTAGCATTGGGGATGGGGGAAAAGTACAAGTGTTATAAGTAAAAAAGTTTTTTTCTCAATCGTTGACCATCAAGTGATCATCATTGGTGTTGAGACTGAGTGTACATTGAGTGGCGTCCTTGAAAATTTTTTCATTTACTGCAACAATCAAAAGCTTTATGAGTGATTTGTAGTGATTACCAGATAGATTATAAGAATTCAATACATTGAATAATCTGTCAGTCTGCTTGATGAATTGTATGGTTGGACCACATTCATTAGAATCGTGCATCCAATGATCATCCTTTAAAAACCCAAGGGTATTTGAAACGGAAGAGTTTAGTGTTTCTACTGCAAAGTTTACCTTCATTTAGCGTTTCTGCAAGACTGATCGATATGTAGTTCGTTAGCAAGAAATAAATAATCGTCATCTTGGATCTTAATTAACTTGCAAAAGAAATTCTGAGCAATGATTTAGTTTTCTGCATTTCTAAAGACACCCTAATCACGTAATGTATTCCTCACAAGCTTCATCTTTTGATATATATATATATATATATATATATATATATATATATATATATATATATATATATATATATATATAATAGTTTCTGCTTATATGGCAAAAAGAGACCTTGATTTTGTCAAAGTCTGGTGTGAATTTACAACCAAGTGTTCTGAATGAGGAGGTACATAATCATTTTCTTCAAAGAACCTGCTGCATAGAAATTAATATTTAGAGGGTGTCCACTTATTTCATCGTACCGCCTTAATCCATAGCTCCTTCCTTTCTCATCTATTGGATACCTAAAATGGGACAAACAAACCAGAAATGATATTGTTTTGCTTTTTTCGAGAATTTCCTCCACTACTTTATCATAATCACATTGAACGTCTTGAAATATGTACGAATTAAATCGAAATGATTCAAAACTGGGCCCATATATTCTGTGCCGGATTCAAATTTCCCTCAGTAGGCCACAGATGCTATTACACCCCCATAAATATTAAAACAGGAAAAATGTTGGAAAATCTGTACATGTCGTTATTCATATTAGTTTTTTATGGTGTCACAAACTGTCTGATGACACACACAGATATGCACGTGCGCAGGCATGCACACACACACACACACAATTCCTCTAAAGCCCATGGCTAAATCTAGCACTGTATAAGGAGATGTACCAAGGGGTGGGCTTCTTTCTGAAATTGCCTAATGAAAAAAAATTCCCGTGTCTCAGCATTTCTTGTCAATTTTTCTGGAAAAAATCCAGATTTACACGGGCCAAAAGATTATTCCTTATGCTAGAAAGCAAAGCCAACGTCTCAGTAAACCCCTGTATCTTTTGAACTTGGAAGTCTGTGTAACAGCACTGATGGTGGAACCTTTATGGAGAATTTTATCTTTCAATTTTCGGCTTTTTTCATTTTCAAAGAACAACTTGCCATCGAAAATTACCCAAAATTAAATTGAGATCAAATTAGGATTTTTTGCTGGGAAAGAAAAAGAGGGAATTTACTTTTAAACAGACATCAAACCCACGGTTCAAACATCTCTACCACTGCTTTTGTTGGAGCCTTTCTGTCCCCCTCTCTACAGTTACAAGCAGAACACGAAATAAACATACCGAAATAAATTTGAATTCATTTGAAAAGGCGCCCCATGACCAGGAAATCGCGCAAGAAAAAAAGAGGATCACATTGTTCATTTACAAGAGTAACACAGGCTGTACGGACGATTTTTGATTGTTTTGCCGTAAGCTCAAAATGGTGCAATTGTAATTGTGAGCCTCAAATTTTAAGAAAAAACACCCTCTAGTCTTTAATGTATTTCTATGCATAGAAATGACCCCAATACGCCATCAATCGCCGTCTCAATCATCTACAAAAATTGCATCTATTTTCCGAAGCTATCGAGTCGATATGATTAAAAATCTATATTGTTTTCTCGCATGTAAATATGGTATTGCGTACTAAGAGTATTCTTGCAGGTGAAAAAAGGATGGCTAAAAGACTGGGGGTTGTGGAGGATGGCAAAAAAAGATGAGCATCACCCAATACAATTCTTTGAAGACAACTGACAATGAATAATAAAGAAACATTCAGATGAGAGGATTTTATTAAAAAAAATTGCGCTTACAATAAAGACAAAATCATTCAACCAAAGACATTGTCTTTGGAAGTTCCATTAGTACATGAAGGGGTGAATTTCATCAAAATTTTTTTCACTTTCTCATCCGAATTGATCTATTCATTGAAGACTGTAATTGTCACACTCTTTTTGTGTACACAGATCCGTGTAGGACAGAGAATTCCCCATTCAGCTGCATCCTGCTGGGCTGTATTTCCTCTCACGAGTGCAGTAGAACATTCTTTGAGGCTGGTTGCCAAGTCACATATCGAACTCTGATTTCTCCAATCTCAAATTATCATTTGTGGTCTTGAATTTCTTCGCAAGAATTCTTCGAGATATTCTGTAGATATTGTTAGGACACACAGCTGCAATGTGAAGGGACTGTGAATGTACGCATTTCATAGATCCGTCTCAAAATTTAATCACTTCTACCGTATTCCATTTTCTATCACCCCACAAAATTCTATAGATGAATTTTGGAAATATTGTGAGGGGTGGACATATACCTACTTTCGAGTTGAGGTAACTCTGCATGTATCAGCCCAAATGTGAGGTCATTTCGTCATTAAAACGGCTCAGGATTTCAGAAAATATCGTTTGAATTCATGACTTTAGGAGATACTGCGCAAACAATCATAATCGGATACATAAAACATAAATGTGTGAAAGACAACGCCTAGTTGCAACAAAGAGAAAACTAACGTTGGCATATAAACAGTGGTCGATATTTTCTATATGGACTCTCTTACAATGCCATATTCGACCATTGTTAGCCTTGTTGATGGGTTATAGGACAACAAGATCATTTTTCTAGATATTTGCCTCTCCGACAACAGCATACAAACTTTATAAACAAACTTGACTATTGTTGGAAAACGGTAGTCACTCCTGTAAAAGTTAACATTCATGAGAAAATTCAAGGAATAATCGCTCTATGGGGTAACATGTCCCGATGGCGAATGTCCTCATACTCTGAAAGCTCAAACCCATTACTGTGTCTCAGTGGCAAGCAAAAACTGGTTTTATGCTTAGTTTGGCACAAGGCTACGATGATTGAGCACCTAATGATTGAAGTCCCAGTAGTAGAGAGACGTCTTGCAAGACTGGCTGCAGGCAAACGTTCAAAATTTCAGATGCTGATTACCAAGGCAAACAAGACCAACTTACCTACCTAAAAGACTAGAGCAACGACAATCTTCGTAATTGCAATTTCGTCCGAGCTCGTGTTATGGCTTAGTAAATTTCATAAAGCCAGAATTTTGAATGTCGTCAGTACGTGTAAAGTTGGCGTATCTTAATCTTCCTAACTCCAACCAAAAAAGAACAAAGTCAAACTTTATAAGACGCTGCTTGATTATATTTTTTATAACACATACATATGTATCGCTAATTAGTTATGTAGCAAGTTCGATACTCACTGATGGCTGACTTATCTGACCCCGTGCCAGTCTCAGCACACTTGAATAAATGGGTATTTGATATCGTGCTAGTCTCGGCTCGTTTGAATGAATATTTCCAATAAGTGTATTTTAATTGCAGTTGTAATGATATTCAATGAATCAGTATTTGATTTTTTTTACCAAACGTTTTTCATCTTTTATTAGTTGCTTACATCGCAACTCTTGACTTTGAGAGGAAGTCCCCAGAAGACGTGTGAAAAATTTATCCTTTATCCTTGGATTATGTACCTGACGAGGGCCAAAGAATGGATCAGCCAAAACAATGTGTTGTCAGCAAAAGTAAAAAGAGATTCGATGGTCCGAACAAAAAGTTTGAGAAATCAATGACTCACAGTCATAGATACTGTTCAAACTCCGTCACTACATTAAAATCTACAAGGTAAATAAAACAGAATTGATTCCTTCATACAAGATTCATCGGGAACCCCTTTCAATTCATTTATCAGTAGTTACTCAAAATAGGATTTGTAAGCTTCAGTAAAACAAGTCGATCTGATTCAGAATTTAGCAATGGTATTGAATTCGTAATTGATTTTTCGCGTACTTCACTGTCACTCGTTCATGACATCACTGGTCATTTTCAATCAGCCATTAATCGTTGTTACATAGTGAAATAAAATCTAAACCCAATAGTAAGAGTGTGACACAAATAAAATGAAGCAGTTAAACCGCAACTAGCTTCAAAAGATTGTGATTAGTTGGGAACAGATTTTCCGGCTAAATAGCATTCCACGACTAGCATTTTCTCCTTCGCGAAGTCTGTCAACCCAAGAAGCTTCAAGTAGCCCGTATTAAGAGTAGGCCAGATCTAAATCGAAAAATTATACTAATTGTAACCATTGCTTAGGATGAGCAAAATTGCAGGAAGATTTGTCTCATCAAGAAAAATCACGATTGAAAAAAAAAAAAAAAAAAATAAAAAAAAAAAATAGATTTGTGAAGCCCTGGTTTACAGTTGAGAATAAATTAGTTTTCTCCAGAAGATATATATTAGTCATGTTGCAGTATGATATCTTAGCAGGTGTACCCAGCGTAGCTCAGCTTGAAGGAAAACAATCCTAAATATAAAAACACTGGTTAGTTAAAACTTAAAGAGATTTTGTGAGATCATATAAGGGGGGGGGGGCTCATTCCAACGACTTGGCCAAAACACAGAAGAAATTCGCTTGTGTAGTTTTTAAAAGATCCGCAAAATTGGAGAAGAAACGAAAGTTTTCAGGGGTGCATTAGAAACGGGTTTTTAATATTTAGTCTTCAAAGTATCGATGCCGCATTGTGACGAAGAGAACTGAGCCTTCAACAAGCAAAGTGTATTTATTTACAAAGTGTGACTTGGTTCTAGGGGGTGGGGACAGAGCAGCTCCGTCTTGGATATTATGCTTATCAGCATCTTTGATTAAACTTATTGGTCTCGTGCCAATTCCAATATTAACACCGGAGCTGAAATGTAATGTGGGTGGACTTATTCTCCAAACTAGATATAGTCAACCCTGCGAGTTTTTTTCATTCAAATTTGCGAGTCCACTTCGGCAACTTTCAATGCCTGAGATTTCGGAATTTTTTGCAGGTTCAGATTTTTCTCCAATTTTTTTTTTTTTGTGGGGGGATGATTTCTAAGATCCAAATCTAGTCAGGTTAATAGCAATCATTTACGTTCTCAAAACAGTCTGAACAACATTTACAACATTAAAGAAGGCGAATAGAATTGTCAAAGTTTAGATCAATGAAGGGAATTATCGAAAGTTCATTTAAATTGAGAGCTGAACATTCTTGAAGATTGAAGATTTTAGAGTCAATATCCGCCTTACGGAAGTGACAGATTTATATTATAATGAAAGATAATCTTAAAGCTAATTATAAGCCTTTTAACGCCAGTCATTGGTTGGGACTTTCCAAGATTTGCCAGACCCCAGCCAATGCATTCTGAACTTGTGCAGATAGTAAAATCGTTTTACCGGCCACAGTTCCCACTTCTGGAAGGATTCACGTTGGGAGTCGTGGTGTCTTACATTTTCACAACATGGCCGGCTCATTGCCATTTGACTTTCTGATGAAAATCAAACTTACATTTCTCTAATGTAAGGAGCTGTCTAGTGATGTAGACCATGAATGTGCAAATTGCATTGTTCCCGGCTTAATCTTTTAATTAGGTTCCATGCTTCAGGTCCGTAGGTTATATACTCTTTAAAACCAATAGAATTGTGATTTTTTGAAAGTTGAGATTAGACTACCAAAGGGGTGTCACTTTAGAGTTTCGTTGCTGGATTTAAGCATTCATTCTTTTTGGTAGATTTACTGGTCTACTCTCTTCAGCAATATTGTTTCAATCATTTCGTCTTTCCTCAATGTGTTTGTTGTACATATTTTACTGAAGTTAATGTGAAGACCAACTTTATTCAGTTTGTCTAGGATTAAATGAGGCGTTTCTAGCGGCTAAAATCTTTCAAAATAACTTTAGAAAGAGGATGATATAGCTAATGAAGGGATTCATTAGTTGTTTTTCTTCAATGGGATATGTATCATTGATACACGTGTGTTGGAAACTAAAGGAAAAAAAATCTAATCCTTCGTAAAAGTTGAATATCATTTGAACAAAATAAGCTTCTAAAAAGCAGCAAAAAATGGTTTTTAAAATGAAAGTTTTTTTTTGTGAGAGAGAGTGAGCTATGAGCCTGCTGATATTTCCACTCCAGGGGATACAGAGAGTGGACTCATTTCAGTGGGTATGACCCGATTTCTCCAGTTATTGATTATCACTTCGCTGAAACGTCTAGTTTTCGTAAAAAAGTTCTGCAGAAAAAGTCTCTTATAGGCTGTCCAAATAGCTTGGATAAAATTATAAGAATGGTCAGGAATGTAAGAACAAGTAAGAATATAATTGCAAGTTTAACATCAAGGTCTTCCGTTGTACTGGCTGCTTTGGTTGAGAATACGGGTTTGGTAACAGTGACGAATTCAAAACTCGATGGAGACGTCTCTTGTGCCTGAAGAATCTCATAGTCATTTTCTGTATCGGCTTCTGGGGTAGAAATAGAAACTTTACTCAGACACTGCGTGATTAAACTCAAAAGACAGAAGCAAGTGGAAAACAGATAGCTCTCCATGATTTGGTCTTCTTGTAAAAATAGAGTACTTTTAAAGCAATGAAGACATTAGATGAAAAATAGATTTTTAGAAGAGAGGGATGAGTCCATGTAAGTAGGGATGATAGAGTATGTCTCTCATTTAGACAAGTCCATTGATACATTATCAATCATTATTATTAATTTTTCGAGTAGTATTTCTTTCGTCCTAATTTTAGTTGCTCTTATCGTCTCAGACCGTCATTCTGGAATTAGTATTACCGACCAAATGGGTTTACTCTACATATTCATATTGAAATACTCTATTCTTAGTTGAGTTTGTTTCTCCCCACAGCAAAAACCCAATTTATGCATAATTTTTGGTAATCTTCAACGTCTTTGGTTTTATTTCCAGTATGAGAAGTGACGTCTTTTTTGAATTCATTGAAAAAAATGTTCATAATCTACTGTTTGATTAAAATGAGGAAGACAATGTTTCCAATCAGCAGATTAATTTTTGATCGGCTGTAGCAAGGAGGGAAAGGGATGTGAAGAGCCGTTCAAGTAAACCCAGGAAGAATAGAGCCGATGGACAAAAATGGGAAAGCAAGAGAGTGAGCTCATGGGTATAGCAAAAACAGCCTCTTCCTACAGCCTACCCACCATAGAGTTGACACGCTATGCCATCGAATGCTTTCTCCAACCCTTTCACAACAAGTACAAGTGGGAGATAATTTTTTCAGATTCTAATATAAAAGTGATTTTTCCAAATCTCCAGGGGAAACATACTGAACATAAAATCAGTACGGAAACGAATTGAATTTGTTACATAAGTCTGCGTAATTAGACCTTGATGCAATAAACATCATAAATCAAGATTTCCCGTCGTAATTGCCAAGTCAGTAAAATTGAGCGGTCTGTTTATTTCCCTGGAGCTTAATTCGGCCTGTGCCCTCTCGTTTTGGCGATCTGGTCAAAATAACATTTTATATTTATGACAGCTAGTCCCCAAGCTCTAAAACCCACAATTTGATCTTCACATTAACAAACACATAGCAGTAAAAGATGAATTCATGTAGAACAGAGGTTCCCATATATTGAACCCCTTCTTTGCCACATTACCTATCCTTCCAGAAAATATATTTAGAATTCATCGAGGAAATATTGTTAGGACACATAGTTACTCTGTAAGTGGGGGTGAGTGCGAAAAATCACTCCAAAATGTAATCACTCCTGTACTGTAGACCATTTTCCAACCTACCTCCCCGAAAATATCCCATCGAAATTCATAGATGACTTTAGGAAATATTGTGTTATGCAGAACAGGGGAGGTATCTCTGCATGGATCCGCCCTCAAAATATAATCACTAACTTCTTACTACACGGCACCGTCCAACCTAAAAGATATCACTGGAATTCATTCATAACAATAGACATTGTATGGACAATCATGATTGAATTCAGAAAATATAGATACGTGAAGGAAATGAAAAAACAAAAGCCGACGACGCCCAGTCGCAAAAAAGAGAAATCTAACGTCGGCATATGAACGGCAGTTGATATTTTCTACACATACTCTATCAAAATACCCCATCCGACCATTGTTAGCCCTGTTGGTGAGTTATAAGACAACTGTCCACTGATTATTGCTTCCTATTCATTTTTCTCGGATATTTGCCCTCTGACAACGGTATAGCGACTCTAAAACCAATGTTGAAGATTTTGGGAATTAAGTTATTGGTTATGTAAAGAGATTACATCCATTGAAAGATTAAGAAGAGTCAATTCTCAAGATTCATTATTTTGAGGTGCGATTGTTAAGGGTCGGTTGTGTAATGAGTAGAATAGTAGAAATCAAGAAGCAAGAATTTTGAATGTTGGTTTTCGAGACGGTTTGGTCCTCATTACTTAGTGTATTTATAAGAGGCTACTTTGCCTGCAGATAACAAACTACTTATGTAAGCAAGGAGCTGCTCAGGTCATCACTGAATTCCCATCTTATCTCTCCTTGTGACGGACTTGGCTCATCCAATAAAAATGATCGTTGACTCTATTTTTTTTTAAGTAATAGTATTGGATTTTTTCAATGAATTGCTATCTATCATTAATTTTTGGCTAAAGTTTTTTTTAATCCTATATTTGTTGCTAATATTGCAACTCTGAATAAGCACCCCCCCAAAAAAAAGCAGAAGACGTGTGAAAAAGATTTCCTTTATCTTTGGATCATCCAACTGACAAGATCTGAAGAATGGATTAGCCGAAATGATGTACTATAAGTATCGTCAACAAAGGTGAAAGGAAATTTGATTGTCCAACAAATTTTTTTAAAACATTAATGACTCTTAAAGTTATAGACAGCATTTGAGCTTCATGTTTTATAGATTAGGTATCAGCCTGAATAATAATTCATTGGACGTTGTTATAAAATTTTCTGGAAGGAGACTGCTCACTTTCATTGGATTGCAAGACTATTTGGCTAAGAATATGTCGCATTGACACGTTACTTGGTTAGCTCTATCGAACAATGTCGAGTCTTTAGAAGGAAACTTTTAGGGCTATAGTCGAAAATATATTTTGTGAAGGCAGAAAAAACATAGAGAGCAAGGTTAGCTGCATTAGGACCAAACCTCCTAGCTCCATAACAATTTAAAAGGAAAACAAAACAGAATTCATTTCTCCATACATTATTATTCCAAAATCCCAATATAGTCGAGAAAAGGGCCTTGAGTGTAAGCAGACTTCATGAAATTGCAGATGTAAACTGTCTTATATACCCACTGGGACCGCAAGTCAACCTTATTTTTAAAACAAGATACACTACTTGCACAAACAGAAAGAAAGCCCGTGGAATTGTAAGCTTATTTCCCGATGAGTGTAACGCTGTTACTTTCTGTCTCTCCTGTCTGTATCTCTTCTCTCGTCTCTGAGTTGATCTTCCTAAATGAATAGCCCCTTTCCCTGCATTGTCCTTTCAGTTCTTTACTCTGCTCACTGAAGAGACAAGTCTGTTCGATTATTGATTTATACATGTTGGCTCATTCATGCCTTTCCCAAGGGAATTACCCTGAATAAAGCGTTGGCCAATTCTATTTCCCGACCATCGTTTGGCATCTCTTCATCTGGTACATCTACAGTCTTAAACTTTTTTTTTGCATTGCAGACCAGTTTAATATTGACAATATTTTGGGAGACGACTGTTAAATGTTAATCACGATAAAGATATAAGTAATAACTCATCATCTAGATTATCATTCCTTTTTTTCCTTTCTGAGTTTATAGAGGTACTCGAAAATCATAGTGACGTTTAGAACTTCTTCAGGAGTCCCTCTGGTGTCGGATCTCATTTATTAGGAAGTGATGTCGATTAAAGCTCACAAACAGCTAACACTGTGTCATTTTAAAAAGGGTTCATCGAACGATTTTTAACATTGAGATTCATCCCTACTCAAATCAAAAAGAAAATGTTCCGTTCATTGTCTTTGGAAATGTACTCGTCTAATTCATTTCATTATTATTGTTGGTTTGCTGCGTAAGTCAAATATATAACAAGGTATGTGTAAAGTGAAAATTACTGACTTTTTTTCATTTCATAAAATAATATCGTGTCCTTATGACCCAAACGGACATACTAGACAAGGTCGGGAAGTATTGGCTCCGTTACACCAATGATACAGAGGTCTGGCAAATCTATTGGAGAGTCAAAATCCAACGACGGATGCTAATAAGCTGATGATGATGATGATGGCTGACCTGCAATTTGGTGGTAAGGAACACTGACATTCAGGACTTTAATAATCCTACTGCTGTTTGGTGGATGATCTGAAAGATAAATTGTTGACTTCACAGCATGGGAACATCGTCATAATTACAGATTTTTTCCTTGACCAGATTGTTGGAACGAGGTTATAGAGGTCAAATTTAGCCCTGGGGAAATAAATAGACAATTGAATTTTACTATAATTACGCAAGGGAATCTTGATTTTTTGTTCAATCAATAATTTGCAACAAGGTTTGCGAACGCAGAATTGAGTAACAAAGTTTCATCTGAGTTGATACAGTATTTATGTTTTGTATTTTTTCCCTGGGATGAAATGTAAACTCTTTCATACAGGAATATTTTGAATCTCATCTTCCACCCGTAGTGCTGAATGATTATTGTGGGTTGATATAAGATTTTTTCTCCTTTATTCCAAAAATAATTCAGTTGTTCGTAATATGCTAGGCATGAAGCAGATAAAGTTAAGTTAGATTCCAGAACCAAGATTTAAATTTCACAAAAACAAAAACTATAGATAAATAAATGGATAAAAACTTCTGAAATTAACGCTTTGATATTTTATATTCTGCTGCTTTCTTTTTTAGATGATATATTGAATGGAGATGGCAGCCTTTTCTTAATCTCAACTGTTCCCATGGTTGGTTTTGTCCAGCATTTTCGTGATTCTGTTTGTGATCACTTTGGGAAAGAGTTTGTAGATGCAGTTGAGTGGGCTTATTGGTCTGTAGTTGTTTTGATTATTCAGATTCCCTCATGTAGTGGCAATATGATTGCAGTGTTCCAATTTTCTGGGATTTCTCACTGCCTGAAACATAAGATGAATAAGGCTGCTAGTTCTCTGGTGATGAATTTACAAACTTTTGCGGGTAGGTTGATGGTGATGTTATCAGATCCAGAGGCTGTACCTCCTTTGTTTATTTGATGTCTTATTTTGCGTCCCACGGAGTAATCCCCTTGTTACGAGTTACTTTTATATACTGATTGTTATCACGTGTCCTTTGCTTAGAGGAATAGAGGTTTAACTCCCTATATCTTCATCCTTTATCTCTTTTCCATCTGCAAGCTAATCTGCTCGAATAAATAGAGTCGCCTTTTTTCCATCAGTTGATTTAGACACCCCATTCAATAGAGACCATAATGAGGAAACAGTCTTGATTTTCTTTTCTAACTTATCTGAGGCTACTCAAACCTTGGCATAATCAATACATCTGGCATCTCATCTTGCTGCAAATAATTGTAGACGTTTGAATTCATAATATGTCTTATTGTTAACATACCTTTTTGAGGGATCTATTCTATAGCTTTTTTCAAATGTTCAATCTGTGAAACGAACGAAAATGGTGGTATTATGTATCTACGCAAAGAATGGATTCAGTGATCCTAACATCTCTTCGAATAAAAATGACTCATCTCCAGATCATTTACAGTATCCCAATTAATCCGTCATAAACAGGTCTGGTCAGACACTCAATGGATACTGTCGCGTAATCAACGTCTTTATGCAGTATGTCGTGTTGTAGTGAACAGTTAAAAAATTAGAAAAAGCTGCAATCACTAAAAAAAAGCGTGAATGCTGCAGGACACAAAGAGGGGACCAATTTAGCATAATCTTACATTATAGATTGACCCCTCACTGAAAACCTCTTGTGGATGATTAAAAAGGCGTTCGTTTCTAGATATAATGAAGACTGAACTGTTTACTTTTTAGCTGTCCACCTCAATAAGTGTGGCCAGTCCGTGCAACTCATAAATAGGTAGCAAGATAGATTAACAGATTGGTAGGTAACAAAACAGCTACAATCACTTGAAAATTGAAGAAACATATGTTGACAGTTTGTCTTGACTGACTCTATACTGATAGCGATATAAGAATGAATACACTTTGCATTTATTTCAGCGGAGAATTATGCATCAGCTTTCAAGGAATCAAAATAGACGATGGGTATCTGAGCAACCTCAGATTTGCAGATGACATCGTCTCCTTCGCAGAAAAACCTCCACGACCTTCAACTAATGCAGGACGAACTGATTAAAGAAAACAAGAAAGCTGTTCTTCATATGAACTTTAGCAAAAAAATTGTCAGGTGCTACGATCACGTCAGAAATAAACGCATGCCGATCAGAATCAAAATCGCAAAACTGGATAAAATAGACCGCTAAATCTACCTGAGACAAGGAATCACGATGGAGTCTTCAAAAAAGAAGATATCAAAGGAAGACTTTCCCACGGAGGGCAGACTTCGGCAGAGCAAGCTCATCCTTCAGAAACGAAAAAATCCCATCAGTTTAAAACAAAACGGTATTCAACCAATGAATCTTACCGATAATAACCAATGGAGCGGAAACATGGAACCAAATCAAGAGACTTATCCGTAAACTGAGATCCATGCAGCGTGCACATGAAAGACCCTTGTCTAAACTCGCATGAGGGTAGATAACAACATTTTATGGAAAAAAAACAAGAGCCAAAGACATCATAGAATTCTTTAGAAAACTCAAATTGCAATAGATTAGTCGTGTTGCAAAAATGACAGAAAAGCGATGGACAAAACAGCTCACAACATACTAAAAGAGGCCAACAAAATACAAGCTGGTAAGACCAACAAAAGTTCAGGAAGTATAATAGAGATTACGTTCGGCAATGGATTACACGGAATTCGTAAGGCCACAGATTACTCACGATTCGAAGAGCTATAGATTATAGATAATCTGAATGGCCATGGATTACACAGAATTTGCAGGACAATGGATTATACATGATATGCAGAGCCATGGATTACACAGAACTTGTAGGGCCATAGGTCATACAGAATTCGGAGGGCCATGGAAAACAGTGGCTTTGTATGACAATGGATCACAGATAATTTATTGGAACACAAACTGTATAGGACCATGGATTACACAAAAATTGTAGAGCAATGGATTACACAGAATCTGTAGGGCCATAGAAAGCATTGGATTTGTAGGATTATGGATTACGCATATAATGTATGGCCGTGGATTTTGTAGAATTTCCATATTGCAATTGATTATACTGAATTACATGGCCACAGTTTAGACAGAATATTTAGTGTCATGGATTACACCCAATTCGTAGGGCAACGGTCATAGAGAATTTGCATTGCCATAGATTACATAAACTTTGGATGGCTATGGATCACACAGAATATGTATGGTTATGGATTATTCAGAATTTGGCAATAGTGAACACAGAATTTGTGTGGCCATTGATCACACGGAATTCGTATTGCCATGAATTATACAGAATTCGTATTGTCATGGGTAATGCAGATTTTGTAAGAATACAGGTTTTGTAAGATAATGGACTATACAAAATTCATAGGCTGTGGATTATACAGGATTTGTAGAACCATGGATTACTCATAATTTGTGGGGCCATGGATTATACAGAATTCGTAGGACCATGAATTAGACAGAATTTGTAGGGATAATGGATTACAAATAATTTGCACGACCATGGATTACGCAGAATTTGTAGGGCTATAGATAACACAGATTCTGTACTTTAGATTGCATCGATTATCCATTGTACAAATTAGGAGATAGATTATTTTTGATGTCACCATCAAAGCATACCACATCATACCTTGGGACACAAGAAAAGGAAAAAACTATAATCTCTGGTTCAATGTATATGTTGATCAACTAATGGCGATATTTATGGCGCACCAAGTCTTCGTAAGCATAATTTTCATATAAAAAGGTATAACTAAAAATTTATATTTATCAGGTGTTAACAAAATAGTTAAAGTGAAAGTCTATTCTTGTCTATCATCAGATTACGAAACAGGACTTGTCAAGGTACGACGTAACAGTGCATCCTCGTTGACTTATTGACATTTAAATTTTTTGGATAAAGAACCAAACGCAGGATTTTAATTACATTATGTCACTTATTTCTGATGAGTATGTTGTTTAATAATACATATTCATGAGAAAATACTTATCTCAGACTGACGGTCCAAGGGCTACGATATGAAGCAACGGAAATTAAGGAAGAAATACTGGACAAAATATCATTAATAACTGATAATATAACAATGGGCGAATCAAAATGGGCAAACAACTAAAAATTACTCATCCAATCTTTCCTCAGATTTAAACTTAACAAGATTCGCTTGTTGATGATTGCTATGATATATTGATATACCAGTTTAGTATCAAACCATCAACAGTGGGATGTCCTGTGGGGATTGAACCCAACAACAGCACCCAAGACTAATCGTTTCACCGGAAAGGTTCATAGTTTTAGATGGTGGATATGAATATTTTCATTGGCAAAATATTTATCTTTGATGAGACGAGTTCATTATTACGGATCTATACCCCAGGAAAACAATCACACTGTCCACGTGAGAAGTGGCGCCTTTATAGAAAAGAAAGGAAAGCAAAATAAAAGAAAACGATACAGAGGAACGAAGCAATTTTCTTTTGGCAAAAGAATACCAGAAAAAATGTTGAATGCTTGTTTTTGCAAATGCTATTTCCTTTTCGTCTTAATGGCTCAATGTTTAAGCAATGTCACTATTTTTCCTCCAAAAACCAACGAAAGAAATTCTTCCGACTCAAATCAGACGAACCTTATAGATAATCCCGGAGAGGATTCTTTGGAAAGCCGTATGGAGCAAGTGACATCTACAACTGTTTCGTTCCAACCGTTTAACACAACCATAACCCCAACCGGAGAGGATCGTATATTATTTTATAATGCTAAAACTACGCTTGTATTCCAAGTCCTTTTCCCGACGATGATCTTTTTCTTGATAATACTCGCCTTATTTAGATCTCAATTAAGAGAGAATCTATCATGCAAGCATGATCAACAAAGCTCGAATGATCCAGATAATGACAGTCATGACGCGGAGTTGTAAATCAGTTCCCAAATACACCTGGATGCAATTACGTCATCTTTATCCTCTGACGATGAGGCAGAAATATCAACATCCTCATAGTTCCCTCGTGATAAAACACTCAGCCATTTCAAAACCCCCTAAAATAATTTTTGAAGTTTCAACAAAAGCTTTTTTCCCACGAATTTTGAACAGAACTTTTTGTATAGTTTCCCATATATATATATATATATATATAATATATATATCCACTGGGGAAATGACTTATACTGCTATCTTTTTAAGTAATTATTTTGATTGAAATAAGTACTATGTTTTTGAGAAAAGTACTCGGTTGAAGGACAGATTGTAGCAGCTATAATCAGCTCTACATATTTTGCTGAAAATGTGCGTTTTCTTTCGCAGGGACAGAGTTTTTGACTCAAAAACCTACCTCTAGATATCAATATTTTCGAAAATCACTTTTAATCTAAGCTAAAACAATTCTATTTACATTCCTGAATCACCCAAGTGTGCTTTCTAGACTGTTAAGAACCTGCACAAAATAGATGCTGATAATTATTTTGACCATCGACTTGAGGCTTGGATACTGGGTTGCCAATTCAGATATTTTCTCAAACTTTTTGAATCTAGAAATTGCCCCCAAATTTAAACTTTGGAAAAAAAAATGATCCAAATTGGCAGCAATGGACTCCTATATACGGAAAAAGTATGTTAAATTAGCAAAATTAGACTCTTAAAATCTAAAAATCTAAAATTGCATCCGCAGATCTTGTGTTATGTCTGGTTAGAAGGAAACAAATGAACTTAACTAATCTTCATCGAAGAGAAAATAGACATTTATTACATAATAACTCGGATGCTTTGTATTCACCTTTAAAATGTTGTACATGTTTATGGAGAGATGAGAGGAAGTCTTTATTCTACCAATACCGAGAGGCTTCTTTCTAAAGATTAAGCTACGCTTTGTAAATAACGGTTTTGTGCTTATTGCAGACGTTCATTTTTTTCTGTCCGAATGCCGCGATTCTACTAAATTTCACAGCTATTAATTTTCTTTCGAAGACTTTATATCAAAACTTGTTTGTAATGCATTCCGAAAAAAACATCTTTCCTCGTCTGATTCTGCAGGCCTTTTAAAACTGCACAAAGGAAACATTGCAAACCATTTCATATCTTTTTGTCCCAGATTGTTCGCGGAATGAAGAAAAATCCATGTTCATGAACTAATTCATGGAATGTTGATTTTGTCTTGTTTTAGTTGAGAAAACAGCTGACTATCAATCCATTTTCAATCCCTCCCAACGAAGCTTGTTTCCATTCTATCTTTTAATTTTCAAATGTGAACTGGATAATATTCTAAAATAAGTAATCCCAGGCTTCGCAAACTCTCACTCGTGTACCTTTTTGATACCATTTTAATTTTCGCGACCCTGTACGTTTTTTTCAAAAGCAATGGGTACTAAGACTATTAGTATCTAGTCGTAATCCTGTTTACTATACATAGAAGATCAGAAAATTTTCAACCAATAACATAATTAGTTTTGCAGTATTACATTAAAAAAATGTAACGAAAAAAAATCATTTTCTAGAAATTAGTTCATACCATTGATCATCTAAAGTATCAGTATAAGTAGTACAATGAGATTTTTTTAATATTTTTGCCACTCCTTGTAAAGCCGACCTTTATTAGTTGAAATTCTGCTCTTGACCATAAAAAAACTTTTCCCTCCATTCTGGCTTTACGTTATTGTATATATTGTCTTCGTGCAAATACTGTCTCAGAAAATAGATTTATCGGAGGAAGGTCAAGGTTTTTTACGTTCTCTTTGCACTTTGAGAAAGGCATGAATCCACTTTTCTACTCCAGCCATGGTTGAATACCTGAGAAGCTGGAACCTATCTACCCTGTGAGGCAGTCCATTTCCGAAAAAAATACTTTGGTAGAAAAGCTGTAGCTTTGCTGGTCCCAAGCCTGGATGAACGGTGAATGATTAGGTGTCAATTTAGCCACTTTACATATCATCTCTTTCTATTGATAGATTAGCCAGAGCTGTTATATTATACTAAATACCCTCGAACAAATTCACGGATATAGTATTTGCATTTCTTTGAAATGATCTTCTGAGGAAAAAAAAATTGTTTCAATGGAAGAGTTCATGGTGTCAAATACTTGGTGGGAGTTATCCCACCTGCTACTTTTTGGTATATAACTTGAATCCAGATTTTTTTTTTTCTGAAAAAAAAATTCGCATGATTTCGGAATGATTGTTCAAGTCTTGGTTGGAGACCGGAGCGAGGGTACCATTCGTCAATTTTGATAGATTACACTGCAATTTTCGTTCTTGGATAATGAATGCCATTTTCTGATTGTTTTTGTGCAAAAATTACAGAAAATGGCTATTCTTTTCGGACTTTACTTTTGTGATAAGGACAGTAATATTCATAGGTTATCGTTTTTCTTGCTCTGTCCAACTGAAAAAAAAAATCAAGCGAAGAATCATTCTCGGATGGTAAAATTTTGGCAGAACAAACTAAACCCTCAAGAACAATTGTATCCCATTGGTCCCCAAAAGAAATTTATACAACCAATGCATTCTCCTGAGCCACGTAAGGAGAATCCTGCTCAACGTCACATGAAGAGAACACAGTATATTAGAGAAAAACAGGATATCATAGAATCCATTCGTAAACTGAAATGGACTGATCATGTTACAAGAATGTCGAACAACAATGGGACATCACTGCTCACAACGTATATCCCCTGGGATCATAAACGAAACTATGGCTGGTGAAAAATATCGACTTTGTGACACCCATGATTGTAGGGTCACATCTTCGAGAAGTTTTATGTTCAGCGAGGGACAGTAAAAGTTGATTATATTTCAAATTATTACTGTCCTGATCTTAAAGAAACTATTGACGTTTTCTAAACATTTCAGATCAATGTATAAGTTCTCTCGACTTCTGTACAGGTAATGATCTCTGAAGAATTCAATTATTAAAAAAAAAAAATACAAACCAAAAACAACCTGGCAAAAATTGAGGGACCATTTAAGCACAAACTTACTTTCTACTTTTCCCTAGCAAAAATCTATTATTGAAGGAATTTAAAAAAAAAAACGAAAAACTAATCGTTTTTACTAAAAATAATGAAGAGTAAAAGTTGAAATTTTTAGCTGTCTAGCTCCACTGGTTCGTCCAGAACGCGTTATACATGCATAAATACATAGCTAGTTGGACCAGTTAAAAAACTGAAGAAACTTGAATTGACTGTTGGTAAACCAACAGAAAAAAAAAACAAACGGTTTAGACAGTGTTGTGTTTAATGTAAATTTGACTCCAGAAAGTTGTGGTCATTTGACTATTGGAAAACATTGATTTATCTATCTCATAGATTATAGTCTCCTTCAAATTATACTTTGTAGACTGTGAGGTGGTGGTTTTGCGTTTCAGAACAAGCAGTAGTAAGAAGCCTTAAAACTTTGGAATAAGTCCAAAAAACTATTTAGACAGAGTCTTGGATATATGTTACATCATGAGGGCTGATAGAGACTTTTTGATCGAATATTTGATTTAATTCTTGAATATTTTATTTTATTTCAAATAGCATTTTTTTGCTAAAGATACTTTTTGCACGAGCATAAGTCGAGTAGACTAAAAAATATTCCATCAAAGAAAGGAAGTTATAGAGTAACCCTTTTCTAACACCAAAAGGACTATAGAAAAACAACGTAAATAGATCTATTGACAAAATAAGGCGTGGTCGCTTGGAACCCCGGCAGATAGATAGCCAGTCACAGCTATTTGATTAAAAAGACATCAAGAGAAAGAAAATAGAAAAAAAAAGACGGTGTATGTATATATATTGTAGCGACGGAAGTGAGAGGTAAATTTAGTTTCGAGGGAAATGAAAAGAAAGCGAGGGGAAATAGAATAGAAAAGGGTACATGATCATTTAGTTCTGGTATTAGGTGAAAGAAGAGGGCAAGTTAATTTAGTAAAAGAAATAACAAAAGAAAAGTGTCTGCTGTCTTCAAAAGAAACCACATAGTCAGACCAGAACAGACGGAGCAAAGTAGGCAGACAGACAGCATCAAGTCCTACGGACAGGCGGCCCTGGCCGCTTGCAGTAGAATGACATTGATCTCTCACTCTTTCTCCCTCTCTTTCAACAAGCTTGATAGCTCACTTTCCCTCTCTCTGTGAATGGGGATTTTGTTTAGTTTACAGTCTAAGACTATGCATGTATTTTCGGTCGGGTGATGAAAAGAAATAAAGGTTCGATTTTCAATCCCGATTTGCGTTTTGCATTTCTCGCCCCCCATGTTGCATCTGAAGTGTGCAAACGTGCAAAGAAAGCCATTATTCTGAATATATAACTGCATTGTCTAGCTTAGGATCGAAACCGCTATAAACTTTTTTTTTCAGAATAGTAACGTTAGGATCAATACCGTAGTCTCCTTTCGACCAGTTTTCAAATCCTGAGTGTTTTGTATTTGCTCCATCATCTGTTTATATTGAAGTATTTTGTGCATAGGTTCCGTAGATTAATCGGGGTATTTTGTTGGATGGAAAGTATGGAAGGATATGGAAGTGATATTTTGGTTGAACAGCAGATAAATGTGGATAGAACGAGGATGATGTAGGAAAGATTAGTATCCTCTCTCTATTTAGCCTTGGGCCAAATCTGGATATTTCATACCAGTTAATACCGTTCGTTGCGTGCACACTGTCACATGTTTGAGGGAGTAGATCCAAATCGAACTACAATCAAATAAATATCTTTGTTCTCTGATCGTTTGTGCACCGCAATTACTCGACAAGTGACCATTGTACCAAGATAGTATTCGCCAATTACTAATCAGCACATAAGTTCAAAGTTGTCTGAATCAGTGGTTCTAGGGGAATCTAATAATGATAAATGATTATAGATATTTGTTCATAGTTTCTATAAATGATTTCCCTTGACTCTCACTACTTAAACTTAAATTCAAAATTGTACTCAATGGATTCCAATGAAACTTTTCTGAAGCTTGGACAACAGATAAGGGGGACTGGTCAAATTTTGGGGTGGATCCTGGAAATCTTTTTGATTGCAAGATATTTTCCTTTCTTTTAAATATCTATAAATGCACCCATGACTCTCCAGGAGTTCCCAATGGATTCCAATTAAGGTTTATTGAAAGATGAACCATAAACTACAAAGGAAAAGATCGAATATATAGGTGGTATGGATTCAAATTATTTCCACTGACGATGGCGTTGGCAGATATATGCGCTCTCTGAATGCTATCCATTTTTTAAAAAGTGAACGAATTTGTTAGCAGACATTACGGATGCTGACGGGTTTCTGAATAGAAAGTTTTCTTTGTAATGAAGAGTAATGTTGACAGCTCCATTAAACAATAAATCAGGTATTATTCTACGTGAAAGATATCATTGAGAGTAATGGGTTTGCATAATCCGATAGAAATTGTATGTACATATTTGTACCGTGAATTATCAGACTAGGAAACAAAGTCTTGATCAATGTCTTAAGGGAGGTAATCAAGTATGGAGAATCTCAATGAGATAAGTTCAGTAATTCACTATGGGGGCCCTTATGAGTGCACAACAGACCAAAGTGTCATAGTTGACCATTTGATCGCAATATAAAAATCTTGCTCGCCAAAATCTTCGTCAAAACAACATTAACCACCATATTTATGAATAAAAAACAAATCAATCGACAGAGAATTAATCAAGGAACAAGATACAATCATTCGATACTCGAAAGAGTTCAATGGAAAGACATTCTCGATTGATTTCAATGATAGCAATTTGGTTATTTTTCGACCATATTTGTTACGTGACTGACCTCCCTAGTTGAATTGGGAGAAGGACAAATAATACACTACTAATTCATCCAAAAAATTTTCTTCAGAATCACTGTTATCTGGGATTTGATTGTTTTAGAAACCATCAATTCCTGCCCACCCGTTTATGCAAATACAAACTTTGACTCCTTTTTCGAGAGAAAGTTTGGCTATCTTTGTAAAAACGCATAATGTGGCCATTTTGAGGGGAGCACATTTTGCATATTGGCAATTTCGAACGGTTAAAAGTAGCTCGATTGTTGCCATTGTTTAAATGACATTAATTTCAATCTAAAATTAATGTTTCTCGGCAACCTCTCAGTTGAGACACAACAATGGGAAAATGCCATTATTGCATCTTAGTTTGATTTATCGGTTTATTGAAAATCAGAGTATTAAAAATTTTATCTAAATCAAACAAGATAGAAAAATACGCACCTGCGCCTTATAAATATGACCCTCAGATGATTTCATTGGAAACTTTCAAAATTAACTTTATTATAAATGAAATGGAATCTATACAGTTACCAGGCAATCGAATCTACTGACTAGGTTTTGGGAGTGGGGGGTACGAAGTGTCTTTTAACTTTACCAAGTGTATATCTCTGAATTTTTGAGATGAAGTATTATCATTATTTCTATTAATATTCAGACCATCCTCATCTTGGTTATTTTTCATACTTTTTTACCAAGTATTTTTTTTTTTTTTACTAATCATCGACTGCTGAAATATTGAAATTTTACACGAATTGATTTGACTGTTGGAGGCTCTTAATCTTTGATGCTGGGTATTTTTTTCTTTTCAGTTTGTGTCTAAAACAGAGCAATATCCCGAAAGACAAACATCGACCCCAACAACTAAAGACCAAAAGCCTGCTCGACTGCATCCACAAACGTTTCACTTAACAGATCACTAAAACACTCAATGAAAAAACCAACCGCAAGAACAAGCTTGACTTAGAAGACGTTACTCGACCATCGACCATCCCCATTCAATAAATCAGCTGAAAGAGAAAGCAGCCGAATATAAAATGCCATTCTTCTTAGCATATATAGATTTCAATAAGGATTTCAACTCTGTGAAAATTACCATAGCAATGAAGGCCATCACACTACAAGGTAAACGCCCTGTATGTTGGACTACTGCAACATATTTACAATCACAGCAACGTCATCAACAGGCTATATAAGGACTCCGAAACCTTCCATCTCCAAAAAAGAGTAAGACAAGGTGATACCAGCTCACCCGAACTCTTCACAGCCAGCCCAGAGATGATCTTCCGAAACTTTGGAGCATAAAGGAATCTAAGTAGACGGCAAATATCTAAGCAATTTTAGATTTGCAGACGACATTTTCCTTTTCGTAGACAACCTTTAACTCATGCTAGATAAACCAAACAAAAAAAGCAAAAGAGTTGGCCTACACTTGAACTTCAGTAAAGCAAAAGTCATGTGCAACAATCACATAGAGAATATGGACATAACTGTCAAAATTAAGGATGTAAAACTGGGGAAAGTAGACCACTACATCTACTTGGGACAACAAATCTCAATGAAACGCTTGAAAGAAGAGGAAAGCAAGCGAATAATCACCTTAGGGTAGCAATCATTCCGCAGAGTAAGGTCAACCTTTAAGAACAAGCCTATCCCAATAATCCTGAAAAGAAAAGTATACAACCAATGCATATGGTCACTTATGGAGCTGAAACATAGAAATTATCTAGAAGAAAGACCTGCAAACTGAGAAGCATGCGATGTGCATATAAGAGAATCATGCTCAACTATTTACAGATTGCA
This sequence comes from Thysanoteuthis rhombus, assembly GCA_963457665.1. Classification (NCBI taxonomy): domain Eukaryota; kingdom Metazoa; phylum Mollusca; class Cephalopoda; order Oegopsida; family Thysanoteuthidae; genus Thysanoteuthis; species Thysanoteuthis major. The sequence goes on from OY735211.1 coordinate 51,289,918, forward strand.
ACACAGCACAGTATATCTGGAAGAAAGCAGGAGTCCAAGACATCATTGAATCTAATAGAAAACGTAAGTGGCGATGGGCAGGACATGTTGCAAAAATGGCCAACAACCGATTGATATCACAACTCACAATATGAATCCCCAGAGATCACATGCGAAACCAAGGCCAACAGAATACAAGATTGAGTTATGAACGAGATAATTTCGGAAAGTTCTGGCTCTGTGACCCCCATGATAGAAAAATGTGGCAAATCCTGGGGATGACGGACGATAAAAGACTGATGATAAATTTGATGGGAATCAACTGAGGATATAAGTTACTGTTAAGATATAATCCAATTACGGAGCAAGATTTATTTCCGCGGTGGTAGGTAAAATTCTGGAGAATACGTCCAGAACAGTGCTTTTTATATACCAAGCCACCGTTGTGACGTTATGTAGGATAGTTTTCATCACCATACAAAAATTGTGAGTTTACACCGTAAGGTTATGGTTACCTTCCGATGTAAATTTATTTAACATAAAAAAGGACGATGGATATAATTACTATAATCATTTTATGCAATTGGCACAAAGGAAAAAGACACTAGACTGCAATCACAAAATGCCTATAGGACACCTTGGATCCAAATGCTATAATTCAGAATCCTTCCAATAAATTTTCTTCAAACGATCTGGATACACGATTTATCTTTACAGTAAATTCTTGTTATAGCAGTACAATTTAATGACATACTTTCTGATAGCACGTTTTTCTTTATATTATCACAAGACTATTCAAATAACTCTGCATCCACGAAATTAAATCTCAGTGCAATATTTCAAAAATCAAAATAATAAATCAATATATAACAAAAAATGTCTTCTAAATTTACTGTCAGTCAGCAGTTGTATAAATAGCAAAAATTTAAATTGGTTACTAGCATTTGTAAAGAATAAGGTGAAGTGGAAATAGTGGTTAAAGAGATATAAAAAAGAAGTAAGCTGGCAACATGAGAAGGGGTATATTACATTTATATATAAGTATATTATCCACTTTTGGACAGAATTTCAAAAAAATTCTTTTTATATTTAAACTTCAACGAATAAAAATACCCACACGATTAATTTACCGTGTATATGATAAGTATTAACACTTTTTGATTCATTTATTCTAATTGCACACCCATGAAAGTGTATGGGGCAATAGACCGTAAAAAGGTAATTAAGCCATTTGGTCTGATATTTTTGGAATCTCATGAATGAATTTATACACGTATAAAATCAAACGTTCATAACGACATCTTCATTATAACAGCACTTCAAATCCCCGAAGACATTGTAATAATGGGAGTCAACGGTAAATTGGGGGAAGTTGGTCGTCTGAGTGCGAGGTTTCCAGGTTAGTAGCATTGATGTTGTGACTTGGAAAGATTGTTTTTTGGGGTTTGGCTTGAATTTATATTTCCATAGGATTGGAATAATTTCTCTGTTGCTCAAGATACAATGCCCTGACCCGCACTGACAAATGGAGAAAGAATCAGTTTTACAAAACGTTAACAATGGCTGCCCGGTACAACAGTCAGTTTTCGACCAGCCGCAAGAAATTAATGAGGTGGAAAGACAATTTACGGCAATCTCACGGAGAAATGCATTCATTTTCTTCTTCTAAACAAGGTGCCCTGCTGTTTCAACCTTTACGATAATCGGCAATACATCGTCTGATTGAAAGAAAGTTTCGACCAGTTCTTATCGAAATCAGACATTCCCTGCGGCATAACTATATATATATATATATATATATATAATGTATATATATATATATAATGTATATTAGTGGAAGTTTTTGTAGCGCACACGCACACAAATGAATTGTTCTGATAGTGACTACTACACGCTGGAGCTTTGTACAACACTCACCAACATTGATTGAATTTAATTACGGTTGAAATCATTTCAGTTATGCATGGGATTGATAACTAAATTGTTTATACTAGTAAGAAAATGAGCCTACCAATTACACGCAGTTCACCTGGAACGCATATTTTGTCCGGCATCAAGGTTTGCTATTTATTGACAGTGGATCAGCAAATCCATTGCCTGACATGTAGTAATCAGCCGGATTTTAATCTGAAAGTTTCGCTTGCGCTAGCAAAAATGAAACCTTCAATAGTTATAAAGATTTTAGATTCTGTTTGTCCCTCATTGATTCGTTTTGACTTTGGGTAATTCTGCAAAGATCGTTTTAAAGAATTGTCAGGTCAGATCAGTCAGTAAATATAAACTGTCACCTGATACATGTGTTCTGTCAGCAGTATGCCATGTTTTTGATGATCAATAAAACAGTTCTCTCGGCTTTTGTTGGCTACCTGAAAAGTTTACATTTTCTAAAAGCAAGCTTGGACGCTAAAAAGTATAAATTAAGGACTGAACTAACATTGTAAATTAGCTCCACTTCTCTTAAACACATTTTTTTTGTGGGGGGGATTTAAAAAACAAACAAATGCTGTTCCTACTACACTATGGGATACATCTTCAGTTTCAGCCCTCTAGCTCCATTGCAACAGCCTGTACATGTGACACATACAAACACACACACATACAATATATATATATATATATATATATATATATATATATATATATATATATATATATATAAGTTGTGTTGCATTATATAGAAGCTCAAACGTAACTGCTTTCAACCCGAATTTTCATCTTGTTTAGTTAAATACATAATGTTATATTGAAAGAGACGAAAAAAGACAGATGATAAACGAGATATCCATTTGTAATATTTGCTGTGACTAGGATACCTTCCTTCAAATATTTGTCATTGCAGTCAGACGGAAGTGACTTATATTGACGGATTCAGGGATGAATAAATAGTAGCATGTCAATCAGAATTTTTTTAAATAACTCAAACAAACAAGAATCATAAGACTGTTGATGCTTCCAGGATGTGTGCAGTAAAAGGAGGAGGAAGTGAGGGAAGAAGTAGTCCATTTTCACACTTGTTAATTATTCAGGAAGTATTAATCTCAATAAAAACCTTGAATAGCCATTCTTGGTGCTTTTAGCAATTTTTGTTTTGTTTTTTGAATATCAATATTAGGAATTCGGACATTGTATTATGACATCATTAACAGCAAAATTGATAAGAGAAGATACTTTTCTAATGGCATCACACCTTCCAATATCGTCACAACTCTTGGGACCGATTAAAAACATCTTATTGAGATGTGCAAACAAATCTGAAAAAAAAACCATAGATGACGCAAAAATTCGCACATGAAATATCTTCAATGAGGTTTATTACGTAATGCAGCTTTTAGTTGCAAATCAATTCAAGAAACCAGAGTTTCTTTTAACACTTTCAAGACCAGCCTATCATGGTTCTCAATGCCTGGATTTTTGAAAGGATATAAAAAGCTGAAACGTAGTATTTTTTAATGGGTAAAGAAAAGTGTTCTCCATTGAAATCTGGAATTTTTTATATTTTGAAGAAACAAAGACCAAATGGGATACATTAGTCATTCATCCAGGAGGGATGGAAAATAGCGTATTAGAAGATCAATTAATTCACACATCTTTTCAGTCGTCTGATACGAAGTAATTCCTGCGTTGATGTCATGTTGTGTTGACATCTGTGGTTGTAAAAGACGGTAAAATCTCTTTTCCTTTTTGAGACTTGGAAGTAAGCGACTAAAAGAGATCTACAGAACAATATATCCCACCAACTCTTGACCCTTTATGTAAATATGTCACAGGAGTCTCAAAAGGTTTAGAACTGTTTAGACTACTTTAAAATATATTCAAGTATGCTCTTGCTTACTTCCTTTGTCTGTCCCTGTTTCTGTATGTTATGCTTTCATTTCATCATCCAATGTCGAATGTATTGGGTAACAGAGAGGTGGCCATAGTAATTCCAGGAACTATTCAGGCTATTGAATTTGTTCTTTTTGCTGTTTTCATTGTCGTCATATGGTTTCGACCGTTCAATTCTACCGATTTCTGTGAGTTCAAAATAAAAAAAAGTCTGTTTTCATTGGAAATTGTTGGTAAATAGAGAAAGCAAACGAGGTTGATATACCGTTAGCTCGAAAAGGAATAAGACAAGGTAATACCAGCTCATCCAAACTCTCCACAGCCTGTCTCGAGATAATCTCCCGAAACATTGACTTGAAAAAAAAAAGGAATCAAAGTAGACAGCAAATACCCAAGTTACCTCAGATTTGCTGACTACATGGTTCAATTTGGAAAAAAACTCAACTCCGTCATGATATCCAAGTAATGAACAAAGATGACAAGAAAGTTGGACTTTACATGAACTTCATAGAGACCAATGTTACGTAATTCAAACACGCTGAGGTCAGATACACAAAAATCTAAACCGAAAATACAGACCTGAAAAAAGGAGACAAATACATCCACCTAGGACAACGAATCACTATGAAATCTTGAAAAGAAGAAAAAATCAATGGAAAAATCGCTCTAGGATGGCAAGCCTCCAGTAGAACAAGCTCAACCTTTAAGAGCAAGAAAATCTCATCAGTTCAAAAACAGAAAGATATACGGCCAATGTAACCTCCTGATAGTCACCTATCCAATAGTAAATGGAACCTAACCAAAGGAATGACCTTCGAACTAAGAACCATGTAACGTACACAGGAAAGAATGATGCTCAACCTCACATGGACGGAAGAGAGAACAATATATTAGAGAAAAAACAGGAGTCAGAGATATAAAACTCAGAAGAAAACTCAAATGGCAATAAGGTAGTCATGTTGTTAGATAATCGATCGACATCATGACCCTCAACGTGGATCCCCAGAGATCGATGCAAAACTGTGACCGGTAGAATATAAGATGGTGTGGCAAACTAGAGATGTTCAGAAAGTATTTGTTAAGCAAAGTCCACGATAAAGAGGTCCTACGAATCCTAAGGAAGGTGTATGTTCAACAACAGGCGCAAAAAGGCTGCTGCTGACCTTTTAGGAATGATACTGGCTCTTAATAATACCGTTAGTACATAAAAGATATGTTGGCTGGATACTTTTGGGACAGATTCTTCCGTTATGGTTATGCATCGATTCTAGTCAAAACAGTCAATATCGGTTTATTCAGATTCTAAACTGATCTGACTGTATAGCTATGTACATTTGTATCGCACGTACAAGGTGCATCGATGGAGCTAGGGGGCTAAGAATTAAAAAATCCCTTAGATAGGTTTATAGCAGGGGTTCAACCTTCAATGTAAATTCGTGTCTGGCGGTATTTACGCCTTTTTTTTTTGTTGATAATACGTCTCTTTTAGTGATCACTGCCCGACTAAAGGTTGGAGGTGTAACTTATTTATTGATCATCCCTCTTTCCAATGTCTTCATTGATCAATCCCAAGACGGCATGGTGCTAAAACATGTTGGTCACGTGATGATTTCTATTCAGTGACTAACCAACGGACCTGTTATTCTCTTTAATTTATTTGAAAAGTTTTCGGACGAAAATGAAGCCATCGTAAATAAAAACCGCTGACGTGTTCATATTTTTTTAAAGCAAACTAAAATGGTATAAAAAAACTAGTAATGCGATTTGGTTGCTTCGTTTGTTTACAGTAAATTTGTTTAGACTTGAGGAAATGTTTCAAAATCTGTTAAGGCTTCTTCCAATTTGAAAGAATTTGCTGTAGGAAAACAAGCGCAGCGTATCAATAAGAATTGAAAAGAAAATGCCAGGATGAGAGGAAGAGTTGTTCAGTGAATATTTTCAGGGAGTTTTATTAATGTGTGTCTTGTTTAAAGATCGGTTACAGAATCCTTCATTTTTGATTTTTTTTTATTAATCTTTTCAGCACCAATTTATCCAAATGTTTAAATACCTGAATTTAAAAAAAAGGTATTAAAAAAAAGCCCCAAAAGTGTTCAATATTTTTAATGTTTGGAGAAAGCTATTCCCAAAGTCACCAAATACAAAACTGACTATTGATCATTTCTTTATGATGATGATTTTTTCGTTCATGAATCTAACCGCTAGGCAAAGGCTAATGGGAAGGGAGGGTACAAAAAAAGGAGACACCCTGTGTGAATACGGAAATTAATCCTGGAGCCCATCCGGCGGCCATGAGACCAATAAACTTGTTTTTTGTTTACTCAAAATCGTAAAAGGAGACTGAGCGGAGGATTGACTCGGCGAATCAAGTTCGAACTCTGGCTGACGCAGTTCTTGTAAACTGATACTCACAGCAAAGGCATGAATCCAACTCTCCCTCCTCAGCTTTTGGTATAGTGCCGCTGGGTGAAGTTTATAAGCTACTTTGGTTGCTGTCTGCTTCAAAGTTTATTTCAAATAGGTAACTTAATATGAGGAGCCCGAGCATGGATAAATGAAGCCGTAGCCAGTGTAAGGGCGCTTTTTACTCACTTGCATTATTCAAAAGTATTAAAAAAATTTGGATTACTACCGTATATTAATGGCAACCAAGAGTCTTGTCAGGGTAGTGAGTTGGATCCTAACCATGCATCCTACTAATTCAAGACTAAGCATAGCTAATTGAATAGTATAAGACGCTCACCATAGTATGGACCTTTAGTAGCTAGATAAGGTGTTGCAAATTCAGTCTCCACTGGGTACCCCACTAAGATATATGTATATATGAAGCTAAACCTAATGAACAGCATTTGATGCCCAACTTAACTTAAGACATGATTGCTTTGTAAGCCAAGTGATTATCGTGCAGAGTTCGGTCCTCCCTGGGTGGCTCTTCATTATATCTCAGTGCTAAGCTAAGCCGATGAAATGAGAATCCTACTAGCTGGATAGTAGGAAAGCAAGAATGATTACTTGGTAAACCTAATATTGTAATAAACTTTTTAGTCAAAATATGTCTCACTACTATCAAGTGCCATATCCAAGATTTTACAAAACTTACGACACTCTTCGCTCTGAATGCGTTCCTTACTTCACATGGCGAATATTCAACAACCAGTGCTTGTTTTAGCCATTTTTGCGCAATCTTTCAGCTATATTTGCCAATGTCCAGCTTTCTCTTGCCATTTAGGATACATCCTAATTGTAGCAATCAAAATTGCCATAAAATTGCCGCTTCAGTTGAGTGGATTCGTCCAGTGAGGTGAACTGCTTATATCAGTGGTTTCCAAACTTTTTCTGTGGGCCGCAATATCGGGAAAAAAAGCAAAAGAGCGAAGAAAAATCGAAAAAAAAAAAAAAAAGAAAACTCCATCGAATAACTTTATAATATGATCATGATAGAACCCGGAAATATAAAGCAATTCAGCTACAGTGATCTGTAAATAAGGATATTCCAATCCTAATACAAAATATAAACCTTACATAAAAGTTTGATAATGACACTTTATACTTTACTTTAGTGTGTGGCATGAAATCTGAAAACATTTTGAGTTTCTATACATGGATATTTGAATGTTACCTTTATTTGTCTTGAATATTCACGCCACATATGCCATCTTCTTTCGCAGCGACGGTCGGTATTTTTTTGGAATCATTGGATTTTATCAATGACTTTGGAGAGTCAAGCCATAGTGGTGACTTGTTATGACTAGATGTATTTTTTCTAACAATAAGGACCATAGGAATCTCGACTAAAGCGAAAAATGACAAGATTCTCGGCCAATGGCGAATCTCGGGAGCTCTGCTCATAATGAAGATTAACATGACTAATAATTCAGCAAAATTCAAATAAACTAGTTTCATCTCTTGTCGGATAAAGAATCCGTCTGATTAAAATTCAGCCAAAATGCAACCTGGCCTCCGCTGCAAAGAATTACTCTACGGTTGCCAAATTAGCCGTTTTCAGCTAGATATGACTGATCTATTTCTCCAATTTAGCCGATAAAAATCTAGCCATTGACAATCAGTGACTGATGATCACACACACACACACACACACACACACATATATAAATATATATAAATATATGGCTTGGCTCTATTGGGTAAGTCAATATTTCAGATAAATGTTTTTTCTCTTTTCGTCTTGTCCGTCAATTTTCCACTTCTCTGTTTATCAGCTCGCCAGTCATATTAACGGTAATCGCCAATCAAAATGATGTTTTACAGTCAACATGAGCCGAAAAGAGACTGACTTACCCGAGATGGTACTTCAACGACAGGCTTGAGCCAATATGGCTGCACTTCCGGTGTAGACAATTGACGTCATGGCTACCGTGTCGAGCCTCATTTTAGCGGCAAAAGTCATCTTCAGATTGGATTTCAGATTTGCAAAAGACTGTCAGGAAATGAAATACCGTAGGACAGACTTCCGGGGAGTCGTAATCTGAAGCAAATACAGAATAAATCTTGTGAGGTACAGGCAAAAACGCAGTCCAGGTAACGTTGCTCCTCATCGGCAGTGTGTTAGTTACTCAGGAGATGCCGGCTGGAGATATTTAGAATCAGACATATTTCGAGTCAATAGAAGGATGTCAATCTCATCAGTAAAATGACCCACCTTTTCGAGTATAACTTTTCCTCAATGGTTTCCTTAGGAACGATTTGCACTCACAGAATTGTGATTTTATGTAAATACGAAATCAAATACCCACAGCTTTTGAACATCGATTTATAGCTGTAGATGATTGGAATGAAGGTTACAAAACCTCGACTAAAATCTTTTATCAACCTCTTAAATTTTTGTTGTCAGGTTTACTGTAGTCTAATCACAAAAGTTCCGTTAGCCGTATTATTTCGCTCTAGTTCCAAACGACTTTTCCTAGACGAGAAGTATTGAAGCTTGAAATAACAGCTAAATACTAGGCTTATCACAGCATTGCAAAATTGTTGATGTATCTGTTTAGCTGTCAAATTACTCCTCGATTCCCGCTTTCAGCTAGACTTTTCAACCATTTCTCAAATCACTGTATCGAGAAATAACATTCCTCAATTAATGGAAGAATAGGTCGACGAAGGATTATTTTGGGCAGATCTACCATTTCCTCTTCAATTAATACGTATCAAAAATTTTTTATTCATACATTTAGGCAGCTCAAAATAACAATTGGAAGGTGAAGAGAAAAACTCAAGAGATAGATATTTCATCTCAATTTTTATTCATAAGTCCGTGGGCGTATTTCGAGGCATTCACACCCAAAACACAAATCATACAATTATGTATTCATTCATGCTTGTCCACACAATATATGAAACTGCAGTTGACTGCGATTTTCAACTGTAACAAGAACAACAAGAATAACCCTCACCAATTTTAGAGAAGTAAAAATCAACAATCCCCTGTAGTGATTTAGAAGCACGACCAATCGATTAGCAGTTTGGTGTTCCTCACCAACAGCTCTGAATTGACAAGTCTTACATACACATCGGAATTTGGTAGAAATACAAAGGGCTTCTTTCCTTTTAATGAATAAATACATCGGTTTATTTTATTCTAGTAAATGAATGACCACGTTTATACTAATATATTCGTAAAATCTTTTTCATTTATTATGAATATAATACGAGGATTACAGTAAGCATCTTCAGTCGAAATAGAAATAAGAGTAGAGTTTGACTCTGCAGCAACCAGGCATGCATTTTTTCAATTTATTGTAAAAAAAGCAATACATTTAAATAAAAACTTATCTGGCTTGCTGTACCGAAACTTGACCAACATTTTACACACTTGTAGTCCCGGAACGTAACAAAGAAATGAACAGTCTCTGTGATCTACTTTACTCAAATATCTGTGTTCAAAAATTCTCTTGTGATTGGTCAGTTTCTGTTACCGACTGACCAATCAGGGCATTACGAACCTAACAAGAATTAGTATCTAGATTATTAGTTATTATTGTAACCTTTTAATGTATGTAATTCATGATTTAAATTCTACTGATTGAAAACCCACCATATAAGTCAGTTAATTCTCGTTGAAGGAATGAGTTTTGAAATTGGTCCCGATAAGTCCAAAACTGTTATTTTCAAAGGGTGTCTTAGATCTGCACTACTCACTCCTCAACACTGTTTGGGCGATTTAAAGGCTACATACACAAAAACCAGGTCAGAATTGCTGCATTACATAAATAGATAGATAGAAATTAGATCGTTATTAACAAGCTGAGCGCGAATACAGATCCGAGACTAATATAATTTAGTTGTTTATCAACCGGTCGATTTTCCATTGTTCATGTTAGGGCATTTTAGGGATACCTTTATTCAATACCTTTGGCCACAATGCTCCATCATAAACACTTAAAGGCCACATACAAATACACAAAATCAGACTTTTGTATTACAAAGATATATAGAAATCAGAACAATATTATCGGGTTGAGTGCAAACTTTAACCTCACACGATTATTAATCATTTACGAATCGAAATATGTGATATTCCTGCTGCTTTACTTTCGCGCAGTATCGCGCACCTTTGGGAACTGAATGTATTTTCACAAAGCAAGGCATTAATTGTGTTGGTCTGAGCCTTTTATACTCTGTATCCGAGGAAACTTAATTCGTTGTCTCGTACATCATAGTCAAGAGGTTAACAGCCCGTGTAGACGTCAAGGGAAGACCGATGATCACATAAGGTTCGAAAAAATTTATTACATTACCGATACATTTTCTGGGGCCAACACATTAACAAGAGGTAGGAAAGGGTAGATAGTTAAACGATGCTCGACTAAACAACCCGATCTTTTCTAGTATTAGTTGCTTGGTCACAGACGTCGGACATAGCTCACTTTCCTACGGAATGATTTACGATAGTTTGTTTATATAAACTACGCATCAACGCGTGTCGAGTCGACCCGTGTAAATTACAGAAATCACTTTCTCTGCTCACTTTATTTTTAAACGTCATTGAAATACACAGTAGTGGTCAAAAGTGATGTCCAGCCAAGCAAAATTTTCACCTTAGCCTCCTATTCGAACATTTGATTGAAGTTCGAAGAGTACAATTCGAATGTGGTGATAATAAAAAGAATTCTCTATATAACATTGGAATCGGGTGATATTTTTTTAAATATTCTTTTATCGATATTTGGACAGTACCCCTGGAGAAGAGAGTTGAATGGATCTGCCGAAACTCTGTTCAATCGTCCGAAAAAGTCATCAAATGTCAATGACCAGTTTCAAAACTATTAATAATATATAATCAAAGACTTTGTATGTCTTTGATTTTACGTTATGCATGGTATCAGTCTCACAATGCTTTGCAATAACCTTGCAGAAATTCAAGTCAAGCACACCGGCGATATCCGAGGGTGGTCAACCAGATTCAACCATTTCAAAAATATTCGTTGTTTCTATTTTCCCAGAACCGACAAAATAATGTCTATCACTATAGGTAACATGCATCGAATACTGATTCGTTTCGTTGTATCGATCATTAGCTCGGAAAAATGAGTGTGCGTTTACCGTGACCAAATGATGTCTGCAGCAAGATTTATTGCATCATGACTCCTACAACAATTGAAGCATTTGGAGCCTTATCTTAGTTTTACACACCAAGTATAATTACATGATATACATACGCAAGATTTAATTATTTGTTTGGAAAATGGGCTGAATGGTCAAATTTCCTATATTTCAGCCATGACCATCCCTATATATGTATGTATACCCTGCTCCTTCGAAGAAAGGAATTGAAATGTAATGCACGAATCGGACGCAGTTTTCACGATTGCTGATATAAAAAAGTGAGTGAGCTTGTGTGTGAAGAACTGTTTTCTTTTGGGATTTTCTGCTGCTCTATGCATTTAAAACAGGTTAATATGAACCCTAATCTCGCCAACCTCCGATACGCTGAAACCATGAAAATCGTGGAAAAGTTCGTCAAGATGATCGATGATATTTAAGATGCAACTGATTTGTCTTGTGCTTCATACCAGCGAACGTTACCTGAAGATTTGAAAATGAAAAATGTCCCTGCCTAAATTGTGCCACGTTTGCCAACAGAATTGGAAAAAAGCAAAAGCTCAATCGTTTTTATCCGTGCCATAATTTGAGGCAAAAGTATTCGAAATGATCCACAATTTCTTTCCAAAATTGTGACTTAGGATAAGTCTATAATTCCATATCCGGGCCGCAAAAGGGGAATATATAGGTGGGGGTACAAGGAGTAAAACCAATTTTTCCTGGGAGGCGAAATTTTCAAATTCCCTTGAGAATCCAGGCAGAATCTCTGCAATCATTTTTTTCATAATTTTTTTTTTTACTTTCCGAAACCTGTTTCGGCCCTGCATATATATATATATATATATATATATATATATATATATATATATATATGAAAAGATTTACATAATGGTTTGTATATATACCAGAGGGATACAAGCATATCATGCTTTACAAATATTTGTTTTATTCCACTTTGGTTTTATGAAAGAGGTCAGGTCGCCATAACTTCGTACTGGGTTTGATTTTGGTCTATTTCGTGACTGAGGTATCGTAAAAAATTACTTAGAACTGGTACACATAGAAGGAGATTATTTTGTGGTTCATGGAAATCTCAAAATTTCTCTCTCAGTCATTCATAGTAATTACTCCTTCTTAGCTCAACGCCATTTTGCCTCGAGAAAGAATCCATAAGAATACTTTATATATATATATATATATATATATATATATATATATATATATATATATATATATATATATATATATATATATATATATATATATATTGTTTCATCGAGTTGTTTGATCCATGATGAAAGAGTGCTCGATATTAGCATATGTAAATATAGGAAGCGTACGCCCTGATATCAACACGGCTGGTTTCCTTATATATATATATATATATATATATATATATATATATATATATAGATGGATAGATAGATAGAGAGAGAGAGAGAGAGAGACAGAGAGAGAGAGAGAGAGAGGTGGAAGGGTTAGCCAAATTATTCCAAACACTAATCCCTATTGATCCTCTGTGAGTGCCCAAATTTTACCGCATTATTCCATAATAAGCTAAGCTTGATAATATCTACATATATAATTGATAGAGGATGGCTCCTCGTGCAGTAGTCTGATTTCCCTAATGAATAATCGATGACAATGTGCCGTTGTGTGAGGACAAGCGTGATAGTTATGCCGGCAAGGGGTCAGAAAACTATGGCTTGCAGGTCAAATCATTTTATCCAGCCCGCCTACTTCATTGTGTATGTGATGTTGCATAAGAATATTTTTTTCTTCCTTATTCATCTTTTTTTTTGTGCAAGGAATAAAAAGGTATCTGAAAATATAGCAAAAGTCTCATTTTTGCTGCAACCTCAGATGAATCGACGTTTTGAAGCTGAAAATGTGTTAACTCTTTGTATTCCTGCTGTTTTATTGATATACACAAGATTTGATGAACTCTGCAAATGAGTATTTTAGTGTGGTCGAGTGGCCTGAATGTTGGAATGATCCAGAGAGCTATGTTGTTGGGAATTGAATCCCTAGTAGGTTCGACCAAGTCAGAGAAGTCAAAAGAGAGGAATTCAAAGACTACATTATTCACCCCCCCCCGAATTACATTCCCAATTTTAGTGAAAAATGAAAACTATATCCCCAAGTTTGGTGGAAAAGAAAAAAAGCTACATCCCCGATTTCAGCAAAAAGAAAAACCATATCTCTAATTTCAGAGAAAAAAGAAAACTCTATTCCTAATTTTAGGGAAAAAGAACTGTATTCCAAATTTTTGCAAATTGAATGTATTCTTTATACTTCTGGAAAAAATGTATCCTCTCAATTTTATTTTTTGTTGAAAAATCTGTGAGCATGCTAACTCCTTTGTTCACAATTGATTTCAACATTAAATAACCCACCAAAGGTTGATATGCCGATAAACCAACCAACTAATCAATCAAAATTTGAACCACGATTAGGTATCACCCCCTCAAGAGTTTCATAGTCCTCATTAATCGATAATAGGGAAAATATAATTGATTGATTGAATAATTAAAAAACCTAAGAAGTAATTGAAAATGACATATGTCTTGCATGATGATTATTTTATTTCATTTTTGTTCTGGCCAGTATGACGTAAAAAATGAACATCTCTTATCTGGCCTGTCTCCAAAAAGGTCTGCTGACTCTGAATGCCGACCATTAGTATTGTGTACTACTCATTTGTGACTATCTCAATCTAAGCTAAACCTCCAAATACAAGTGAAAATAAGGTTTGAGTTCCAGTTCAGATGAATACCACTTCAAATTCCACTGTCTATGTCTAATGTGAAAAGTGTGCTCCGTTTATTTTCTCTCACAAAAAGAAATGGAAGATTACAAACGTCTTTATTTTAATTTGTCACCAATTCCATATTCTTTCTTTCCTTTCTCCTACAGAGGTTTGGTATACAGAACAGTTAGGTCTTGCTATGGATAAAATCAAGCTAAAAAGCCTCTAAAACGATATGGGGAAGGAATCCGTCCGTGACCAGTACAAACACTCAATGGTTGGATCAGCCAGTACTGTTTAACAAAAATAAAAATCATCGAATTGGTTCAAAGCTATCAATGTTAAAGGAAACCCTCCCAAGCGGATCTGAGTGGAAAGAGGTTTCAGTTCCTCTTGAAAAATACAACCTTTGTAGACTCTTACTAAGTATAGATAAATATGCCTGCCTGCTGCACTGGGATTATCAAAAGGTAGTTTTTGTTAAACTATTGCTTTGAAGCTGCCCCTGACCGTTTAGCGTCGTGCCACATTGAGCGAAGGTCAGCAAATATCTATAACACTTAGATAAAAAAGAAGTGTCTATCGTACAGAGATGATCAATGGGCAGTTTTAGTAGATAATCTGTTTGAAGCACACGAGGTGATTCCAACTTGTGGCCTTGTGCCAAACTAAGATGGACTTTAAAATTTTTATATTGCATAGATGTGTCTGTTGTATGAAGATGATAAAATGTAGTTTTGTTAGAAGATTGCTTTGTTGCACACGGGGAGGTCTCTTTAACCTGGTGCCAGACAGCATAATAAAAAGTAGTCATTGTTATCATCTTTTACATGACTTCAAAAAAGAAAAAAAAGTTTCCAGGGAAAGTAGAAATGACATTTAGTTGATAAGCGTGTTTGTGTTTTTGCATCAGTAAACAGCGTCTTTGTAGGTCTATCCACTTTCATCTAATTTATTATTTATTTCTCTTCTTTTTAAAAGTCTTTATCTTTTTTTTTCATGTTTACACAGAATTTGTTAGAATATGAAGGGTGAATGTTCGAATGTGACAATGAGATGATGTTTGGTGATCCTGAAGAATACTACAAACACTAAAAAAAATCCAGACAAAGTTAAGTTTTAAGGTGCTGAAAGCTTGGGTCATCAGTGGCTTTGGACATTGAGAAGGAAAAGATGAATATGGTTTTCATTGGGTGAGATTAAGATGCAGAAGAAGGATATTACATGGCTCTTTTAAATATGTTAGTATTGGAACCACATGTAAGCAATTTCAGAGAAAAGGTCATAAAGAGAATATTTATTTTAAATGGATGGCAGAGGTTTTTAGCCCGTCTCAGTCCGGCTTCAATCTCTTAGGACACAAAACCTGTGTGAGGTTACTTTTATCACAATCTGAGAGCAGGAGTGAGGTGAATAGTTTAGGAATATCTTTTTTGTTCAACTATTGCGATGGAAACGCAGACTGCATCAATAACAGGAGCTTATGTCACACTGAACGAATCATAGTAAACGATATTTTTCCATTATAATCTACCAGCTGAAAATGTTCGACCTCCAGCAGCATCATCAGATATATGGAGCCTATGGTCATAAACTATGGAGTTAAGAAGTGTTTTAATGTTTTATCACCGTTTGTTTCTTGCAAATCAACAATGGCTTTTTCTTTTTTGAAAAAGTATCAGTTGAAAGTAGTTTTAACTTATATTGTGTCTCTAATTCTTTGATGACAGATATCTTAATATTTGAATAGCAAATAAATCATCTAATTTTCTTTATGAAGAAAAAGAAAAGTTCAAATTGACGCAATGAGTTTGGGTCAAGAAAAAGTTTTGATCATATACATTACAGTTTTCATAGAAACTTTTTTATATTCTTTTTGCGTGATATTATCTGACTACTAAAATCAGAACTGAACTTCTTTTGAAACAAATTCAGGGAATGTCATACAAGTAAATGATAATTTTGATTTGCTCTTTTTAGTTATTCAAACAAAAAATACGATGATGAAAACGTTCCAACCTTTCAGTTATTCTCCAGAAATGCGTTTTGTACTTCGAAAATCCCGGAATTCTTTGGAAATTATAGCCTATAACAATGTAAAGTGAAGTATTTGAAGCCTGTAACCGTTCTTTTGAATAAAATGCAATCGTCAGGGGAAAGTGCTGAGGCAAAGAAGTTGAGCATTTTTTTAGAATTTGACTGTCAGGATAAGTAGAACTGACATTTGATAAGCTTGATCCTATCATATATCGGGAAATGACATCTTTCTATGTCTCTCCCATTTATTTTCATTTATTCACTCTTTCTCCGTTTCCTCCCCCTCCCTCTCTCTCTCTCTCTCTCTCTCTCTCTCTCTCTCTCTCTCTCCTTTCATGTTTGTGAAGCATTTATCGCCGTTCTGGCTCGCGAATCCGCAAACCTTTTAAGCAGCCGATTGGCCCTGCGGATGGGAGAGGTGCGTGGTGGTCGCCCGTCACTGTTGCGTGTGTCACGCGGGGTTATATTAACTTACGCAACACTAATGGACCAGCAACGGAGCCTTCATTAGCTTCATTAAGCAACGACGTATTGTTAATAAGATTCTTTTCAGTCGCCAGACTCTATTCCCCTACCCTGGCCCAACCAGTCTCTTGGGGTGCGCTTTCAATATCATTTGTGCATGTCTCTACCACTTCAATAGAATCCTCTTGGTAACACGTGTACATCTAACATATTTCACGGTTTTATCCACTATGCCAGACCTATCAATGACGTATACAGTACATGGACAATCACGCACGCATGCACACACACACACACACACACACACACTATGATTCATGTCAATACACACCCTCATACAAAAGCGCAAAATCACCTTCGTGCCTTTTCTCTGACCCTGCAATATCAAGAACCCCGCACTAAATTCCTAAAAACTATAAATTCCAGTTAAGTGATCCTACACATGTTGTTTTAGTACTGTGTTCCACTATTGTGAACGACAACATTAGCTACTTTAGCCTATAATCACCTTTAATGCGAATAATCATTAACCGTAAACCTAACTCTATCAGGTAATAATCAGAATGTGGTATCTCTGTGATAAATATTCGTGACATAAATATGAAGGTATTTGAAACTGAAGACATAGCTCCTGCACGAGAATCAGAATGAAAACAAATTAGACTATCATTAAAAAGTCAGGCATATTTGTATTATCTGCCTGTGTAGCAAATGCAAGAAAAAAAAACTTTACAATGCAAGTAGAAAATGTTTGCGTTTTGATATTTGCGTGTATCATTTTCTCACCCAAAAGCCCCTTTACAACGTATTCTAGAGAAGCGGGGGGAAGAGTCGTATATCTTTTAATCCATCCCATTCTGCTTTTTATGTCTCCTTATGTACTTATATCTTTTTGATTGTAACAGCAAGCTAATTATGATCATATATCCATCTATCTATTTTTATGTCTATCTATCTAACTCTGTGTTAGTCTGTTCATATCCTACACACAGGGAACCTGGATTTTTTGCGTTGGATCATATTGGCAGATGCTGAAAATAAACGTTATCATTGCCTTCATCACAATCTATGATCTGTCCTGAATTTCAATACGATCCTATGCAAGCAAAGGAAGGCCCAGGATTAAACGATTTCTCGGGAGTTATCGTGTCAGCTGGTCCAGTACAATCATTGATTTCACTGCTTTCATTGTCATCTACATATTGTCATGAATCTCTATCAGATTCATTACCAAACGAGGAAGACCCGGAATGAAGATATTCTGCGTGAAATATCTCGTCAGCTGGTCCAGAACAATTAATGCTTCTACTGCCTTTATCATCGAAACTTATTGTCTCCAAGAACAATCTGATCCATTGCAACAGTGAAAAATCGTCCATGCTGTGTATTCCTACGTAACATCGGATCAGGTGCTCTCAAGTGAATAAAGTGAAATAAAACCAATTCAATGCTTTTCTATTACTCCCCTGCTGACCAAGATGCATAATTTCTGATCATAATCATCCCAACAGAAGCAAACTACGTTGGCTACTTCTGGGTCAAACTCCTGTCTCAATTATGATTGGAGATTATTACTACAACATTTGTTTTATATACATAATAGATTTAAAAAAATACTTGAAAGATATATACTTTCAGCATAAATGTATATATTTATCAGAATGAAATATACCTCCCGTATATTTCTAAAATGAGCTTTCTCTGATATGTGAGACTTGTTAGTTTGGCTCAATCACCAGTCCTCAAATTTCAAATCACGTTTGAGAAATCTTAATTTTATCTATTTGAAGTGAAGGGACGGAAAAAGTACAGAATTTATTAACCTGAATTTGGGGAGGATTTTTCTTAATGTTCTCCTTGTTACAGTAAACAAAGCCAACAATGGACTTTGCCTTTAGATGAGGATAGTTCTTGTTACGGTAGAAAAATAAAATTATCTACAGACTTGTGCTGGGGTCTGATAGTCATCACAACTTCCTGCACAAAGTTAATTAGTATTCATGGTTTTTAATGCACCTGGGTTCAAATATTGTGCAGCCATCCCTACTACCCTTCCCTCAAAACATAGCAGGGTGTCGGTCTGTGTTTGAGGGTAGATGAGCGATTAAAAGATACGGCATCTTTTTTTTTACGCTCATCGAACCGATCACTGTGGCCCTTTGGTAAACTGCTTGCCCCCCCCCCCCGCTCGGTAGTTTAAAAATCTCTTCACCGCTGAGTCACACCAAAGATTGGAAAAAATAGTACACAGTGACACTCCGCTAAACATTCAGCATTAGGATTTAGAAAACTCTCCCAGAGGCTAAACGGTTACAACGAAATCACGTTGGATACAGCAGTTCTCGTGAGATCAAGTTAACTAACGTTGAATCTAATCAGTACTTAGACCGTTGACCATTGGAGAATACCAGATGTCGTTAAAAGGACGAAGCTTTGACGGGCCCAGTAAGCTGGAGGAGGGCCTTACAACTGATAGTTCGTGCGCAACTAGCATTGCAACATCTTTGAGAAGAGTTTAAGTGAAGAACGGTAATACATAGCCCTATCTTGTAGAAACGCAAGAAACCGGAGATTGGCAAAACTTGGAAATAGACTCTCCGCTTCTCTGACACGTCTTCGCACGTCAACCTCTCACCCGCTCAGTTATAACCTTAACAACGTTTGAAACAAAATGAATACCGCGAAGATTAAAACGCGTAGAAAAGGCGTCAGAACCATCTCTAGTGTTTAATTAATTTTCTTTAACTTTCTTTCCAGGTCAGAGTGACCCTTCTAGTTCAAAGCTTGATGTATGTAATTTGGCGTTTGAATTGAAGCAAGTACTTAGATGGCTAACAGAGGCTTTCAAACATTTTAGGTCATCAACTCCTTCATGGAAACATTGATTTTTTTATAGACTCCCATGCATATACAAAATAATAAATAATTGATCATTGCAGTTAATAATAGAATAACTGAAGCATCAAGAATGAAAGTAAAAAAAGAATAAATATGGTCAGAATTAATTCTATTTAGGACATCACTGACGTTTCCAACAAGAAAATATCTATTATGAAGTAAAGAAAAATCTTGAAACTTCTGGAGAATCTAGATGGTGTTGATAAACCCATTAGAATAAAAGCCTTGAAGGTTACAAAAGCTTCTGTTGAAAAAAAATAAATTAAAAGGACTTAGTGAAGTACTGGTATCAATTTTCAAGTGTGTAGACAAAACAGTATGGCCAGGTGCGCTGAAACATACAGAAATATGAACAAGCACACGAGTATATAAGCCTACAAACACATGCAAATATATATACATAGAAGGATAGGACTCTCTGCAATAAATGTGTAGGAGTCGAAAGATCATCGTTGAGCTTCCAGGGATCGACTGAACATTTGGGATCAAAAGATGACATTAGTATATGATATCTGAAAATACATAAAACTTGCCATCACAGTCAGTAAGTGAGCAACCGTAGCGTCGAAGTTTGTGCTTAGGCAATAATGATATTCCTTTGACGAATAAATATGGTCAGAATAAATTCTATTTACGACATCACTGGTAAAGCAATGTGGGTAGGAGCATAGAACAAACATACGCACAAACACATGAATAAACAAATACATGCATATATGTATAAAAAGAGATTAAACCCTTGGCCACCTTTGGTGACTATGATTATTCAATACAACTTGATGACACACATTTCAGATTTATTCATAATCATTTTAATACCCGTCTTTTATTCTGTTTACTGAGAGATGGTAATATCCATATTTTACGAGAATAAATTGTCTACTAAATTCATCTAAATCTATGGAGGAAAATATCCAAAATCATCTTTCAAATAGATTTTATTCCTCAAGTTATTTAGGAAAAAGGTCCCAAATTACCATCATGACCAAAATCCTTTTTGTGACCCCCCCCCCAAAAAATATTTACATGGTTCCTAGTTGTGTACTCATGAAGATTTTAAAGGTTATAACCCCTAAAAACGTGACCAGGAGTGTCCAGAGTCACAAAAAGATTCAAACTGGCATCGATCCTTCCGAAAGTTCCCCTGACCTCTAAAGGGCAATATCGACCACTACAGAAATATGGGTTAAAAAAGGTAAGCTAAATCACCAATTGAAAGTCAGAATTATTTCCCCTTGAAGTTTCACTGTTCTCACCAATTCCAAAGAGGAGTCATTTTCATCTTATCAGAAAGTGCCGGTGGCCAAGCAATTGGCTGTTTGGAAAATGAAATCAACGAGTTCAAACTCCGACTGAGATTGGCGTTCTCAATGCAATAATAACCCTGGAAAATTATGAATCCGACCCCTTTCAATAAAATTATGATTAAAATAGTCGTTGAAATGAGTGATTCTACTACGGGTGCTTGTCTCCTTTATGTCTCTTTTATATTTCACAAATCTCAAAGAATTTTCCGTGACAGAGAAACCTATAGAATGTGGTTTAATGCTGTAACCGGCGTAAGGGTAAATTATTGAAAGACTTCAATTCTTTGGTTGATCAAATAACCAAATTATTCATTTGCTTTATTAAGTAGAGATGAAAACAATACTTTCCATATTTTTTTACAGTAACTTCTCAGAACACCATTTGGAAAACCATTAACGTCTTTTGTCAGCGTTTCATGTTAAGGGATGATCAAATGAAATAATTGGAGGAAGGAATGGCCAATAGATAAGTTACTTACTGCGCCCTTTAAAAGGAAAAACAAAAAAACAAACAAACATGAGTGAATGCTGTTGGACACAAAATAAGTGATCAATCTAGCCCAGATTTACATTGCAAACTGAACCCTGACTAAAAAACTATCCAGGAGGAATTTTTGAAAAAAAAAAAAAAGTTCGTTGTAGACAGTGCAGAGCAAATATTCTAATTTTCAGTCGTCTAACTTAATGGATGTGGCAAGAACGGGTGATGCATACATACAAAATCAACCAGCCAGTCAGTCAACAAGCTGGACTATTTCTAAAACTAGAGAAACCTATGTTGCCACTTTGGTGACAGAATACATGAACAATAAATTTAAAAAAACCGAATAAAAATGCGAATTAGTGTTATCCAAATGGAACATTACACCTTTGCTGTTAACTAATTCCAGAGCAATATCTGGTGAGTACGACTGAGGAGTAATTATTTCTCAACCAAGCTGTAACAAAATTGCCTCGTCACGAAAAAATAAATAATGAATAATTTCTTCAAAACCATACATGAAAACTAAAAAAAAAAGAAAAATGAAAATATAAAACAAAATCTAGCGTCATCTTGATGGACTATTACACTTTTGCTGTTAACTAATTTCAGTAGCATTTTTCGATTGCTACCTCAATGTGGTTGAATCTAGACTGCGTTTGTTCAATTTATTGGATAAATCGTTAGAGTTTCTGGAGAAGTTTATAGGAGTGGACCGTTTTCCAAACCCACCATATACAAAGCATCAGATTCATTGAATGAAAACATGGTTTTGTGGTGATAATCCGTTCCCTTCCTTCTTGCCTCGGTCTCTCGCCTTCAATATTGTTGCAAAATATCTCCTTTCGACGTTCAAGTAGTGAATTTCACATAGAAATTCTGTCCAGAGAGACATAGAAAAAAGTCGTTCGTAACTTTGAAGGGTCCATTGTTTGACATTGAAATTTCTGTCACCCGCAGTTGAGCCATAGAACTGCAATGACTGAAAAGTCAGTAATCTGCATTCAATGAGTTGATTTATGTAGAAGCCAAGATCAAAGAGACTAACATAACATGATTCATGCCATTATGTTCATCGCTTGATTTGGATATTTCGAATATGTTGGCTACCATCACCCGTGGTGTTTAATGTTGATGTCCTCCAAAACCCAGACTGGGAAAATAAACGACTTTGACTAGACAGTGAATACCTAAATAATCTCAGATTTGCTGACAACATCGCTCTTCATGCAGGTAACCGTTATGATCTCCAAAATGCTGGAACAGACTAGATTAAGAAAGCCAGAAAGCAGGCCTCCACACGAACTTCTGGGAAGCAAATGTCATGCACAACTAATGCATAGGGAACGACATAACGATCAAGATAGAAAATGTAGAGCTGAAGAAAGTTCATCAGTACAAATACTTAGGAGAACAAATGTCTATGAAATCTTGAAAACATGAAGAGATCAAGTGAAGAATCACAGTAGGTTGGTGAGTTTTCTTCAAGAATCCCATCAATTCTGATAAGAAAAGTGTACAACCGATGCACTCTCTCGATAGTCACTTATGGAGTTGGAATATGGAAGCTAACCAAAAAGATTGACCTCAAACTGAGAACTATGCAACGCGCACAGGATATGATTATACCCAATATCACATGGAGAGATCACAAGAAAAATAGGAGTCGGAGATACCATAGAATCAATTATAAAACTCAAATAGCAATGACCTTGTCTTGTTGCACGAATGTTACACAACTATTGGATATCATGACTCACAACGAAAATCTGTGAGGCCGGCAGAATATGATATGGGCTGACGTACTAGACAAGTTTATAAAGTATTGGCTACGCGACGCTCATGGTAGCGAGTTCTATTGAATCTTGGAAATGGTCTATGCTTAACGATGGACGCTAAAAGGCCGCCACTGTTGCTGCTGCTGATGATTATGAAATATCTCCAGTTGATCACTAAAAACCTTGGCTGACCTATTGCAGCCGTGGAACTTTGCTCAGTGATAGCTCTTCACTTCTGCCACAATCGATCATCCAATCTTATTTCTGTATAAGCTGAACAGATCATTCTCTCGTCATAAAAGCTGGCATATTTAGTCATTCAACAGAAACCGTAACGTAATCAATGCCCTTTGACAGCATGCCGTTTTGTGGGTGATCAATTAAAAGATTTGAAAAACGGTTAATCAACGAATAAGTTACTTCTATCGCCTTATGTACGGTTAGCAAAGTGTCTAAATTCCCAAAGAATAAGCATGAACACAGCTAGACGAAAAATGAGGACTGATTTAGCTTAAACCTACATTGCAAATTAAGCCCTTCGCCAAAAACCTATTTGGAGAGGGCAATTTTCAAATAAATAGACACCTGTTTTTGTAGACATTGTAGTAGGTTATATTGAGAGGTTTTGTGGTTGATGGCTTACAATATGAAAAAAGTCGATTGCAGCAGACTTCAATCCAACACGCTAATAAACAAATAACACACACACAAACACATATATATGTGGAGGATAGA